>QKWP01000145.1:104853-134994 GCA_003550325.1 Gigaspora rosea | reverse complement strand
GATAGTGCCCACTAGCATTAAGCTTAATGCCGGGCAAATTTAGATCTGTGTAACGTTACACGACATTAGTAGCGTGTAACCAAAAATTATTTTTGCAAAAACAATGCACTGGGCCTTTGTGTAATACAAGTCACGTGTATATATGCAGATCTGCATCAAAAAAGTAAGCGTAATTTTGGGTACATACAGGAGTATCAAAAAAGTAAGTGCAGGAGTATCAAAAATGTAAGATTTGCGTCCTATATTAGGGTTGGATTAGGTTTTAGTTAGATATATATAAGCAACATTACCTTTCCGACATTTTTGATTAACATATCGAAGTAGGTTTAGACTGCCGTTTTATGTATTTTTCAGTTTTTTGTTTTTATTTCTTGTTTGCTTTGCCGGCGATCATCAAAATCCTATAATTTGATTGGCAGTTGATCACATGATTTGCCTCCGCTTTAGATCTACCCCAGTATCGCCGGAAAGTCTATGGACACGTACAGATCACATGATATTCCATCTTACGGACACATACCAAAATAATAATTTTTGGATTTAAAAAGCGATCTGGCAAGGCTTTTATACTAAGCTAACCTCCTTAATCATTCTAATAAAGCTTATTCTCCTGGTCTTTCTGGGTCTATTGGTGGTGATATTATTAAAATTTGTCTAGTAGAACCGGAGATGTGACCTTTTGAAATGGAGCAACATTCTAAGATCATATAAAAACGTCGCATAAACTTCATGAGGTTATATATCCGATTCTATTGTGACATAACCATTATTGAAACTGGAAAGACCAGGAGAACAAGTTTTGTTAGGACGACAAAGGTGATTAACCCATTATAAAAGCTCAGTCAACCACTTTAAATTTTAAAAAAGAAAAAAAATAAGAAAAAGATGGCTCGGAAGACTTTCGAACTAAGTAAACTTGTTTATCTTATTTTTCTAGTTCAAAGGAAGTGATATTATTAAAATTAGTTCAATATAACTGGAGATATAGTCTTCTAAAGTTTTTGTGGCATTTTTATATAATCTTTAGAACGTTGACCAATTTCGAAAGGTCGTATCTTCGGTTCTACCAGATAGATTTTAATAATCTTCCACCATTAGAACTGGAAAGACCAGGAGAACAAGGTTTATTAGAATGATTAAGGAGGTTAACTTAGTAAAAAGTCTTGCTGGATCACTTTTTAAATCAAAAAATTATTATTTTGGTACGTGTCCGTAAGATGAAATATCACGTGATTTGTATGTGTCTGTAGACTTTCCGCAGTATTGCCATCAAAATTCACCTCTACGTGATCAGTACCAAAATTCTTTCAAGTTCTTTTATGTTAGGTTAGGGTTAGGGTGAGTGCTCAGTTAGGGTTTGTGTTTAGGTTGATTATATAGTAAAATCGCTCAAGGAAAACTTTTTTTAGTTAAATAAAGTGGCTTCTTATGCAAACTTTTGAGAAATAAGCTTTTTTTGACAAAAGAGACGTTTTGAGACGTTGTTTTGAATTTTCCTGATCGTGTTATATTACACCAAATCATGATCTTTTATTGGCCAATAATTACGTGGGTGAATTTTTGATGGCATTACTGCTTTAGACGCGACAAGGATCGCAAAAATCGGCCCTTATGTGCTTTCGATTTTTCCACTGATGATCATACAAGTCTTGTCGATCTGATAGTATACGATACAATGACATCAGCTGTTTTATGACAAAGATTATAGTACATTTGACCTGTGACGATATATTTAGTGAAAATCCATAAACAGAAGGGCTATGTGTAGTATAGTAACATAGAAGGAATTGGAATTACGAAAATAATGATAATTATTGTCGTTGCTTAAACTAAAGCTGGAAAGTATAGACTCGATTTAAAAATATAAACCATACCAAAATCTGCTTATACTTTTTCATTATCAAAACTAACCCTAATTCCTAATCTAAGGCCACACAAAGTTAATTTTCATTTTACATTACATGAGTTTCAAAATTCCCGGTCAGTCGGTCAGATTTTTTTATTTTTATTTTTTTTTAATCTATTATAAATTAATAGCCTTATGTTGCATCTAAGGCCATATAAAGTTAATTTCACATTTTGCATAACATGGAATCAGAAAATTGGGGTTAACAGTCAGATTTTCTATCGACCCTGTCGGATAATTTCGGAAAGCCAATGTCTCATAGGGTGATACTGGAATAATTTATGGGGAAAAATTAATAACAAAAATAGAATAATTGGAACAATTGGGACTTAAAAAAAAATTGAAAAAATTAAAAAAATGGGTCAGTGGGTAATGCAAAATGAAAATTTAACTTTGCGTGGCCTGACCATTAAAAAAAAGCCAAGAAAATGCATGCCAAAAATTTGTGAAAATTTCATATTAAAAATAATTAAAAATTATAGCTTTAGCCACGACAATTATTATTACGATATTAACTATTAATAGTAAGTATTGTTGCGGAAGCGAAATATATTTATATACTTATTAGGGGAGCGCTATATAGTGATGAATATATTAATGATTATTATCATTATTAGGCCACGCAAAGTTAATTTTTCGTTTTGCATAACCCGTACCAAAAAAAAATTTTTTTTATTAAATTCTTATTGTGCCAATTATTCCATTTTTGCCATTTAATTTTTTTCTCTGGTGTCACCCGATAATGACCTTCCGATAGGTCCGATAAAAAAAAAATCAAAATTTTCTGATTCCATGTTATGCAAATCAAAAATTAACTTTGCATGACCTTAGATGTGAACATGAATTAATTTAGGTCGCGCAAAGTTAATTTTTTTTTTTAAAAAAAAAAACCACCTGCCGACCAGATTTTTGAAACACCAGGTTGTGCAAAATGAAAAATTAACTTTGTGGCCTTATAAAGATAATTACTATTGCTAATATGCGTCAGAATGGGGCAAAATAGATTATATGCACTTTTTTGGAGAGGCCCAATTTAAGTTTATGTAGGGTGAATATACGAAGTAAGTAGAGATTTGGCTTCGTGCATTTAACTTAACTAATTAAGGAAAAATAATATTGTATATGTCGCATAATAATGCTATCTTGAAATTTCATTGTTATGAAAAAATTGCATGTTTGACTTTAAATAACACTCATTTGCTTTTAAAATAACGAGCACTACGTATAATATACTTACTATCTACATTTGAACCTAAATGGATTGGTATATATAGCTAGTAATATATATTATTTTGATATAAATGATTTGAAAATTTTTGAGCTAGTTTACCTTATTGATACTCAAAACATAGCGTAAATCCATGTTATTTTTGAAAATTTATTAGAGTATTATGTATGGAATATGGTTAATAGAGAATAAAGTATTGTATAAAGAGTAACAAACAAATTATAATTACGGGTATCTTTATTATAGTTACAGGTGTTGTTTTTTTTTACATACTTGTTAAATAATGGAATTTTTAAATAGATTTGAATATTAAAAATTTTTTTTTTAATCGAACCGATTTATTAATATATTTTCTTTTAGATTAATTGAAGAAATTCTCATATGCTCCAATTTTTGGAATTTATAAAAAAAAGCTTATTTTTTAAAAACTTTAAAAGCTAAATAATTTTTGATTTACTGGTCCATTTTAAATGATTTTACTACCAAACTGTTCGTCTTTTTAAGACGATTCCAATGAGCTAAAAATCATAAAAATCAAATCATAGGGTCATAAGAAAATGTGCCACCAAATAGGTGGCGCACCTGAAATTGTTTTGACATAGAACAAACCAATTTCAGGTGCATTACCTATTTGACAGTGCATTTTCCCATGACCCTGTGATTGGATTTTTATGGTTTTGGACTTGTTGGAATCGTCTCAAAGAGATGAACATTTTGGTAGTAAAATCATTTTAAATGGACCAGTAGATCAAAAATTATATAGCTTTAAAGTTTTAAAAAAATAAGCTTTTTTTATAAATTCCAAAAATTGGAGCATTGTTTATCTCATTGCTATAAATTAAAATTTGCGAATATTTAAGTCATTGAAATTTAAAATGGATTTGTGACTAAATTTATGTATTTATTTGCATTCAAGACAGAGGATTAGATTTAAAAGTATTTATTCTCAAAGTACTTTTTTAAGGTGTGAAGAAGGTATTTAATAAATAGTTCATTGTGACATCTTGCAGAGATGCGTGAAGAATATGCAACAAGTGACAATTATGATCACGCTGTCCAATCGGGAATTAGATTTTGGGTACGCACATAATTTCTTTCTCGACTAAGCCATACACTTCGTTTCACTCCATTCCTGGTATATTCATTTAATCAGATTTAATTAATGACGAAAATATTTTTTACAGTGATGGAAAGGTTCATTTCATGAAACCTTCGATGAAATCTCTTGACAAATAAATTCGACACTCATTTTTATAATAAATTCTATGAGTCAATAAAAATCAATCAAATTTTTTTATAATAAAAATTTTTAAAACTTTAAATAATAACTTGCAAAACTAATTAAAAAAATATCTTATCAAATTTGGTTTTTAAATTATTTTTGTTATTTTATAATTATTGGATAGGTGATTTTTAATATCGTGAATATTTTTCTGGTCACATGTTAGATGTAAATTTGATTGACAATTCTCGGCCAATCAAACTTTATACTGTACTAACATGTGACCAGAATAATGTTGGTATTATTGTAAAGTTGTCTGACGATTAAAAATCCGATTTAATTTCATATTGAAAATATGGAAAAAAAATTGGACATTCATATCATAAGAAACTGTACAATAATAAAAAACAATATTTGCTTGATTTATATTGATGCAACCCGACATGCTAACTACGTAGTTGTTAATTGATAAACATGTGATCATAAATTCAATTTAATCTTATACTTTATAATCAATCTCGAAATAATTGCTGTCGGACTAAATCAGAAATGCGAATACTGACCAATAAATACCATAAAAACTCATTGTTTAAGAAATATTAATGACTATAAAGAACTGTTATATAGTAGAATAACCATACAGATCGAATACAAATCTTTAGGGAAAAATCTATAGTACCTATTAAAATTTTTATTAGTTTAATGATATTGGTTTGTGTGTTGATCCATACGGTCTCATTTTGTCCCAGAGCTATCTTTCACTTTTACAATGAGTAAATAATAGAACTGGTTATTTTTACATGACTTTTAGTGTGATACAAAGCATATAAAAGACCTTGAATTCTGTCTCAATGAACATTAAGAACTTATTGATTTTTTCAATATATTTTTACTAATTACTGTAGTATTAAATTTAAGAGATCTTATTATACACACAATTGATATATACTCATTTCTTGCGCATTCTCTTGAAATAGTTAGCAACTCTTGCAATACTTTATTTGTAAGTATCAACAATGATAGATTGGTTTAACTTGTTGTGATGCGATAACATTTGCTTTTAAAGGTATTTTTTTATTAATTAAAAAAAACGTGTTAAAAAATAAACTAAAGGTAAATACATATAACAGATAAATATAGAACATTAAGAACTTATTGATTTTTTCTAATATATTTTTACTAATTACTGCAGTATTAAATTTAAGAGATCTTATTATGCACACAATTGATATATACTCATTTCTTGCGCATTCTCTTGAAATAGTTAGCAATTCTTGCAATACTTATTTGTAAGTATCAACAATGAGAGATTGGTTTAACTTGTTGTTATGCGATAACTTTTGCTTTTAAAGATATTTTTTTTATTAGTTAAAAAAAATGTGTTAAAAAATAAACTAAAGGTAAATACATACATATATCAGATATATATAGTATAGAATAAAATGTAACGTTAATACATAGTATAGAATAAATGTAATGTATACTTCAAAAAATAAAATAAATTCAGAGATCTAAAATTTTGTTCTCTTTAATATAATTTACTACATCCGGATGACACATGTTTTCCCAATCATCATTATCCTTATCTTTCAACGATTTTCTAATTGCTTTAGAACTAATTTCATTGTTATCTTTACAATTTATAAAACTAATTTGATCCTTAAGAAGGTTCCATTTATCTTTTTCATACATCACTTTTAATTTTTCTTTACAATACTCTAAATCTTTTTTTCCATTTGTATCATTAAGATATCTTTCAATTATTACAATTTCATAATCTTCTAATTTCTTTAATCCATTTCTTTCTGTTTTTGTAACTTGATCTAAGCCACATAAATAAACTATTTTTAATGGTCTCTCATTTAATGCTTTTTTAACCTGTTCATTTTTTTCTAAAAATTTGGATAGTTTTTTAACAACTAGATGATAGTGAACAAAATCTTTGGCATTTTCTTTTGATGAAGATTCCCATGTGGTAATATCAATCCATGGTGATTCTTTTATTGCTAGTCTAATCATTTCTTTTCTGTCTTTTAATGGAATTGCTTGTTTATGGTATTTTTGATTAACATACATGTCTTGTGAAGGAGAAATATACCCTAATACTATTTTGTATTGTTTTTCATCTTCCAAATATTGTTTGGCATGTTCAAAAATTTGTATGTGTAAATTATGTATAGGATTATAGGAACCACAAGTTAATAATATAACTTGAGGTTTTTCTGATTCATTTTCAAGATTTTTAAGTAATTTGTTAATAGGTATGAAATCATCTTCTTGTAAGTTCATATTTAACTCAACAATTTATTCATTTACATTTGTAAAATAATTTTATAAAAAATTTTATGCTTTTTTTTTTTTTTTTTTTTTTTTTTTTAAATAAACTTACTTTAAAAAAGTATTTAAACTTTCTGTTTAAATATATTAAAAAAAACAATAATTTTGTTTTGAAATAATCATAAAAAATGTCATAAAATGAAGGAGACAATCCACGCGCAAATGTAAATACACTCTTTAAATTATTGTAAATCAGATCTTCAAATACAATTTTTCTGCCATAATTCCAAAAAAATCGACCTGCATTATAAATAATGCTGGCCGATTTTATCAGACTAATTCTTTTTTGGAAAATGGCTTTTACAGGACATATTGTGTGATTTTGTAGAATATGTACTACATATGAAAGTTAAGTGAAACACTAATATTTGTCGATATATTCCTAACTAATGACAATAATAGTGCCCAGCCATTGTAAATACGTACTACATACCGCTACGTAGCAGTTACACATGTGAGCGGTTTCGTTTCCTAATTAGCATAATTATGCTTAATTTTTTTCTTACTAACTAGGGATTGCTTCCAAGTGTGGTTAAATTAGTATTATTAGGTTGGTGAATAATTAATAGCATAAAATTATCAAATCCTTAATTTGTCGGTGAGAACCCACTAACATTTGCTGTGCAAAATAGTTACCTTTATAGAACCAATCAAATATTACAGTTTTAAAATCCTTACCATACTAGTATCATGATTTAAACAATGATATTTTTTTTTCTGGGAATTTAATTATATGATTTTCGAAGCTTATTTGTATAATCCGCATGTATATTACAAATAGGATATTACAATAGTCCCCAAAAGAGTAATTCATAATCTTTAAACACAAGCAGCCCTTGATATTTGGATCCCGACAAAATATAAACTGCACTTCAATCCTCACATACATACATTTTCCCAGCCGGTCTTATTAATGCTAATTATGTATCACAGTGAAATTCTGCGTAAATTCATACGTGATTCGCTAAATGTCAAAATACCGACAAGTTAGCCCGCATTAGGTTAGGGTTAGGATTAATTCAGGTCAATATTTGTCCCACCAACTTTGTGTATAAATCGTGGGAGATTTAGTTAAAACATAATTATATATATAATAATACTTGATTATAATTAATAACTTAATAATATTAATTAATAATAACAATACGACGACAGACCTTATTTTATATATAATACGTATACTTGATTATAATTAACTTAATAATATTATTAATTAATAATAACAATACGACGACAAACCTTATTTTTCTCAAAATGCTAGTGATGCCGTAAATATTTCCTGAAATAGAAACAATAACGATAGTGGAACATAGAATTATTTATAAGTTTTCAGGCGTTACTCATAACGTTAAAAAAATTATTAACCAGATCACCAGATTGTTTTTTTGACCCATATAACTTGTGCATCAATACTATCTTTATACACTAACTCTGCATCTTTATTAATTTCTCTTTTATGTTCATGTGTTAGTGAATAATGCAATGAGTTCTAACTCAGATGATGAAATTAGATTTGGAAAATGTGATAGTTGCAGTAAAGCGCTAACTGACGATAATTGGTGTCGAAATTGTAGTGCTAAACGTTTTAAAGAAAAATTCGATGAATGGACAAGTGGTAATGAAGTCATAGATAAATTTATCCGCCAAATTCAACTTAAAGCAATTAGTCATCATAAAGTACTAGAATGGATTCCATTTGAAGATACTAACGAGAGCATTGAACATATCGCTGATGGTGGTCATGGGAGGGTATATAAAGCTAAATGGAAACGCGGTCCTATTGTGTATTATGATAATGATATTCAAGAATGGAACCGAGCTGGGATGACAGATATCGTTCTTAAAAGTATAAATGGTTTAAATGATACAAATAATATACCCGACAAATTTTTTGAAGAGGTACTGTATCTAATTTATTGTCCCAAATTATTGAATTCTATTCTTTTTTTTTTTTTTAATAATAATCAATTAAATAATGCTGTCTGTTTTTATTTTTATTTTTTTTTAAGATTAAAGCCCAAATGACCTCCTTCGTGGAATTTGGTTATATTATTAGGTGCTTTGGAGTAACAAAATGCCCAAATTCTAATCAATACCTTATGGTCATGGACTACAAAAAAGATGGTAGTCTTCATGATTATTTATATAAAAATTTTAAACGTATAAAATGGGAACAAAAATTAGATATTTTATACTTTGCAATAAAAGGACTTTCGGAGATTCACGAAGCAGAATTAATGCATAAGGATTTTCATAGTGGAAATATTATCATCTCTGAGGGTGTTTCTTACATATCCGATTTTGGACTGTGTCAAAATGTTAGTTCCAAAACTGAAAAACAAATTTTTGGTGTATTACCATATGTTGATCCCGAAGTATTACGTGGAAAACCATATACGCAAGCCTCTGACATTTACTCATTTGGAATAATTATGAACCAGGTTGCTTTCGGTTATAAACCGTATTATGATATCCCACACGATGATGATCTTGCGTTTAAGATTGCATGCAACAAAATTCGTCCGGAGATTAATGAAAAGATCACTCCAAAAATTATTGTTAATTTGATCAAACGTTGCTGGAGTGAAAAGCCGAGTGATCGGCCAACTGCAAATGAATTACTTGATGAACTTTTTTTTTATAGGCAAAGAGATCATGAAATATGGTCTGAAATCGAATCTATTGAAGAAAATATGAACTTTGACATTCCTCCAGAGAAAGCTTCTTTGGATTACAAACCATTAGCAAGCTATACAAGTCAATTAATTACTGTTTCACAGGAAATAACAAGTCAAGTTTCACAGGAAATAGGTAATTAGCAAATTTTTATTGTTTCAAATAATTAACTTACTGATATTTATTTATAATTTTAGCAAGTGATACTAGCAAGCGTATTAGCGTTTCATCCATTCCGGATGGATGATTTTTTTTTTGTTGTTGTTATTTTTTTTTTCAAACCATCAACACACAAATTTACTAATTTTGCAAACCATAAATTGTTATGTTAACAAAATTTATAATGAACCTTTCAACAACGTAATTTTCTTTAAATTGATTATTTTTGGAATTTGATAATTTTTATTAGCTTTGTAATTTTAATTCCTATTGTAATATTTTATACGTTTTTATCATAATAAATTACATGTGTGAAATCAAAAAAAAACCCCCAAACCAAGCTTTCTTTCTTCAAATTTTTAACAAAATACTTGATGTATGCTACCTGAAGCTCACTTTAGGCTCACCTACAACTCTAGAAAAACTGTGTGAAAATTACATTAGCATTAGGGACGTTTGCTTTAAAGTTGAGCAAGTATCAGAGTATATATAAATAGAATTCTTTTCCGATATTTTTTTCCAATGTCCTATGGTAAACCAGACTGTATTTTGATCAGTTAAGTATCATATTTACGTTTTTAAATTTGGTCAAAATCTCAAGGTATGTCATTGGTGTAACGTACCACGATCAAAACAAACGCTCGTTTTCAAAAAAAAAAATCTCTTTAAATTTGCTTAAGGAATCGGTTTTATTGGCAAAAATACCATTCTTGATAAATAGTCGGTACTGATCCTGATGGGATGGAAAAAAACGATTTACTTGCCGTTCTTGATAGGGTTCTTCAAGAAAGTTATAATGAAGTTATGAACCGTGATTAATCTATAAGTTGATTCGAATAACGCCAATGAGCGTTATTTGAGACACGTAAAGTAAAAGAATTTTTATCCATAAAAATTATGCCAGAATTCGTTTAAGTTAATTATTGGCTCTTTTTGAATTACATGTCTTAACTAATGCCCATGAGCGCAAATACGATAAGGATATTTTGTTTGAAAATCTTTTATTGAATAACCTATGCTAATTTCCATGCAAATTATTTCCAACTTTTTTTTTGAATTTTATATTATGTGTTGGTCTTATAACCGAGTTGGGCAGTAATAAGGCAAGACTAATTTGATTCGGTGGTTTACGTTAGGTCACGCAAAATTAAATTTTCGTTTTGCATTACCCGCCGACCCAAATTTTTCAAAAACCTCAAATTTTTTTTTGTTTTTTAGTCCCAATTCTTTTAAAACAAGCATAATAATGTTTATTTTAATAATATTTAATGAATATAGTTCAAAATAATCGATATTGATTATCATAAATTAGTAGGCATTAAAATCGGAAAATGGATGGGAGATGTTGGAACATTTCGGGATTGTTTAATATAAACACATGTACATAGAGTGCAGGACGGGCCGGGTCGGGCCGGGCTTGCTTAGACCCGAAACTCAGCCCGAAAATTATTTGTAAGCCCGAGCCCGGCCCGTGAAAAAAAAAAAGCCCGTAAAATAAACCGGGCCGGGCCTGATTTAAACTATACCCGACCCGGCCCGGCCCGCAGATTTATATGCATTACTAAAATTTTTTTAAATACAGCTATTATCATAATTCCTGGACACCTATAAAAATTTGCAGAATGATGTTTCGGCCGATCCGGTTAAGTTATAGATTTATTTGGTTTATTATTTAATATTTATTTAATGGTATCAGGTTCATTTGGGTTTCGATCAACTTACCAATAATTAAAACTTAATTCGCAGAGAATTAATTTTAGGTGAAGTTATTTTGCAATCGATTATTCATAGACAAGTCCGTTTCACAAAAGCTATTTCACCAAAAAGCTAATTTGCAGGCAAATTAATTCTAGTCATTGTCATTAGAGTTAAGTTTAGGTTTAAAGTTGGTGCAATTTATAAACAAATTGTCGATACAATATATTGTATTAAATAAATATCTACGAACTAAGTATTCAACTTGCGTTTGTCAGTGAAATAATGCTGATGTAAATTCATTTATTTATTATGGCGATTGCTTTATTTTTATTTCAAAAGAGTCAACAATATAATTTAGCCACAAGAATAATAAGGATTGAAAATTAATTTATTACAATATTATGTTAATGGATACGTAGCAACAAATAACAGGTTTATTTGGTGACGAAAGATTCGAAAGATCATTTTTACATGGCAATTAAAAAAACATCTGGCTTTGAATTTAATGTGCTAACCTGGACCACGAAAGGGGCTCAGATTGCGAGCGTATTAAATTCAAAGCCAGTTGTGCTGTTATTGGATGCGAAACATCCAGTAACAGTTTTATTTTTAACAAATAAATCACTTAGCTTAATCGAGTCTATTTGGCATATAAATAGTACTTATATTATTAAAAAAACAAAATAATGAAATAATATATTCTGTTTCAGAAAATTTAATTTTAAGATGTACTTATATAACGTTCCTGGTTTTAGTGCAACTGTGTCGCGCAGCTACCCTAATTCTTTAATTGTGATTTTCACTATGGTGTTAATAATTTGATTGGGTAATTTACTTGTTACGATTTTGACTATAAGTTTGCTGGGTATTATCAGGCCTAATCGGGCTTTCTTATAAAAGCTTGAACTCGGCCTGATATTTAACAAGCCCGATTTGTGTTTGGCCCGAACAACAGTGGGCTCAAAATTATAGGCCCGAACTGGACTAAAGCCCAGCCCAGCCCGCAAGTTTCCGGGCTTAGCCCGGCCCGTCCCGCACCCTACATGTACATAGGTCAGCAGGAATTTTCGGAGGTAAGATAATAATCTGATGAAGTTAGCCATATGGGCAGATTTATTTCCACGTGATTATTGAAGATCTTCCCTCTGATTGGTTAATTTGTTTAATGTAATAATAAAAGTGATACATACTTTTTTGAAGCCACCCATTTTTTTTTAATATAGTGGTATGAAATTTTGTGCTTACATTCAACAAGACTTCAGCTTCAATGATCCTCACTGATCCTACGATAATTTTTTTTTAGGCGTAACTTTACTAGTAACGATGGCAAAGGGCTCACCGTACAAGAATACAGGACCAGGTGTAATATGTAGCAAAAATTTCGCAAACTGACGCCAAATCTTTTATCTAAAACTATGAAGAGGCAAGCTGCTCCAAGTTTAAAGGTAGAACTCAAATTTGATGACCAGCTGTGTCAACAACATTCGACAAGACTAGATCCCGCAACTGTTTTTTAAGATCCCACAAGTATAAAAACTTAGTGATCAACTTTGTCATAAACATTATACTGAGTTGGTTGTATTTGATAGAAATTTAAGCACAAATAAAAAACAAGAATATAGACAATTTAAAAACATGGAGTCTATGTGCAGTATGTGGCAAAGTATCTTTAAACAAGTTATTCAGAATACAAGAATAGTTTTGGTATTGTGGTATAAATTTATTCATTCAATAAGACCTTACAAAATTGATTGTTTTTTTTTACTTCATATTAATATTCACTAATAACAAAAATATTAATTACTAGATATATAGTCAACAAAAAAAATAAAAATACTACAGTAGACGTTTTAGATAATTTAGATCAAATACGTATAAGCGATATTGTTTAGTTTAATATGAACTAAAGTTGAAATGCGTCTCTAGTAAAGGTGATAACAGAAATATAGAATCGAATTACTATTTAAAATATATAATTAAAGTCTCGATGATAATAAATTGATAATAAAATCATTTGACAATATAAATTGTTATCGATATTAATCACATCTTGATTGACAAAACGTGATAAAATCAAATTTGTGACAATATTAAATGGAAACAAATCTGCCCATATGCATAGCGGGCTTTCATTTTGATTGGATAATTTTTATAGATCATTTCGTGATTTTACAAAATCTGATTGGTTAATAGATTTATATTAAGAACGAGCCGAAGTAAAATATTTTGCAAGATGTTAATTAAATAAAAGATATGGGATATTTAAGCAAAACATGCACATTTTGATCAACAAAATGCAGTGCAGTGATTGGCTGTTTATTTGTAGTTTTATTGAATAAATCAGATCATGTGTCAAACGTGATCTAAGCGTGTGAAAAAACTGCATACTGGTAAAAAATATGATAATAATTACGTATCCAATTACAATTCAACATCAAGAGGATGCAAAATTGCATGCATGATTAGTTATTAATTATTATTAAGGCCGTTCGAAGTTGATAACATCACTTTTCAAGGACTCATGGGAGGGGGAGGGGTAAAATAAAATGAACATATGAAATGAACATATAGAAATGAAGCAATTTTATTGGTTGATGAAAATCAGGTGACTGGTGAGAATTATCAACGTTTTGATTGGCTGTTCATTTTTCGGGAGAGGGGGAGATTTCAGCTGGGGTGATGTTAACTGAAAAATTAACTTCAAACGGCCTTAACATTACATTCCTCTTATAAAAGAAAGGAGCAAAAATAAATAAATATTGGTATATAATTAATTTATTATAAGAGCTTCGTACGTATGTACAATTTTTACAAGCAAAATTCTCGTGATCTAGTGATCAGATCTGCATCATTTTAAAGTATGTATGCAGCGATCACAAATTGGAATTTTGAGTTTTCCAAATTCCTATTGGTCGAGTAAATTTTGTCCCGAATGATTCCGTAAAAGCTAAATGTTTATTCAAATATTTCTTCTCGTTAATACTAGTTTTCTAGCTCTTCACAATCGAAAAAAAGCACTTCGGAAGCTCTTTATTCAGCAGTTTTTTTGTTGAATCATTTTATTGCAAACTGAAATAAACATATATGAGAGGACAGCAAATAGGAATTAAAATTTTAGCTTTATTTTTATTATTTATTTATTTATTTATTTATTTTTTAAGTTTTTATATTTTTTTTATTCGTTTTTTATTTTTAAATTATTTTATTTTAACCACGAAATAATGCACAGAGTTATTTCGAGTTTCGGTCTGAATTAATCTTAATTTAGGCTGAAATTTGAAACCAAACCCATCGCATTATTTTGTAGTTATGCAGTATTTATTTTTTAATTTTTACTGGGGGACATCAAAAAGGAAGGAGAGGGGTGATGTTAACCGAAAGCTTAACTTCAGACGGCCTTAGATAGGTTTTAGATAGTAATATAATAAACAAAATTGCTTAAGATCATCAAATTCTTAACTTGATTGGTCAGGTATCACGTGATTCTGCTTCGCTTTAGACGGGTTCGTATTATTTCGCCAACAATCACTTCACTGACATAACATTCTACTGACAAATACTCACTGACAAGTTCATTTTACCGCCAGTTTGTTTTACCGAAGTTCATTTCACTAACAAGTTTTTTTTCAAAAAGCACCCTAACTTTAGCCCTAATTCTATCAAATTCTACCTGACCCTAACGACAATGACCAGAATTACTTTGTCAGTGAAATGAGCTTCGGTGAAATAAACTGTCAGTAAAATGAACGTGTCGGTGAATAATTGTCAGTGAAATGTTATGTTGGTGAAATAATTGTTGATTAATTGATTGCCACCCGCTTTAGATAACCCCATATATAGAGCTAAGTATATACGTTCGTATATATGTCAGCTACTAGTAATATCATGCACCAAATCGAATTTATATATTGAATTGATTTCTAAATAATGATAATATTTCTTTATTTTTATTTTTTTCATATGTTCATTTTACCCGGGGGTCGAGGACCATTGGGGGAGGAGAAGTGATATTAACCAAAAAATTAACTTCAAACAGCCTAATTAATTAATTAATTATTAATTATTAAAAACAATCTAAAAAATTTGCACTCTGATTGACAGAAAACTGCACACTGATTGGTCTTTTATTCTTGATTTGATTGGATAACCCAGGACACATGCATATTATATTATTTTGATATAATCTAAACCGCAAATTCTCCATTTGAACATTTTTGATTAGTCATCTTCAGAAATGTGAAAATATGATCAAGTGAGAGAAATTTTATTTTTACATATGATTCGTCATATCGATGGATTAATAATGACGACAGAATTGAACTTACCAATTTTGGCTACATTCAAAAATGTGATTAATTTGTGGAAAATTTTGATCAGCCAGGACCCCGAAGAACTCTGATACAACTCAAATCTGGGTTTGTATAATTTTAGCAGTATTTTAGCCAAAAAGATATATAAAATAGAGCAAAATTTAAAAAATTTACTATATAAAAATGCAACGTTTAATGAATTTTTATGCAAAGTTTCCTTTTTTAGAATTATCTGAGTTGTATCAGAGTTCTTCTAGGTCCTGATCAGCCTATGACTTATTGCGATGTTTTTTTAATTTACTGTAAATTCAATTAATCGATCATTAAAATATTATAAAATTACCCCACTGTAATGCTAAAGCATTTGATTGGTTAGAACTAACCCTTTATATAAATGTATGACTCATGATTTCAAACAGGTTCTGTTCAATTTTGATATTCACTAGCCTTTTTAGTAATGATTTTATTTATTCTGATTATAGCATAATTCATATGTCATGCATGTGTGAAAATACTATCGCTATAGTGTGGGAAGTTTATTGAAACATATCAACTAACTATTACGAGTGTGTCCGTTCTTGATTATTTTAAAATCTATATTCTTAAATTATAACGAATTACAGCAATAGTATGAACTGTTGCAGATCACATGTCATGGAAATTCACTATATTTTCTGGATTTCTCAAGATAAATTAGATTATAAATACATGTAAATTTACCTGATTTCTACCCGTTTGTATGAGTTTTTTTTTTTAAATTGTAATTATTGTGACATTTGATTGTTGTGTAATTAATATTGTAACAGAAATGTCATTATTTGTAATCGATCTGTGAATTAATAATCAATAAGTGAAAATTGAAACGAGGATACAGCAACAATCAGTTATCTATAATTTTCAAGAATTGACTTTCGTTCACTATACGCACTTTGTAGATATTAAATTAACTAAGAAATGGATAATGTTAGTAGATGCGTTGGCGAGTCACGTACTGTGTATCATCAGAATAGTAAGGTTTGTAGCAGAATTTTATTTAGTTGATAATATTTGCCTGCTATGTTTGTAAGCTGAAAACTGCACTTACATAATTTAGTATATTGTATACGTAACCGCTATAAATAAATAAAAAAAACAGTAACAGCAAATTTTAATATGTATCCAATTTTTTTATTATTTAATCAAAGATGTCTAATAAAAATTTGATCACATTAATCAAAGGCTTCAACAAACTGAATTTTCTGATTGTCATAAATTGGCAGATACAGACGATCCAAATGAGATTTTCTGGCTCAGTTATTTTTACAAATATGGAATTGGAGTTGAAAAGGATGAAAACAAAGCATTCACACATTATCAAATCAGCAGACATGAATAATTCTAATAGAATGTATCAAGTTGGTTATTATTATAATTTAATGGCTATTCGTTTGCTGTACTAAATTTAGTACAAAATACTGAATTTAGTATAGTTATAAAATTTAAATTTTGAAAAATTTTTCTTATTAACTTTAAATTAAATTTATATAATATATAAATATATATTTATACTTTATTTTGGTATATTTAAAAGTTAGCTAATTCAACAAAAATTTTATTTTGCAAGTTTAAAAAAATTTTGTATATTGATAATTTTATTAAACATAATATACCATTTTTATACACTTTAATTAAATACAATAGCTCAAATTTTTACATATTAAGTAAGCAATCAAAAAAATATATATAATAACTGAGTATATATAAAACATCTTTTTAAAAAAATATATTATAATTTTTTGATTTAATATTTTTTTAAAAAATTCAAATTTGTTTAATTTTTTTAAAAAAATTAATAAATATCTAAAAAATTTTAGTTTTTGTAAAAGTTAACTAATTAAAATCACTTGTTGCTTTGTGCTATTAGACAAGTAACTTGGTATAACAATTACAAAAAGGCTGTAAAATTTTATTTAAAGTTATTATATAAAAAAAAAGAGTTATAGTACTGAATAAAGTACTAATATGTTCTTGTATAACATTACAATTTTAATAATAAAAGGCCTATAACTTTTGATCCACTGATCCAATTTAAATAATTAACTATCAAAATGATTATCTCATTGAGAGACTCATTTTGATAGTTAAATTATCTAAATTGGATTAGTGGATCAAAAGTTATAGATTTTTAAAGATTTATATAATAATTCAATATAAAATTCAATAATTAAGTTTTAAAAAAATTTAACTAAAATATATTTTATTTATTTTTTATTTATTTTTATTATTTAAACTATAGTATATTTAATCCTAAAACTTAGTTTTAATTAAATAAATTATTAATTATAAAATTTTTAATATATTATATTAATATACAATATATTAGAAATAATAAAATTATTTAGATATTTTTTTAATATTAAAGTTTTAGTCAAATTTTTTAAAAAAAATATAAATAGTAAAATTTTTGATTAAATTTCTTTCAAATTTTAATATGTTGTAGAGCTAGCTTTTCTGATTTTAATAGTAGTAAAATCATTAAAATTGGATCAGTAGATAAAAAGTTATTAGAAATTTAAGTTTAGCAATTTTTTTATAAAATTTATTAATAAAAACATATGATTTACTATACAAATATAGAAATACCGGTAGACTAACTATATTTAAACTTGTATTACCATAAAACAGGCTTATATAAACTATTTTAAAAAATTATTTTTTAAATAAAATAATTTTTTTACAATTAAATTAGAACCAATATAATCTAAAATTTTATATTTTTACAATTTATCAAAAATTTTTAGCAAAATTAATTTTTATTACTATACTAAATTAAGTACAGAAAATTTTCAAAAAAAAACAATAGTTTTAAAATTAATTTATAAAAAATTTTAATTAATAAATATTATTCAAATTGTACACAAATTTTAGTCTAATATCAAAATTTATTTGAGTAAATTTTGAATAAAATTTATTATTAAATAAATGGCTCAAAAAATTGTACTAAATTTAGTACAAATGTGAAATGGATAGCCATTAAGAATTGGCATCCATAAAGTGTTTACATATTATCTGAAATAGCAAGGCTGATAATTTTATGGAAATTTGAAAAACTGCCGTTTGTTACTTTTATGGAATTGGCATTGAGAAAGATGAAGATAAATTTTTGGAATGGTATAAAAAGTAAGCTAATTTTTAATTTTTTAATATTTTGTTATTAGGGGGCTTCCAGAAATTACGTAATATTTTGTTACTAATAAATTTCAAAATTTTACCCTACCCACCCACACCTGATACTCTATTAGCCAATCAAATTTTATATTTTTTAAAATTTATTTATATGGTTTAATTTATAAAATTGATAATAACTATTGTTCTACTGGACCAATTTAGATGATTAACTACCAAAATGTTCATCTTGCTGAGACGATTCTAACAAGCCCCAAATCGTTAAAATCTAATTACAGGATCCCAAGATAATTCAACTTTTGTATAATTTTAATAGTGATTTTTTAGAATCACTAAGTAAATTTATTAATATTGAATAACTTTTGAACCACTGGCCCATTTTGGGTGATTTAACTACCAAAATGTTTGTCTCAGTGAGACGATTCTAACAAGCCCAAAATCGCTAAATTCCAATTATTGAATCCCAAGATCAATAAAGATTTGTATTGTTAGACAATCATTTAATCAAATTTATTTAAATGATTATCTAACAATACAAATCCTTATCGATCTTGGGATCTAGTAATTGGAATTTAGCGATTTTGGGCTTGTTATAATCGTCACACTGAGACGAACATTTTGGTAGTTAAATCATCCAAAACGGGACAGTGGATCAAAATTATTCAATATTAAAGAAATTTACTTAGTAATTCTAAAAAATCACTATTAAAATTACACAAAAGTTAAACGATCTTGGGACCCTGTGATTAGATTTTAATGTTTTAGGCTTGTTAGAATCGTCTTAGTAAGATGAACATTTTGGTAGTTAAATCATCTAAATTGATCCAGTAGAACAATAGTTATTAGCCAGCCCAAAAAACTTTGTAATATATACAACTATATTTTTTTAAAATATAATAACAGTTCAAATTTTACTATAATAAATAAAGGGAATTGATATTTCCACACCCTTTTTTGATAATGCCACACCTATATAGATCGTTTTGGTTTTTTCTAATTTTTTTAAACTTTGATTGAAGATATCTTGACACCCTCCTGAACAAATTCAATCAACTTTTTTTTGTTTTAATTGTAGAAAGCAGTAGAATTAAAATAAAAAAGTTTATCGAATTAAATTAGAAGGAGGTCAAGATATCTTCGATCAAAGTTTGCAAAATTCTAAAACGTCTATTAGCAGCAAAAATTGTTTACAATCTTTGATCGAACTTGATACCACTTAACAAAATTTGATCAACTTTTTTTTGTTTTAATTGTAGTTAACAGTGGAATTAAAATCAAAAAAGTCAATCAAATTTGATTAGAAGGCTGTCAAGGGATCTTTGATCAAAGATTGTAAACAAGTTTTTGCCACGGCTTATATTTGATAGAAGTTTTAAAATTTTACAAACTTTGGTTGAAGATATCTTGACACTCTTCTAATCAAATTCGATTAACTTTTTTTTATTTTAATTCTACTGCTTTCAACAATTAAAATAAAAAAAGTTGATTGAATTTGGTCAGGTGGGTGCCAAGATATCTTTGATCAAAGATTGTAAACAATTTTTTGCCACAGCTTATATTTTATAGACATTTTAGAATTTTACTAACTTTGGTCGAAGATATCTTGACACTCTTCTAATCAAATTCGATCACTTTTTTATTTTAATTCTACTGCTTTCTACAATTAAAATAAAAAAAAGTTGATCGAATTTGGTCAGTTGGGTGTCAAGATATCTTCGATCAAAGATTGTAAACAATTTTTTGCCAAAGATTATATTTTAGAATTTTACAAACTTTGATCAAAGATATCTTGACACTTTCCTAATCAAATTCAATCACCTTTTTTGATTTTAATTTTACTGCTTTCTACAATTAAAACAAAAAAAAGTTGATTGAATTTGGTTAGATGGATATCGGGATAACTTCGATCAAAGATTGTAAACAATTTTTTGCTGCAGCTTATTGTTAGATGTTTTAGAATTTTACAAACTTTGATCGATGATATCTTGACACCCTTCTAATCAAATTCAATCAACTTTTTTTTATTTTAATTCTACTGTTTTCTACAATTAAAACAAAAAAACGTTGATCGAATTTGGTCAGGTGAGTGTTAAGATATCTTCAATCAAAGTCAAAAAAAAATTAGAAAAAACTAAAACGATCTACAAGGGTGTGGCATTATCAAAAAAGGGTGTGAAAATATCAATTTTCTAAATAAATTGTTTTATTTATATTTTGTAAAATTTTAATAAAAATTAGTTGTAATTTAAAAAAGGTTTATTTGTAGCATATGTCAATTTTATATGAAAATTTCAAAATACTATATAAAACTATATAAAAATAGAAATAATTTATATATTGCAGGTGTGATATTGTTGCACCTGCTGCAGATCATAAATTCAGGTGTAACATAAAATCAAAACAATTAAAATAACCTATTTTTTATTAGTTAGGGTTAGAGTGAGGTATAGATTGTGTGTATAGGTGATAAGGGTAAAATTTTGCAAGGAATTTTTTTTGTTAGAATCCTAAGAGTAGTTTTATATACTTAATTTTAAGTTATAGCCAATTTTTGACAAAATGAACGTTTGTTTTGAATTTTTTAATAGTGTAATATTACACCTGATCTTGAAATTTGATTGGGAGAGTGACATATAAGGCGCATCGCATGAGGCAATAAATATTTACTCATAAAAATATTCTATGTACTCTTTACCCTTAAACTTTGAGCAAAGATATCTTAGTAACTTCTAAGCCAAATTCAATGAACTTTTTAGTTTAAATTCTATGAATCTATAGAATTCAAATAAAAAAAATTTATTAAATTTGACTTAATAGTTACTGGGTTATCTTTGCTCAAAGTATTAAAAAAAAATTCAAAATGTATATCAAAACAAATGCTGTACCAAAATTTCTTTAAACTTTGAATAAAAATATCTTTGCAACTATCAAACCAAATTCAATGAACTTTTTTTTATTTGAATTCTATAAATTCATAGAATTCAAATAAAAAAACTAATTGAATTTGGTTTGATAGTTGCTAAGATATTTTCACTTAAAGTTTAGAAAAAATTTTAGTACAGCTTTTGTTTTGATATATATTTTGAAATTTTTTTTAAAACTTTGAGTGAAGATAACCTAGTAACTATTAAGTCAAATTTAATAAATTTTTTATTCAAATTCTATAGATACATAGAATTAAAACAAAAAAAAGTTTATTAAATTTGGCCCAGTAGTTACTAAAATATCTTTGCTCAAAGTTTAAAAAAAATTTTGTATTGTTTGTTTTGATAGATAGTTTGATTTTTTCAAACTTTGAGCCAAGATATCTCTGCAACTACTAAGCCAAATTTGTTTGAATTCTACAATTCTATAGAATTTAAAAAAAGATTAGATTTGGCCTAGTAGTTATTAAAATATCTTTGTTCAAAGTTTAAAAAAAAATTAAATCTACAAAGGTATGAATAATAAATTTGGGGTATAAAAAATAGTTTTCTATTTAAAAACTATAATAGTAACAAAGTGATCTAATTATATAATTATATAAAAGAATCAGATATATAGCCAGGTATAAATATACTAAAATTTATAAATTATTAGATATATATATTAGTGATACAGCCTGATCCCAGCCCATCGCTGGGCAGACAGGTGGCCCAAAGGTCGACCCACGCCTTCACGGGCTGGGCGGGTCAACTAAGATTAGTTAGGATTTTAAGTCAAATCTATTTCTCAATCTTTTATTTTTTATCCACTTTAATTTAACTAGAAATCACCAATAGTCAATAAACCAACCATCAATGAACTAATCCAAATTAATCTTTTCTTGGTTCAATGGCTGAATAGGAGTTTTTTCTGGCTGGCTAATTATTTTTACTTCTTGTCGGGCCGTTAAATGATTTTTAAAGACTTAGTTCTGCAGTTTACTTAACTGCTAATAATTACCAAATGATAAGTTAGTGAGATAATTGATATAAGTTGCTAGAACTTTTGGTAAGTTGTCAAAATAGGATGAAATTAATCATATATTCAGCCAGAATTAAGTCAGAACAAAGATAGTATAGTATCAAAAAATTTTGGGATAGTAGGCAGACAACCAATATAACCTACGAGCATGGCGAGCAAGGTTGTCATAAATTTTTTGAAGTATATAATTTGTTCAGTAAAATTACTGAAATTACCGTTAGCAGATAGGAGATCTTATTATAGCTAAAATTTTTTTAATAATATGGTCAGCCTGGTCGACCAGCCTGAATAATTTTGTTAGCTGGGTCAGCCCAAGCATTTGGGTCCGGCCCGTATCACTAATATACATTGTTATCCTATATCCACTTTTTCAAAGATATTAGGTAACTAGAGCGATCTTAAACAGTGAACACTTTATGTAACCTCACTTTGTTACTGTGATATATCTAAAGTCAGAAGGCATTTTTAATAAAACTTAACAAAGAAGATTTAAGACAATTTGCAATTACAAAAGAGGCTACAATTAGAAGTATATGAGAATACTAATAATTGTTTAATTTATATAATAAATAACTAATAAATGTATTTATTAGTGAAAGAGTCAATGTTGACTTAGGGTCCACATCAGCTGTTTTTATACATTTTGATTTTTCACAAATGTAACAGGCTATATCTACTACATGTGTAATATATGCTATAACTATTATTAATAAAATATATAGTATATGTAATAGAAATACAATATATGAAATAAATAATATATGGATAATAAATGAAACATATAGAATATATTCTATAAATATAACATCTGCTAGATCTGACAGATCTGATAGCATTCGCGCAGTAGATCATCTAGCCAATCAAATGCAGATCCTATATTAATTGTTAATTGTTTCGATCACATCATCCAGTGATTGTATCGGAATGATCTATGGCTCATTAGAACTGTCCCGATGAGCTGATTTGAATAGTGGTCATTTCATTCAATTTGGATCAGTGGATCAAAGTTATAAACACTTTTGTGTTTTTCTATAGGTCAACAACATTATTAGAATGCGGAATGTACCACTAATATACCCTTCTAAATATATCAAATATACTATGCTAACAAGCATCTTTAACGCAAATTTTAAGAAAAATAAAATAAATTATACTAATATGATGTATTTTTTGGTGCTAAACAAGTTTACTTAGATCAAGAAGTTATGATCAATTAGTAAAATTTAGAGAATCATAGAAATTTGTATAATTTTATTAATAAAATTATACAAATTTCTATGATTCTCTAAATTTTACTAATTGATCATAACTTCTTGCACTAAGTAAACTTGTTAAGCACCAAAAAATACATCAAATCGGCATATTTTATTTTACTTTTCTTAAAATTTGAAGAAAAGATGCTTAATTTTGGAAATTTTCATCAAAAATTCAAAATTAAGCATCTTTGACGCAAATTTTAAGGAAAATAAAATAAAATATACCGATATGATGTATTTTTTGGTGCTAAACAAGTTTACTTAGATCAAGAAGTTATGATCAATTAGTAAAATTTAGAGAATCATAGAAATTTGTATAATTTTATTAATAAAATTATACAAATTTCTATGATTCTCTAAATTTTACTAATTGATCATAACTTCTTGCTCTAAGTAAACTTGTTAAGCACCAAAAAATACATCAAATCGGCATATTTTATTTTACTTTTCTTAAAATTTGAAGAAAAGATGCTTAATTTTGGAAATTTTTATCAAAAATTCAAAATTAAGCATCTTTGACGCAAATTTTAAGGAAAATAAAATAAAATATACCGATATGATGTATTTTTTGGTGCTAAACAAGTTTACTTAGATCAAGAAGTTATGATCAATTAGTAAAATTTAGAGAATCATAGAAATTTGTATAATTTTATTAATAAAATTATACAAATTTCTAAGATTCTCTAAATTTTACTAATTGATCATAACTTCTTGATCTAAGTAAACTTGTTTAGCACTAAAAAATACATCATATTGGTATATTTTATTTTATTTTCCTTAAAATTTGCGTCAAAGATGCTTAATTTTGAATTTTTGATAAAAATTTCCAAAATTAAGCATCTTTTCTTCAAATTTTAAGAAAAGTAAAATAAAATATGCCAATTTGATGTATTTTTTGGTGCTTAACAAGTTTACTTAGTGCAAGAAATTAAGATCAATTAGTAAAATTTAGAAAATCATAGCATTTTGTATAATTTTATTAATAAAATTATACAATTTTTATGATTCTTTAAATTTTACTAATTGATTCTAACTTTGTGATTTAGGTAAACATGTGCATATATTATGAACCTGAACATGTTCATGAACTTTGAACTGAACCTGAACTGAACTTTTTTTAAGTTCAGGTTCAGGTTCATATTCAATAATTTTAAGTTTAGGTTCAGTTAAGTGTTGACTTTTAGAGCAGGTTCAGGTTCAGGTTCATTGAACCTGAACCTGAACCTTTATTGAACTGAACTGAACTTCAGAACCCTAGGTTGCATGTGAGATAACTGAAATAGAGCTGAAAAAGATTTTTCCTTGTGGGTTTGGTTCTCCGGGTGGAAGACTTCATTGCTATCAAAAATGTAGTAGGGCTAAAACCCTGAAGTTCTTTGTCAAAAAATGTAGAAGTCTATAACAGAAACATTTTTTTGGTTATCTATACTATTCTACAAAATGTAAAACTTATACTCTTTACAAGTTTTGATTCATGCTATCTCTCTTTGGTTTTTTTGAAATTTCGCCAAAAAGTGGGCAATCCAGCTTATCTCCTTCAAAAGATCAGCATTGTTTACGTCATCCAAATCAGAAAAGGCACCTACTATTTGGGTTCAAGTCATGAGTGAGTTTTGGGTAACTGAGATAAACAATGAATAATACGTGAAGTTTTTTGTGAGGTCACTCTGAATGAAATTTCCTTCCAGAAGGTTCTTTTTGATAAAGCCCCATATAGATTTAGATGACTTTTACATTCCTATATGTACATATAATACTTAAACAAGGCATTTTCTTGTGCAGTGTTATATAATTTTTATACTCTGTTTTAGATAGTTTTTTTAGTAGTATTCTTTTTAGACTCAGGTTCTACTAAGTATTTACTTAGGTTAGACTTCATAAAAACAGAATTTTCTTTGTTTCTTTCATCTTTTATCTTTTTATTTTGTTCAATTTGGTTGTCGTTATAGGTTTTATTGCTTTTTCCTTTTTTATACTTCTTTTTTTTCTCTTGTCTCTTGAGTTTTTTTTTTTCTTGCTAGTTTGTTTATTCTTACCATAGATGCTAGATGAGAGGGATTTAAAGAAATTCTTATTTGATGAGGCTAGCTATAAGTTCTAATTCTTTGAATTAGTGCGACGAGGCACAATTGGGCAACTATAAGGCAGCTGAGTGGGGTGAGACTTCAAATTAGAAGGGCATAGTAAATGTTTTGATTTTGTAATCAAATTAATTCTATTATAATTATTTCTAATAAAGTACTTACGAGTCCGTCAAAGAGGTTAAAAAAAAATGTTTAAATATTTATTGCATTTTTTTGTTTTTTATTTTATTTTATTTTTATTTTATTTATTTATTTTTGTCTGATTTGTACAATAGTACAGAATTTGTTTGCAAAAAGATTATAGTTTATGCTTAAATTTATCAAGATTTAATGGTGAAGACTTCTGTCAATATTAATTTAGTCGCAGATATAATTTTTTTATGCCTACTGGTTCTTTTTTTTTTATTCATAGTTAAAGCAGTAAAGTTTAAATTTTTCAATTAACCAATACAATTTTTTACAATATTATAAAAAAATTGGCCAATCACAATGAAAGTGCACTACTGTATATTTGGTTAATTTGTCATATTTTTAGAATGTCAAATTTTAGTGTTATTTTTTCAAATCAAAAAGTTACGTTAATTTACTAAATAAATGTCGAATAAAAAGGTGTAATTCATATAAATAAGAACCAATCTTTACAATGCTTTTCAAATTACCATAATGAAATTTTAGAATTAAAGTGGCAAATCCAATTTTGACAAAAATAAATAGTATATTCATTTCCAACATTATTTTATTTTCTGCTAAATTTGAAATGAAAATCCTTGTTATTGAAAATTATTTATTTTGTTAAATGAGAGTTTTTAAATACTCCCATTTCATTTTTTGATTTCAAAGTTTTGATACACAAATGAGATTTTTAAAAATCCTATTTATTTTTGAAATACACTATTATTTTTTTTTAATTCTGTAACCCCTCACTATTATTAGTTAAGTTATTTTTATACATCAAACCGGAAATCTGAAATCTAAATCAAATCTGTGGTTGGTTAGAAATAATTTTTGCTATTTAGCTAATTATGTATTGGCGTTTCTAATTTCTGCTTAATGCACAGAATTTGCTAATCATAATAATTTTAAAAGCACTATAATTTAATTTGAATTGAAATCTTAAAATCAACAAAAAGTGCTAAAGGCTGGTTTTTCTAGTCCTACCAATAATCTCAATTAATGTGATAGATCATAATGAAATCCAGATTAAAATAAAATGATAGTATAAAATCTCGAAAACTAAATTTTTTTGGGGTGCATTTTTTAGGGTTAGGGGTTTAGAGTTAGGGTTAGCTTTAAAAAAAATATAATAAACAAGTATTAATGGGTTTTAGAAGGCTAGTAGGTTAAGTATAAAATGTAGGTTTCATTTTAAATTATGATCTGTAACAATTAATAATCGACATAAAATTAACAAATGACATTAACATACAAATCACAATATCAATAAAGTGAAATAAATATAATTGTCTTATAAAATTATTTACATTGGTTAAAACAAATGAGTATTATAAAAACTGTAAACCCAGAATTGTTGATATAAAATTTTAATTGCTTTTTAGTATAAGTTATTTATTTATTTGTTTACTAAGTGAAGTTTTATTAAAATTGTATATATGATAATTGTTTGAGGTAAACCTGATGCCTATATTTACAAATTCTAAATTCTGATTGGATAGATCAGGTAATAACATAAAAACCAATAAAACTAATAAAAAACTGATGCTTATTGTCATAGAAAAAGTAAGATTTGTTTTGAGTAAAAATTTTTTAAATTTTGAGTTAAAATATTTCAATAACTACTAAACTAAATTTAAAATTTTTTTTATATTTTAATTATATATAGTATAAAATTAAAATAAAAAAAAAACTTTATTTAATTTGATTTAGTAGTTATTGAGATATTTTAATTTAAAATTTAAAAAAAGGGCTAAAAACTTTTTACCACTTTTTTACGGCGAATCTTTCAGACTTTAAATGTTTTTTATTTTTCTAATCTAGTAGAATAAATGTTCTATGCATGAAACAAATCTTTCAATGACAAAATACACTTGTAATTGTTATCATTGCAACAAAGACTAGTTGCAGTATTAGATCATGTTCATTTAGAAAAAAACATTTTATTATTTCTAAGACAATATGCTTGTTTTAGATTATTATATAAAAATAACAACTTTATAAAAAAAAATTTAACAAGCTTTATTTCCATGTAGAGCTAGGTGAGAGATTCAGTCTAAAAAATATTGTATGCATATTTGTTAGATACTTGTGCTAAAAAATGTAAATTTAGTTGACGATTATTTAATCATCAAATATAAATTGTCAAAAAAATTATCATGATATATTGAAGTTCAACCATTTATAAATCTAAAATGAATGATTAATTGGTTGAGATAATATCCTGATGGGCTGGGGTCTATACTAAAACTGTTCAGGCCAGTTGGCTAGATCAATTCTTTTTGCTAGAACAATATTTCTGATCTCTATGTCTACATCAAATATGTAGAAGCCATTAGGTCATTCCTTGCCAAAACTCTAGTTATACTAAATTATATTTAGTCTAGTTTTAGAAATTATGGTATTTTATAATTTTTATGCAACAGAACATATCAGAACATTTCCGTTTCTTACATATGTTTCTTGCCAATTTATCATTTAACATCAGCAAATTTTATATATAGATATATATCGATTACTAACCGGTAAAATATATATCGATACCCATTACCCCAGCTGATTTCTATCGATAGTAATAGTAATCGATATATATTGATATTAATCGATATATATCTGATATAATATTAATTAATTCATGATCCATATACCAAACAGTGAAAATCTATTGTAATATATGGGAAAAATCAATTATTGTTTATCAAATTTCTGGAATCTGGCGTTACCAGAGCAATAGTAAATTTTTTTACTAAGCTAACCTTTCTTCTCCACTAGATGAAAGTTGTAGAGCACATTTTTGTAATTCTAATAGTGGTAAAATCATTAGAATCGGGCCAGTAGATCACAAGGTATCATTAAAAAACGTTTTGCAACCATATAGAGTTTCTATGTAAACAAAATATTGTTTTCATAGAAACTCTATATGGTCGTGAAACATTTTTTAACGATATTTTGTAATCTACTGGGCCGATTCTAATGATTTTACCACCATTAGAACCACAAGAATGTGCTCTACACTTTCGTCTAGTAGAGAAGAAAGGTTAGCTTAGTAAAAAAATCGCTATTTCTCTGGTAACGCCAGATTCCAAAAATTTGATAAACAATAATAGATTTTTCTAATTTTACTATATATGGTAATATATACAGCCACTAATTGGTATACAGATCACGAATTAATAATTATTATATTCATATAATCATGCTTTTTGAACATTTTACAGGTTTTTGCAAGTTTTTGCAAGTTTTTGCAATTTAATTATAAATTTTTTTTATTTATTATTATTAAATAATATTTTAATTTATTAAATATACAATATTCGCTATTTAATATAAAATTTTATTTTTTTATTATATATTATATTTTAAATATTACATATATTATATATTATTATAAAAAAATGACAAAAAAAAATAAATCCAAAAAAATTAAACCAAAAAAATTAAAAAAATGAAACCAAAAAAATTAAACTATTATATTTTTTATATTCTTTATATTCACTTATATTTGCTTATATTCACTTTATATTCACAACTTCTTGCAAAGTGCCAGAAAGTTAGGTTGTTTTCTTGCAAAGTGCCAGAAAGTTAGGTTGTTTTCTTGCAAAGTTCTGAAAGAATTAAGGAATAAATAAAATAAAATAAAATAAAATAAATAAGTAAAAAAAAACAAACAAAAAACAAAAAACAAAACCAAAAAAATAACAAAAAAAACAAAATCGAAAAAAATAAACTATTATATTTTGCTCATATTCACTTATATTCGATTATATTCGGTTATATTCATGACTTCTTGCAAAGTACCAGAGATGTTAGAATTGGTGTTCTTGTAAAGTGCCGGAAAGTCAAGTCGTTTTCTTGCAAAGTTTCGAAAGAAGTAAAGGATAAATAAAATAAAATAAAGTTAAAAAAATAAGAAAAAAAATCAAACAAACAAAAAATAAAAATGTAAGCAAACTAAATAAAAAAATAAACAAAGCCCCAAATCTC
>QKWP01000145.1:42873-102872 GCA_003550325.1 Gigaspora rosea | reverse complement strand
TTAAATTTCGTTTGAATTATCATAATTAACGATATTATATATAATTAAGTTTTTATTGCCTTATTATAGTAGTTTATGTTTTTTATTTATTTTTGCGAGGAATTTATTTATTTACTTTTTTTTTATTTTTTATAATTCGTAAAGTAATATTTTTTCAATAAAGTCTTGGATTTCTGCTTGCATCAAGATAATGCTTGGGTTTGAATTACTGAGATTTAGTAGTTATGCATTTATTCATACTAATTTAAATTTAACTATTAATTATTTTAATATAAACGATTATCAATAATATTGTGACAGAATGATTGGCAAAAATCAGTGAAAGCCTGCTATGCTACGTACAAGTATACTAGCAAATGTCAAGTTAAAAACATGTGCGTAAATAATTAAAAATGGGTATATAGTAATTAGTTTGTAATACGGACATTATACAAAAATAATAAAATTATATACATTCAGGCGTATCTTTGTATAGTACATAATCAGTATATAATGTAGTACTTAATATTAGGTCTATTTATTCTCGTACAGATTTATGCAAAATAACCTGTTTAGAAAAATGCTCTCATATGACTATTGCTATATTTATTAGCAATAAATACGATACTTACATACTTTACTGCAATGGATTGTTACTAGAGTTATCAGGCTATTTTAGCTTTTTTAGGAGGTCCAAACCTGGGATGGAATTTTATCGAGCCTGAGCCTGAACCCGTTTCAAATAGTAATTAGCTCAAAAATATGAGCGCAAACTAAGCTCAAGCCCTGTGATACCTAAAAATTTCATTTTCTAAAAGTTTCCTTACTTCTCCTGCACTATCATGATCTAATTGTCCTATTTTCGATCTTTAAAATAAGTATTCATAAGATATACATTAATGTTGTAAATATAAAGAATTTTTATTAATCTTAGTTAATTCATGACTATTTAAATATTTATTTATTTGCATCTGGTTAGTTGGGGAGCATAAAAATTATTTGTATTTACATATATTAATATGAAATACCATAGTTAATTATATACAACACACATGTTCGATTCAAATAACCGATTAAGGTATGACCAACTAAATTACTATATCTCTAGTTTTAATAAAACGAAAAATTAACTTTGTGTCCTAATCTATATTTTTTATTAAATTTTTATACTACTTTAACGATATATTTTATTACTTAACATTCTACATTATTTGAAATTTCAAATCTGATAACTTATGAAAGTTATGTTTCATACAATCAAATGCTGCCCCAATAGGAACTGGTGGGGAAATTGATAAACCCGATATTACTCGATCTTTAATTCTGACCATTTTATGCGCAGATTATGCTTTATTAATTATGCGAAATTCATCTTTATATGCGAATATAGCTATCGTATATGCTTCTGCGGTAAAATCTGAATTAGCATATTAAGTTATCACATATCCCTATGCAGATCTGATCACTAGATCATGAGATTTGCCTGTAATAAATTGTACGTACGTACGAAGTTCTTTTTATCAGATGAATACTTTTTTATAATAAATAAATTAATTATTTATTTATTTTTGCAATGAAATGGTTTCGCCATGCGTCACCTATTATTAATCCGGGTCTGACCCGGGTCTGACCTGACCCAGGTTTTTTCTGACCCGGGTCTGACCCGACCCGAGTTTTTTCTGACCCGAGTCTGACCCGACCCGGGTTTGATCTGACCCAACACGACCCGGGTCGGGTTGGGTCAGACCCAACCCAGCTAAGACCCCTAATTTGTAGGCAAATGAAGAAAAAACAAAAAACACCCCTTCCTCAAAAAAAGTGAAAATGCAAGAAAATGAGTGGTTAAACTTTTCTTGAAATACTAATTAAAAATAGTGTATATAAAATTTTACATATAGAACCTATTTATTTATTTTTGTAGCCCCTAATCCTAGTGCCCTAACCCTAAATTTTTAAAGTTTATTTTTTATAGTGAATTTTCTTTTTTGGATTATATCACTCACAAAATAAGTATTCTAGGGTCCTAGTCATTGTGCAGAACCAGTCCATTTAGAGAATGGACTAAATGTTATGATCAGTTGGGAGAGCTTGATGAAATTGGTCCTGTTTAGTTTGATTGTGAACAAAAGTGATTAAGTTTAAATGGTTTAAAACAATAAACTAATATACATAACTATGGGTTATAGAGTTTATCTTTATACCAGTATGATCATATAATATGTAAGGGATGGTACTGTTCAACTTTTTGGTATGCTATATTTTTTCCTGTTTTAGAATGTATTATGATTATCTTATTTTTTTCTGTTTATGGTATATTTCAAGATGATAGTGCTTATGCTGATTATTTAAAAGGGAATAGAATTTGTCGCACCCGCTACATGTCGCACCCTGATTCTGACCAATCAAATCGCATGATTCTGTATACAAAATATTTTAAGTTTTAAAAATTAAAAATAAATAAACAATATCAAAGTACATAGTGTAAAATTTAATTTTAAACAACTTTTTCTAAGTCATAAAGATAGGTTGTCTTAGTAAAAAAATATTATCCTTTAAACTGTAATCCAGGCAAATTTGCCTGGATTTTTTTAGTAATATTACAATTTTTTAAATAAAATAAAAATTTATTAAGCATATAGGGTATACTTTATTTATAGAATATTTTCTTTAAAATATATTTTATAAACTTTATTATGAAAATTTTTTAAAATTATTAATAAACTTTAAAGCAATAAAAGTTTAAAGTTTTTATTTTAAAATTTTTACTATAAAATTTTTTTTAGATTTTTTTAAATTTTATATGTTCCCATCTATAAAAAAAATTTTCACTTCTAATACAAGTCCTAATTTTTACAAGTAAATCACAAAAGTTGCAATAATAAAAGTTGTAATCCTTTTTATAAACTATAACATTCTATTAAATTAGAAAGCTAGAGCTAATCTCATAGAGTTTGTCTAGAATAAGTAAATAATTTTTCTGGTCAAAAAATTTTTTAAAATTTGTCTATTTTTAGCTTATTAGCAACATAAACCTTTTTCTTATAAAATAAAGAACATTAGTTTATGGCAACCTGTCGCCATGGCAACCCCGCGATCGACCAATAAAATTCGATCATATAAATCACGTGCTTGATTTATTTTGATCAAAATAAATCAAGCATATGATTCACGTGATTGATTTTTATTGGTCAATTATATTACTACTTCCTCTTGATATGAATATGCGTAAAAAAAGAAAAAGTGAAAATATGCAAAAATTAATGTTTAAATCAACTTCAGTGCACTAATTAAAAATAACAAGAATGAAATTTTACTATAATAAATATTATTCTAATCTCATAGCCTTTAATGTTAAGGCCCTAACCCTAAATTTTTATCTCACGCACTTAGGTAGTTTATTTACAAAAATGGGTTTGTATTACCTGCGCAAATACTTTCGCCTATATTTGCAAATTTTTTGTATTATGTCTTTTCAACTCATATCTCATGTTCATAATACATGTTGTGGTAAGATAACTAGCAATTCTTTGACTATTTTATCAGCATCTAAGAATTGCTTTTTAATTTTATTTGCATAATCTGATCTTCTCATGCTTTTATTCCAATCCTCAAGTTTTTTATAAACATCCCAAGCACTAGACCGTTTATGTGGATGAAATTTAGTGTAAAAACAAATTCGTATAAGTTTATTTTTTTATTATTATTATTATTTATTTATTTATTTACTCGAGCTTATTCATCAAAAGTAACAAAAATCAGACATTCTAAATGAATTTAAACTCTTTATTTAAAGTTTCTTATAAAAAAAATACAATTATATAGTAACAAAATTTTAAATACACTCAAATCAGTAAAGAATTTTTGAACTACAAAATTCTTTAACTGGCTTATCCCAAACGTCAGGATTATAACTACCAAGAATTTCATTAAGGCCTTAACCGGATTGCAAAAAATCTATCACCAAGCCTTTGAATATTCTCAAACTTATTAAAAGAAATCTACTTAATTATATTCCGTGGATTTAAGTTGAATTCCTTAATACAATCGTCGATATTCATATTTCTATATGCTATTTTTGCTGATTTCAATGTACCAAAGAAACCACCAAAAAAATGATAGACAAACTTACAGAAGAACTCCACCGAAAAATAACAAACAATTACAATAAACCTATCTAAAGAATCCACAAATACTTGTCAGAAGAAATACGAACTTACAAAAGCACCACAGAAAGACTACGATGAATCAAAGAGTGAAGATAAAAGAAGACACTGAAGGAAAACAACGAATTAGTAAACTTAAAAAAAACTCCCTCAGACACCAAAATAAGAAAAGAATAAAAAACGACCAATCTACCTGAAATGTATGACTTCGTGACCTCTAATCCAAGGCTTTAATGATAACTCTAGCGATGGTTCCACTGCGTGATCTAAGGCTTCAACAACAGCTCCAACGATGATTCCAATAATGGCTTTCCAGTAATGGCTCCAGCGACGACTCACTAAAGAGAGAGAAAAAAATATAGTTATTAATATCAAAATAAAAAAAAAACAAAACACAAGCACAAAAAAAAATAAAACAAGTACAAAAAAAAACAATGATTATCAAAAGGATAATCATTGTTTATATATTATTACCAATCTTAAAAATGATTGGTCGATTATAAGGATCACTATGGTGATGGGTCGCCATGAATAATTTTCCTAAAAATAAAATTAAATACTTTTATAATAATTCTTATTTTCAAATACAGTCATATCTCTATACAATCACCTCCTATATAGTCACAAACTTTATATAGTTACAAGATTTTGTGCGGTCATTTTTTTCAATATTAAAAATTAAAAATACCTTTATATAAACACAATAATAGTGTAATCACTATCACAATTTTTTAGAGATTTTTTAAATTGATTTATTAAAAAAAGAGATATAATCAAAATAACCGGTAGTGATAATCACCACCATTACACAATCAGATCTACGTATAAGTATTTTTTTCCTTTTTTTTTTTTTGTGTACAGTATTTTTTTTTTAGGCTTACACTAGTTTTATGCTTATTCCTTTTCTCATTTGCATTACAGTAGTACTTTTTCGTCATTGGTGTTGTCTAGTTTGGTGCCTTTTACGACGTTGGTGTTTCTTTCACCATTGGTTGGTGCTTTACTTTTGTTATTGGTACTGTCCCGGTTGGTGCTTTTTCTATATCGTTGGCATTGTTCATTCTGGTGCTTTTTCTTTATCGCCATCGCATTGTTTTTTGGTCAGTTTAGACAACTAACCTCTTTTATCTTACTTTAGATGCTTTTTTTTGTAGGCTTTTCATTGTTGGTATTTACCTTTGGTAACAATAATCAGTGCTTTGTCTATTTCAGTACATATTTCGTCAGTGGTGTCTTTAGTACAGTTCTCTTTTTCACATTTTAACTTTTCGTGTTTTCTCATTTTTAGGTTCATTAGGCAACAATTTTGACATTTTCAGTATTTTTTGTCAGGCTATTAGACTAGAGGTTCTTCAGATTTGGTGCGTAAAATTGTGAAAGATAATCTTGCTTTTTTTTTGTTGTTGATGTTTTTAGTATAGTGTTTGTACATATATAAATCTTCATTTTAGGTAATTTTAGTTACAGTTTTAGGTTCCTCTTTTCAGGCAGTTTTGGTTTGAGTAAATAGATTCGAAATAATTCACCAAGGTCATAGTGTCATTTGGCTGTCGCGTATCATTCTTTTGATGCTTATTCTAAGTCGTGCTGGTCATTAGCTAGGATTTAGTTAGGGTTAGAGTGAGGGTTTGAATATATTGATTGTGCTATGTTTCTAGAAAAATGGAGCGAGGCGAAGGCGATAGCTATAGCGAGCGACTATAGAGTTTGCTTTGGATCATAACAAATTAATTGTTATGTTTCGTGATGTTTATTGCCTAAAAATTTTTATAAATGCATATTATAGCGTATTTCATAAAAATGATGAAAAAAGTATGCAGTATTAATCGCGTAATAATGTGTATACGTATTTTTAATTTAATTAGTTATTTTAAATAATATGTTAATAAATTAAATTTTTTTGGTTACCCAAAAGGGTGGTGATAGTCACCACTGGTTATAGTTAGAAATATTCTTAAAAAAAATACCTCTTCATAATTACAATTTTTTATTGGTTATAAATATATTATTGTGATTGGTTAGGTAAAAGTACATACTATATCTCTTTTGGTCCAAAAACTTAAAAACGTCTGAGAATCTGGTCCAAAGTCTGCAGATTGGTCTAAGTTTAATATAATTATATATTTATTGGCGCTGAAAAAGTTTACTTAGTGCATGTTATAGAATTAATTAGTAAAATTTTATGAATCATAAGATTATATAGAATTTTATTAACAAAATTCTATAAAATCTTATAATTTATAAAGTTTTATTAATTAAATCTAACAAAATGCTAAGTAAACTTGTTCAGTACCTAAAAATGCATTAAAACAGCTGTTTTATTTTTATTTTACTTGAAATTTGGAGAAAAGATGCATAATTTTGGATTTTTGATCAAAAAAGTCAAATTTTAGCATCTTTTCTCCAAATTTCAAGTAAAATAAAAACAACCTTGCCGATTTAATGTATTTTTAGGTGCTGAACAAATTTACTTAGTGCACTTTGTTAGTATTAATTAATAAAAATTTGTGAATCATAAGATTTTATAGAATTTTATTAATAAAATTCTATAAAATCTTATAATCAACAAAGTTTTATTAATTAATTATAACAAAGTGCACTAAGTAAACTTGTTTAGCACCTAAAAATATATTAAATCGGCAGGGTTGTTTTTATTTTACTTGAAATTTGGAGAAAGGATGCTTAAATTTGACTTTTTTGATAAAAAATTCAAAATTATGCATCTTTTCTCCAAATTTCAAGTAAAATAAAAACAATTTGGCCGATTTAATGTATTTTTAGGTGCAAAACAGGTTTACTTAGTACGTTTTGTTAGAATTAATTAATAAAAATTCGTGAATCATAAGATTTTATTCACAAATTTTTATTAATTAATTTTAACAAAGCGCACTAAGTAAACTTGTTTTGCACCTAAAAATACATTAAATCAGCTGAGTTGTTTTTATTTTACTTAAAATTTGGAGAAAAGATACTTAAATTTGATTTTTTGATCAAAAATCCAAAATTATGCATCTTTTCTCCAAAATTTCAAGTAAAATAAAAACTACTCAATTTTAAGATTTTATAGAATTTTACTAATAAAATTCTATAAAATCTTATGATTTACAAATTTTATTAATTAATTCTAACAAAACACACTAAGTAAACTTGATCAGCATCTAAAAATACATTAAATTGGCAATGTAAGTTTTATTATACTTGAAATTTGGGGATAATATGTTAAAATTTGTCTTTTTTGATCAAAAATCCAAAATTATGCATCAAATCTCCAAATTTCAAGTAAAATAAAAATAAAACAGCCATTTTAATACATTCTTAAGTGCTGAACAAGTTTATTTAATGCATTTTGTTAGAATTAATTAATAAAAATTTGCGAATTATAAGATTTTATAGAATTTTATTAATAAAATTCCATAAAATCTTATGACTCATAAAATTTTACTAATTTATTCTAACAAAATGCACTAAGTAAACTTGTCCAGCACCAAAAAATTTATTTGGACTCAGACCAGTCTGCAGACTTCAGACCAGAATTAGACCAGACTCAGACTTGACTAAAAGTCTAAATATAAAAGTCTAAAAATCAGACCAGACTTAGACTTGACTAAAATCTGGTTCAAGTTGGTCTGTAGAAGCACTAAATACCTCTTTAAGATCACATTAATAAATTTTTTATATTGTGTGATTGTAAAGAGGTAGTTATATTTAAACACACCTCTATATAATCACCAAAAAATGCTAGCCAAATAGAGTGATTATATAGAGGTATGACTGTATTATCAAAAAAAAATTATTTAAATATCTTAAATTTTAAAAAATATAGATCATAAGCATATTTATATCAATTTTCTAGGCAAATTTGCCTGGATTTGCTTACAGTTTAAGGGACAAGATAAATCAAAAATTTCGAATATTAGCACATATAAAACTTTTTTTTTACTAAAAAATCTATATTTACATTTAAATATTATATATGAAATTTTATGCTAAACAACTTTTTCTAAGTTAAAAAGGTAAATTATTTTAGTAAAAAAAGTTTTTTATGTGCTAACTTGGAAATTTTTGATTTTTCTTATATAAAACGTTTTTTTACTAAAAAAATCTATCTTTATAACTTAGAAAAAGTTGTCAGAATAAAATTTTATGTTATCCATTAGATTGTAACACAGGCAAATTTGCCTGCGTATTTTAAAATTTTTAATAAAATTTTAAATATTGATTTTAGCCATATCTTTTCTAAGTAAAAAATATTCTTTAAGTTTTGTTTTAGTAACTTTGTTATAAAATTTTTTTAAAATCATTAGAAAACTTTAATATAATAAATGTTTAAAGTTCTTGTATTGGCATTTTTACTATTAAAATTTTTCTTTAGATTTTTTCAAATTTTATATGTTCCCGTCTATAAAAAAAATCTTTACTTCTAATACAAGTCTTAATTTTTACAAGTAAATCATTAAAGTTGCAATAATGAAAGTTGTCATCCTTTATATAAACTACAATATTGTCTTAAGAACTATAGTTCTAAAACTAAAACTAAATAAGATCGCAGAAAAATTGTAATAAAATTTTTTAAAAAAATTTTTTCTTAAAATTATCTATTTTCAGCTTATATGTAACTATAATTTATTTTCTTATAATATAAAAACTAATTTTGCAAAAAAGTAATCCTTATTTTCAAATATAATTGTACAAAGTTTTATTTAATTATTTTAGTATTTTAAAAAAGTAAATCAGAGCTAAAAAAGTTCAAAAACGCAGGCAAATTTGCCTGTGTTCTACTACAATCTAAGGGATATAACATGCTATATATATATTTTTTATGCTTTATTAAGTAAAATTTTAAATTTTTAAAAAATAAAATTTTTGCCTATAAAATCGTATGATTTGGTTGGTCGAAGCAGGGGGTGTGACATGTCGCGAGTATAACAAATTTATTTTTCTATTTAAAAAATCCTATTTCAGTAGAAGTAATGACTTTTATTTGTTTATTTTTGGAAATAATTATGATTTTTCAATTCAAATACATATGATTACTTGTTATTTAAAGTAAGGATGTTTCAAATATTGATCATTGTGCATTCCCCATTATGACATTTTTTATCATTTGAAATCTTTAATAGATAATAATTACAATATTCTCAGGACACACATATAACTTCTAAATCTGACTAAAATTGTAATGTGATATTATTTTTAACAATCGATATGTGAAATTGAAGTATTATTAATTTTGATATATTATTATGACATTAATAATTATTAATTTCAAAATTGATGCAATACTAATGCTTTTGCTCATCAAATTGTTTAAATTTATATATTTTTAAATTTTGTATTTTCATCACAGCTCTGTTGTTTTCATATAATTTTGGTTGTTTTTTTTTTGAGCTTTGGTTTCATCTTTTGCTTAGTAACTAATTTCATCTTGCTTTGATAGACTTATGATTACTTCAAAGATATCATATTTCATTAGTAACCTATTTTACAGATGTGATTTACAGACAAGTTCATTTCGCAAACAATATAGTCGTTAGGATTAAGTTTAGAATTAGAATCAACTATAAGTTGTTTACAAGATGAACTTGTCTGTAAATTAATTGCCTATAAAAAAGCTTGTTAGTTCAGTGAAATGAGTGTTAATAAGATGTGGTGTCTTTAAAATGATTGTTAATATGAATAGTTTTTTCATAATGAACAATTATCAGAAGCCAAGTTAAGGCTACACAAAGATAAATTTTGTTTTGTATAACATGGTCCACAATTTCAGTCAGCTAATCTGTTTTTTTCCCTTTTTTTTTAATCTACTGTAATTAATAAGCTCATGTTTATATATAAGGCCACATGAAGTTAATTTTTGAATTTCATAATGTAGAATCAGAAATTTTGGTTTTTTTTTAGATAAGGTAATTCCAGAAAATTAAAATCACTATCATCAGGTGACAAATGGGGTCTTTGCTAGGAAAACCACAGTTAGAAACTATTTAGATTTTGACAATAAAATTTGAAATTGCTAGCTATCTATTAATCCAATTTGAATAAACTTTTTTTTATTTTATAAAGCTTAAATAACTTTATAAAATAAAAAAAGTTTATTCAAATTGGATTAATAAACAGCTAGTAATTTCAAATTTTATTGTCAAAATCTAAATAGTCTCTAACTGTGGTTTTCCTAGCAAAGACCTCATATGAGAAAAAAATTAAACAATTGGAATTGAAAAAATTTTTTTTGAAAAATTGAGTGGGTGAGTTATGCAAAACAAAAAATTAACTTTGCATGGCTAGGGATTGGAACCGCCTAAAATGTTTCTTAATCGTTTAATTGTTTAACTATTTAACTGTTTAATTTGGCCAGCATTAAACTAATTCCGGCCCATGATCAACATAATTCTGCCCAGAATTATAGATCAATTTTTAAACAGTTAAACTGTTCCAATTCCTATGCATGGCCTGTCCATGCAAAGTTAATTATTTATTTTGAGTAATATGGTCCAAAATTTCAGTATTTTTTTTCATCTATTGAAATTAAATAAGCTTATGTTGTAATTTTTCAGTTTCATAACTTGGAATTAGAAACAAAAAATCTTGAATTTTTTTCAAATATATTTGGTAATTCTAGAAAATTAAGGTTACTATTAGATGAAACTGAAAGAAAAATTAAGTAGCAAAAATGAAATAATTGGCATAATTGGAATTTAAAAAAAAAATTATTATTTTTTTTTGAAAAATTGGGTCAGCGGGTTATACAAAACAAAAAATTACTAATTTGAAAAGCCTTGTCAATTGGAAGATTTTATCGAGTTACATTTCAATTTGTTACTTCGACTTTCATAGTTTATATTATAGTCCTACTAATACTAGTTAGATGCAGTATTTTCTGGTTGATCCTGTAATTACACATGATTAACAAATCGAAATTACTAAGATTATAAATATTTTATCTTTTGTTATGAGTTTATATAGACTGTCTGAGCTTGAGCTTGTTGTATGTGCCGACTGTGCGTGGCATCACATACTACATAGCTATTACTTATATTTAAAATTTTATATGTCACACATGATCGTACTGATTCTGTGCGGCATCATATATCACGCAGCTATTCTAATTAATATAATACAATATATTGGATTATTACAATAATACTAAATACTATATACAACTGATAACTACTCGTCCTCTCCTCTTCTAAGCTAAAACTAAGCCTTTATATACTCTTAATTCATATGGGAGCTTTAATCTCTCAATTGGAGATTTGATTTCTCGTTTGGAGCTTTGATCTCCCGTTTGGAGCTTTGATCTCCTGTTTGGAGCTTTAATCTCCTGTTTGGAGATTCAATCATGCAACCAAGCCATAGACTATGCCAAAATAAGAAATATATGATGATAAAAAAGTAATACTAAGGAGAGTGCCATTTATTATCTGATTTTTTACTACTAAGTGGCTACCCCCTACCCCCACATGATTGTCAAATACTACAATTTGATTGGCTAAAATTATTAAAATTTTAAAAAATTTTAAATTTTAATATTAAATAATTCTTGAACCAGTGATCTGTTTTGGATAAATTTACTACCAAAATGTTCGCCTCAATGAGATGATTTCAACGAGCCTAAAATTATCAAAAATCCAATTACAGGATCCCAAGATCGTTATATATTTGTATTGCTTTAATTTATTATTTTTATATATATTAAAAATTATTATTAAAGATCTTATAAACTTTAATATTAAATAACTCTTGAACTAGTAATCCAATTTGGATGATTTTACTACCAAAATGCTCATCTTAATGAGACGATTCTAATAAATCTAAAATTGTTAAATTCTGATTACGGAATCCAGAGAACATTATAGTTTGTATTATTTTTAATAAATTATATTAAAATAATACAAATCTATAATGATCTCTGGATCCCGTGATTAGAATTTAATAATTTTAGGTTCATTAGAATTATCTCATTGAGATGAGCATTTTGTTAGTAAAATCATCAAATCAGATCACTGGTTCAAGAGTTATTTAATATTAAAGTTTATAAGATCTTTAATAATAATTTTTTTTATTAAAACCCCAAGATAGTAATTATTTGGGGACGTCAAGTGACGCTCTTTATTATACTAGATTATATATACAGATTAATGAATCAGGCTATTTCCTAACCTATTTACACTATATACATTCTTTAAAAAATCCTTTTTCTTTCTTTTTAAAATCTACATTTCAATGCAGAGGTTATTTCGTTTGTAATTTTGGTTTCCATATAACTGTAGCGCTGGTTCAGGTAGTGTACCTTTACCTCACTGCTTGTTTGAGAACCAGACCCAGATTTCATATATAATCATGATATGCAACCAGATGAATGATGTGTGTGATTTGGTTGATCTGATATTTGCTGCTATAAAAACTTCTTCTATTGTGGCTGGAGGAACTACTTCCTGTGAATTCCCAAACATGTTGTATGCTAGTTTCCATATTTTGCGACTAATTCAATATTCTAGGGCAAAGTGCTCTACCATCTGTATTTTATTTGGGCACCATGAGCAGTCACGTGTTATCATTGAATCTATGTATGCTAGTTTCATATCCAGGAGGAGAGCCTTATATAGTAATCTCCAAAAAATATCTTTTTTGTTGTTTGGAGCCTATTTGATTAATGACCAGACCCAAGTTTCTTTACTTTTAGGTTCACTAAAGAAGTTAGTCTGTGTTAGAGTACTAGTAATTGATAATGTTTTTTAAGATATTTTGTAGCCTTCGCTATTGTTAGGTTATTTACAGCAGTTTCCATGATTTTGAGGTCTTCTAGATTCTAGGGCCAATTCTTGCTATTATTAAGTATTTCCCTTTTTAGTCTTTTTTAAGCTATGAGGTAAGGTTTCCACTCACACGGCTATCCTTTTAGTCTTATTGGTAAGATAGAGAGAACTTCTTGTATCATTTTTTTCTATTTTTTAAGTAACGATGACTCTATTTTTGATCTCTCATTTATTGCCCAGAAGCTCTCGCTAGACCAGAGTTTTAACTAGACTATAATTAATCTAGCATTGAGCATGTTAGGCAATACTGGAGCATTTAGACTGTTATTTTCTTGTGATTTTTGATATACTGCGAACCTTGGAAGGAACCTTGACTTGTTCTTTATCCAGAAAATTATTATATTATTGATACCTAGTTGTTTTCTATTTTGGAGCAGAATATAGGAAGCAAACCAAACACTTGATAATAAAAGTGATTTTGCTATCAAAATTCTGCCTTTGAATGAGAGACCTTTTCTTTTCATATTATCTGCTAGCTTTTTTAATTTTGTAGTGACATCATCCCAAAGAGCTTTTTTTGGTTGTCCTTCCTTGTTCACCTTAAACCCAAGGATTCTGATCGACCCATCTCCCTGCAATTTGTCAAAACTTTCTTCACAAGATAGAGTTGTCTAATTCACCATTTCTGTTAGTGATAGCAATTTGGATTTATCCTTGTTCACTACTGCATTTGCTGCCATCTCATATTTTCCTAGAAGGTTTGTTAGAGAGTTCCAGTCTTTTATTGATCCCATCCCTACTATTAGATCATTAGCATAAACTATAACTTTAAATGCAGTAGGGCCAGATACTATACCCATTAAGTTACGTTTTAAAAGTCTTAGAAGAGGTTCAAAAGCTATCACATAGAGCAGGGGTACCTTGTCTAACACCTCTTCTAATCTTGAATGGAGTGGAAAGTAGACCTTCATCAATTATGTGTGCTACCAGGTTACCAAAAAGGTTTTTGATTAGTTTAGTAAAGACGAGACTAAAGCCTTTTTTCCATACTTGTATTAGATATTTGTAATTCACTCTTTTGAAAGCTTTTTTTTGGTCCAAAAAAACACAGTCAAGCTATGTCATGCTGGTTTCTTTGGCTTCTCATTGTACTTATTATATCTAAAGCTGCATCAACAATTGACCTATTCTTTACAAAACCTGCTTGATGATCTCCTATAATGTTTTTGCAATATCGTTAAGCCTGTTTGCTATAATTTTCATAAAGATCTTAGCATCTGCATTTACTAGTGATATAGAACTCCAGTTACTAATATTTTTGAGCTCATTATTCTTTTTAGAAAGCAGAGTGATTACTGATTTATGCCAAAAGTCTAGGATAATGCCCAATCCAAGAGCATTGTTAAAAACCATTTTGAGAATTGGGGCCAGTTCCTTCCAGTAAGCCTTGTAAAATTCATATATTAGTCTATCTGAACCTAGTGCCTTATAATTTGGAAGTTTGTCTATCATATCCTTAATTTTCTGTATACTAATTTCCTTTACTAACATCGTATTTTGTTGTTGTGAGACTTTCAAAAGGTCATCTGTAATAGCCTCAATTGCTTCTGCCTCTACTAGTTTATCTTGGTATAGTGCCTCGAATTGATCTCTTATGTATTGTAAAATGTCTAACTGGTTTTCTAGCTCTGAGGTTTCTGGATTTCTAACTATGTTTGTTGCTTCTCTTGCTGTTCTCGATTTGTAGCGATCAAAAAAGTATTTTGTTAACTTTTCCCCTTCCTTTAGCTACTTGATATTCGATCTTAGTTACTATTTTTTAGTTAGCAGTTTTAGCTCATCCTGCAGCTCAGCATTTAACTGTATTACTACAATATTCAGATCTGCTAGTTGTTGGTTTGCAGCAATTTTGTTGTTAAGTTCAGTTAATCTTTTATATAATTTTTGAATATGGGTTTCTGGAGCAGTGGGTGGTTTGCAGACCCTATATATCGATTGACATCTGATCTTATGGTAATCCCAGTCTGAGAAGACATTCTTATTCATGAGTTCAGCTTTTATTTCTTTGAATATGAACACATTCTCTAGCATGCATGGGTTAAGCTTCCATAGTGTAGACCTTGGTATTTTTTTGTTGAAGTGTAGAGAACACTATACTAGATAGTGATCAGAGTCTCCAAACTTAGTTTCTGCCTTTTTGCACATCTGTATATGATCATTGTCAAGAAATATATAGTCTAGTCTTGTAGCCATAGATTGCCCATTTCTTACTGTTTAGTGGTAAGTAATGAAGGGTTTTGTTTTACTCACACATGCTGTATCTGTAAAGTTTTCTATTAATTCTTTTAATTTGTGTTTTGTTGGACATAGTAGCTTTGAGAATGACTAATTCTATTATCTGTAGAGTCTAAATTCGTAATAAAATTCCCAGCTACAATATTGATTGCATTGACATAATACTGGGTGCCCACTCCTCAAAAAAGACCCGCCTATCTGCAATGTTTGGGAGTGCATAGACATTAGTAGCTTGAAATGTTAAATATTTTGAATGAAAGTTAATAGTATAACTATGCCATTATGTAAAATTTGTTGATTGCTAAAATTTATTTTCCTATTTCCTGAAAGAATTGCTACCTTTAAAGACCATATTGAGTCAAGGTGCCACAGGTTCTTGAGAAAACTCTGCATGGATATGTTGTTTAAATTGGTTTCTTGAATTAATATAACATCTATTTTTATAATTTAAGAAGGGTTAGTGTTTCTTTACATTTGTTTCTATTATTAAGGTCTTTAACATTTAATGTTGTGACTGTGATCATGTTTTCTTCTCTCATTATTGTGAAGTTTTAGATTTTTTGTAGGGACCTACAGATTCTTTTTTATCTCACTTGTCCTTTTTTTCTTTTTTTTTACTGTATGTAACTTTGGTAAATCCATTATTCACTATTTGTTGTATAATATTATCATTTCTACTATTTGTTAGTAGTTGTTGGTCATGTGATCTGTTACTGTCTGTCTGATTGCTCTTCTCACCATACATAACAGAATCAGCTTGGCTGTTATTTGAAGTGAGATCCATGTTGTTAGATGTCACTGGCTTCTCTCTAGATGGGTTCATCCTTGAGTCCTCTACTTCTAGTAGGTTTGTTGCCACAACTATATTTACATTCTGCTCAATCACTACTGCTTCCTGTTTAGCAGGCTCTTGACTATTGTCTTTATATGGGTTTGCTGCACTTACCTCCACTATTTCCTGTGCAATTTCAGATGCTTTTTTGCTTGTACTTGCTTGTTTTTAAGATTTTGTAATTCTTTGTAATATTGATATAAGCTGTTAGATTCCTTTAGTTGGGCACAGTCTCTTTTTATATGGCCATCCCCATCACAGAAAAAACAAAGTTTTGGGGCCTCCTTCCACTAGTTACCACCTTCTGGTCTGTATATTAACATATCTTGGAATTTTTTGCATCAAATTACCATCTTTGGTTATATCAAAGATTATAGCCCATTGGTCTGATTGTATTGGGGTACCTTTATATAGCAAGGGTTTGTTTAATTGCCTTAATAATTCTCACATTTTTAAAGACCCCTTTGATTTGTTCTGTAATTACTTCTTTGTTTGTAATTGGGACTCTTTTTAGTCTTACTGATAGTAAATCCTGGTTAGATCTAGATGAGATGTAACCATAGAAGGTCTGTTGGAAAATGTTTATGCCCTCTTTTGCATATTGTCTCATTTTAGATTCGTCAACAAAAATAATTTCCAAGTATGCTTGAATACCTCTTATAAAGTGTGGTTTAGCTCCAATAAAGTCACTATCTATTTTGCTATAGAGTGTGAACACTATATCATTTGTGGAAATATTATTAAGTTTTTGTATATCAAATATTAGTGCATTATTATTTTTGTGCTTATGTTAATTCTTGGGGAGAAGGTAGAGTAAGTTGCTCTTCCCCTTGTTAATTTTGTAAAGAAACCTTACCACGATTTTGACTCCTTTGTGAGCATTTTATTTTTAGTTGCCCATTGCGCATGGGACCCGCATCTATGTTTGTGCAGATCAGGTGGATTTGCCTTACCTAACTGTATGTTACACAAATTGCTAGAACTTTCTATGTTGATCCCCGTATAATTATTTGTAAGGAATTCGTTTACCTCTTTCTGTCTTTGTTGACTTTCCGCCACAGCTTCTTATTCCATTACCTTTGACCAGTCTGAGGACGTCGAACCTGTATTGTTTTTACTGAAAAACCTGAAAAAGTAGATATTTTCTTGCCCACGACCTTGGTTGTTATCATTTTTGGTATAGTCTGAGATTTTTCTTTTTTGCTTCTTGTATTGTGTATCTTTTTCATTTTTTTCTCGCTACCCTTTTCAACTAGCTCTAAAAACTTGCATTTCTGTGGGACAAGGGCTGGCACCAGTGTTGGAAATTCAAAAAAAAATTATAATTTTTGTGAACATAATTTTTTTTAAAATGATCACATCAAAAATAAATATGTTCACATAGTAGAACTTAGACTTTATAATATAATAACTATTTGCAATTGACCAAAAGTTGATTATATCTAAAAAAATAAGCTACTCGCAGATTTTTTGTGTTCAAAATCGTTCAAAAAAGGTAGTTTATTTTTGAAATTTATGGAAAATATAATCTTTATATTAATAAATTATGAATAAGAAATTATAAAAATTAAAATTTATATTCATACTATGTGAACATAAAATATAAAATTTTTGATTTTTTATGTTCATACTTGTGAACATAAAATATAAAAACATTGATTTTTTAAAAAAATTATGTTCACTGTGAACACTGTGAACATATGATTTCCAATACTGGAACCCTTGTTTCTGGGGTGTTTGTATCTCTTTTTCTTCAAAGTCTAACTATGTGAGTTTTCTGGAGCACCTGGCAGGTGTCTTCTGCAGAGTGTGTATCAATCTTCTTTATTTAATAATAATTTTTAATATATACAAAATAATAAAGTAAAGAAATACAAATCAATAACAATCTTAGGATCCTGTAATTGAATTTTGATAATTTTAGGCTCATTGGAATCGTCTCATTGAGGCAAACATTTTGGTAGTAAAATCATCAAAAACAAATTACTGGTTTAAGAGTTATTTGATATTAAAGTTTAAAAATTTTTAAAATTTTTAATAATTTTAGCAATCAAAAGTTATCTACTATTAGGACCTGATAATTTTATGACCCTCACCCTATCCTAAAAATCAGATGATAAATGGCACTCCCTAACTAAAAATAGAAAAGAGCCATTACAGAAAACCAGTCTTCATTACTTCTTGGTATTGTGCTTCCCAGAAAATTCATTAGCAAAAATCACTAGTTCATTAATTAATCATGAGCTATATCTTTTCAATTCAAATTATTGGTTCTTAGTAATTATCGAGATTTTTTTTATATTAAAAAAAAAACAATTTAAAACTTTTATGTTCAAAAAAGTAGAAAATTCCAATCAATTTAAATTGAATTGATTAATTAACTAATCAAATAATATAATAATACTTTAAGATTATTATATTGACAAAATTTGTATAACAAAATTATAAATTTTTTTAAAACTCAAGCTATACGTTAAAGACTGGTTACTAATTCATTCTTTATATTATAATTTTGAACGACTTTGCTAAATTTTAAACCAATTATTATTTCAATTATCACGACTTTACTAAAAGCAGGAATTTTAAAAATGAAATTTATTAATTTATTAAAATGTCAAAAAAGCTAATATTTGTCTTCTATTTTTTTATAAATTACGTACCTATTTAGAGTGTTTTATTTGCTAAAAGAATTAACAGATAATTTAAATATTTAATCTTTTTATAATTTAATTATCTGTCCTGGGTAACTGAAAATTTTAATATCTTAAGGGTAGGGTGAACATAAATCATTTATCATATAATTTTAGTATACAATAAAATTTGTAAAAGTGCTGCAAAAAAACTTTTTACAGTTGTTATTAATTTAGCCAAAAATTTTATAATATTTTTTTTTTTAATCTTAAGACCCAGCGCTCTTCTCTGTAACCCTACTTATAAGCAACCTCTACCAAACCCAACTCAGATAAGCCGACTGGCTTGCCTTACACTGCCCAGAAGACCTCTGTTGTCGGAGCTTTGGCCACTCAGAAATGTTACTATGATGAAGGCTTCATTCGGCTTGCCTTGTGCCACCCAAATGTGGGTCTGCATCGCATTATTTATACTTCCTGCAGGACTGGCCGATCCATCTCAGTCCTGTTTCCTGTGGGTATGTATATGTTACATGGAAACGCTGCCATCAAGTTCGTGCCTCATTGGACCGACCTTACATCTTGTATGACTTCGGTTATTCCTAATTGGGTTCTGACTATCAAATTCAATTTTACCGCCAAGCGGTATTAAACCGGCAACCTTCGATTGGAGACCTGGAAGCATAACCGCTATGCTATCAACACGCAGATCAAAAATTTTATAATATGTAGTACAAAATACCCTTTTTATAATAGTAAAATTTTAATAAATATAGTATTTGAAAAAATTATATTTCTATATGTAGTAAGGTTTTTTCAGATTGGCTCAAATTTTCCCTAGTTATACAAAAATGATTAATTCTAATTGGTTGGATCTATGTTGTTTACAATCGTGATTGGTTGATTACCTGATTATATGATCACAATTTGATCACTATTAAAAATGTCTAAGTTCACCCAGGACTCCGAATAATCTATGTGAGGTCATATTTGAAAAATTGCTAATAGAGGCCCATTTTTTAAAAAAGGTTATATTTGAAAAGTAGGTATTGGAGAAAGAGGTTATATTTGAAACCTGCTAAATGGCAAAATAGGTATATTTAAAAAAATGCTAATGGGGTTATTTTTGGAAATATTATATTTGAAATGTGCTAATAAAAATCGGAAAAATGCAAAAATCGGAAAAAGGTAAAAATTAGATAAAAATCAACCAAAAACAGGAGGTTTTTTGGTTTTTTTTTAAGTTTTTTTACACAATTTGTAGTATATATATTTATAATTCTTGATAGCTTGTGGATTAAATGGGCTTAAGAGATTTTGAACTTTAAATAGGGAACATTTTGTTTTTTTTTTTTTAGAAAATAGTTTGTTTTTTTTTTCTTGTTTTTTTTAGAGAACATTGTATTTAAAAAAAGTTAAAAGTGGGTAAAAGTTTGATCTAATGTGTGAAATATAGCTTATATATACAAAACAAAAAGCCAACCAAAAAAATTTTTACTATGATACTTAAATATAACTTCACATGGATTATTCGGGGTCCTGTTCACCCTACCCTTAAATATTCTATATCTTGACAATAATTTTTAATACATATATCTGATATTATGAAAGCCATGAAAATTTTTCTTTGGCTTACTATTCCTGTTGTATCATTTGTAGCATGCTAGTTCATGCATTACCTATTTATGAAAGTTAGTTGAAATCAATTCTCTTATATTTACTTTATAATGAATTTTTTTTTATACTATATATTTAATACTTGATTAATATTTTATTATTAGAGTGTTCCATTCACACTATGATTCATAGTTCTATATACAATAGGGCAAGCCCTTGTTAAAGAAAAAAGTTTCTTTTTACAATTGGCAAACCCTTGAACTTGACGAATGATTGAGACGAATAATTGTTGTAAAGATTTGATATGCTCACATTTAGGATATCGCTATTTGTCAATATCCCAATGTAACATCAATATTGAGTGTAATGAAAATGTTTATATAATATTTATAAATAATTTTATAATGATTTAGAGATACTTTTATAATGAAATAGCGGATTATTAATTGATTAATTTAAGGAGCATGCCATTTATTACGTAATATTTTTTACTTAGTAGCCACCCCTATCCATGTATGGGGTGATCACTTTATTTAATTTTGATTGATTAATATAATATATAGATGTGATCACTACCTTTGACGCAAATCTTACGTTTTTGATACTCCTGCACCTACTTTTTTGATACTCCTGTATGTACCCCAAAATTACTTTACTTTTATGATACCGATCTGTATAAATACACATGATAAGGCAAATTTCTATTTTTAGAATTCAAAATATATGCACTTATATTACACAAAGGCCCAGTGCATTGTTTTTGCAAAAATAAATGTTGTGGCTGAAGCTGGAAATGGCTAAAGCTGGAAATTTTAAATATTTTAATATAAAATTTACAAAAAATTTTGGAATGCATTTTGTACGATTTTTTTTATAGTTAGATTAGAATTTAGGGTTAGAGTTTATAATAAAAGAGTATAGTTGGATTTTAGCAGGGCTTATAGTTTTAAATCAAGACCTCTAATTTCCAGCTTCAGCCATTTCCAGCTTCAGCCATTTCTAGCTACAGCCGCGACAATAAATTTGGTTATACACTGCTAATGTTATGTAATATTACACAAGTCTAATTTTGGTAACCTAACCCTGGGTTGGCCAGCATTAAGCTTAATGCTGGTGGGCACTATCATGATAATGCCTCTGGTGAGGTTAGACATAATTCTGGCCCACCCTAATCCTAAATCTAGGAACCCTAAAACTAATTGTTCGAAGCAACATCCAATCACAATACATATACTAGATGCATATGCTGTATAACCAGTATATGTACTGTGATTGGATGTTCCTTCGCCTAGATTTAGGGTTAGGGTGGGCTAGAATTATGTCTAACCCTGCCGGGGGCGTTATTATTATAGTGCCCACCAGCATTAAGCTTAATACTGGCTGACCCAGGGTTAGGTTACCAAAATTAGATTTGTGTAATATTACATGACATTAGTCATGTAACCAAAAATTATTTTTGCAAAAACAATGCACTGGGTCTTTGTGTAATATAAGTACATGAATTCTAAAATAGAAATTTGCCTTATTACGTGTATATATACAGATCGGTATCAAAAAAGGGGATCCTTTAAAGCCAGGTGCCATCACGTGACTGGCAGCCAATCAAATTTAAATTTTGATTGTCATGGATCAGCCTGACAAGACAAAAACAAAGAAAAAAAGTAAAAAACACCCAAAATACAAGAAACAAGTGTCTAAACCTGTCTCGGAGCATTAATAAAAAATGGCAGGAAAACAATTTTATCTACAAGACATTCTAAACCCAACTTCTAACTAAGGCTGTTTGAAGTTGATTCTTTAATTAACATCACTTTTCCAGGACTCTCAGGAGGGGGGGAGGGAGGTAAAATGAAATGAACATATGAAATGAACATATAAAAATGAACAAAGATGGGCCAATTTCATTGGTTGATATAAATCAGGTGACTGGCGAGCGTCATCCAGTGTTTTGATTGGCTGTTCATTTTCAGGAAGGTGGGGAGACTTCAGCTAGAGGTGATGTTAACTGAAAAATTAACTTCAAATAGCCTTAATTAATTATATAATGTATTCATCAGAGAAAAAGAACTTTGTACGTACAGTACATAAATTTTTACAGCCAAAATTCTCGTGATCTAGTGATCAGATCTGCATCATTTTTGTGATCACAGATTGGAATTTTGGGTTCCCAAGTTCCTATTGGTCAAACAAATTTTGTCTCTCACTGAATGAAATAAATCACTACGCTTAAAAATTAATGTAAAAAAAGTATCAATTTGAATAATTGGTTTGTAATTGTTATTTTCGAAAAAGTTAATGTTTATTAAAACATTTCTTACTCATTAGTTCTCTAGTGCTTCAAAACCGAATAAAAAACACTTCAGAAGCTCTATTTTTAGTAGTTTTTCTTGAATCGTTTTATCGCAAATTTAAATAAACATATATGAGAGGACAGCTAAGTAGGAGCTCAAATTTGTTCTTATTTATTTATTTTTTGTTTTTTTTTTTTAAATTATATTTTTTTTATTTCGTTTTTATTTTATTGTATTTTACTTTATTTTAAATTATTTTTTTTATTTTAATTATTTTTTTATTTTAAATTATTATTTTATTTTTATTTGCCGTATAACCACGAAATAACACACAGAGAGTTATTTCGAATTTCGGCTATAATTCGAAACCACACTCCATAGTATTATTTCTGATTATGCAGTATTTTTATTTTTTTTAATTTTTACTTTTTTTATATGTTAACTGAAAAATTAGCTTTAAACGGCCTTAGATAGGTTTAGGTAGTAATATATAAGCAAAATTGCCTTCCTACATTTTTAATTAACACACTAAGGTAGGTTTAGACTATCGTTTTTGTACTTTTCAAGGTCTTCGTTTCTCATTCTTGTTTGCTTCGCCAAAGATCATCAAATTCCTAATTTGATTGGTCAGATGTCACGTGATTCTGCTCCACTTTAGAACCTATGTAGCTCACCCACAAAAAATTTTCTGGTCATGAGACTTTTTGTGGTGCAAACTAGACGCAAACCAATTGAATTTTAGGATTAGGTGTAATGTAAAAATTGCGCTTTTTATGATTTTCATAAAAATCACTAATAACTCCGAAGTTTGTCCATGAAATCGTCTACTGCGCATTAACAAAAAAAATTCCTTGCAAAATTTTGGTATTAGTAGTACTCTAATCAAGTGTCTAACCCAAACCCTAACCACTCGATTTATTACTTTAATTCTTTTGCTTTATTCGATTGTTTTGATTGTTTTGATTTTCACGTTCCACCTGATCTCAAATTTTGATTGGTTTGTGCCACATAAAAGGCATATGACTGGAAAATTTTTTGTGAATGAGCTACAATCGTACTCTCCATATATAGAGCTATGTATGTACGCCAGCCACTTTATAAATACTTAATATATACTAGTAATATCTCATGCACAAAGTAATAAATCAAATTTATATATTGAATTTGATTTCTAAATAATGATAATGTTTTATTTTTTTATTTATTTTCATATGTTCATTTTACCCGGAGGGCCGGGAGGCCGTTGGGGGGAGAGGGGGTGATGTTAACTGAAAAATTAACTTCAAACGGCCTAACCCTTACCCCAATTTTAATTAAATAATAAAAAACATATAAAATCACTTGGCTTTAACGGTCCCCCAAAAAAGTAAGGTAATTTTTGGGTACATACAGGAGTATCAAAAAGTAGGTGCAGGAGTATCAAATACGTAAGATTTGCACCTTTGACCATGTATCCATGGTAAAAATCATGTGATAACTGGCATGCCCCTAAAATCATATAATAAATATATATAATTTCATTATTTTTTGGCGCATCATTTATATATAATACAAGATTATAAAATAATATTTAATATTTAATACCAGGAACAAATGCAAATGAGTGTGTGATTTATATGGGATTTGTCTGTAATGTCTTAGATCGATTTGGTCCACATGACTTGTTTAATTTCATGTAAAAATTCATTATGTCTTGTATCTACGTAAAGTCATGCTGTTTTTTTTTATTATTGTCTGAAGCGTGGTGAGAATTTGATTAAAAGTGAATGCATGTCAATGCAATATATGTCTGAAACATCCAATAAAATCAAGAATTATAGGTTCCCGTGATGATAAGCAATCAGTGCAACTCACTTTAGGTTACACATAACAGATAAAGGATTTCATTTTTTTTGTTTCGGACTTATATCAGATTCTGATTTCCTAGTTATTCTATCCTTGTTTCCATTTTTAGTCATCTATTTTTAGTCATTTATATATTTAGTAAGACTTGACTAGGGATCCTCATTTTCTGCTGCGACAGACCCCAAATTTTGCCGCTTTACGGTTCTATTTATGCGAATTATGCGATAAATATTTTAGAATTATGATACAATTATGTGAATAAAGTAGAAACATGCGAAATATGCTATCACCAGGGTTGTAAAATTATGGTAATTTATAAATTTTTCGTAAGTTACTAAACTCATCATTAACTTACCAGGTAAATTACTATATTTCTTGAAAATCCCGGGTTCCCTTATGTCAAGCAAAAACAGACTCTACGCATAGGTCCGGAAAACAATAAAATTGCAAGATTATTGTGTAACAATAACAATGGCGAAAAACCAAAATGTCATAGCTAACATAAAATTTAACTATGATAATTACCTTCCGAGCACGCTCTTTTATATCAAAAAATGTAAAATTTCTAATGTTGATATAAGTAAATCCTTTATTGACTCTATTATCCCGATATTACATTATCTTAATGTCAGCCATTTTATGCACAGATTATGCTCTATTAATTATGTGAATTTAGTCCCGATATGCGAATATGCTATCACATAAGCTTCTGACCCGCTTGTGAACAAAGTCACAAGGCGGGACATTATTGCGAGTCACTGTACTTGCACGTGATGATCAGTTACCGTGGCAAATCTTACGTTTTTGATACTCCTGCACTTACTTTTTTGATACTCCTATATGTACTCCAAAATTACGCTTACTTTTTTGATGCAGATCTGCATATATACACGTGACTTGTGTTATACAAAGGCCCAGTGCATTGTTTTTGCAAAAATAATTTTTGGTTACACGCCGCTAATGTCGTGTAACGTTACACAAGTCTAATTTTGCCCGGCATTAAGCTTAATGCTGGTGGGCACTATCATGATAATGCCCCCGGCGGGGTTAGACATAATTCCGGCCCACCCTAACCCTAAATCTAGTGGTACCCTAACCCGGCATTAAGCTTAATGCTGGTGGGCACTATCATGATAATGCCCCGGCGGGGTTAGACATAATTCCGGCCCACTCTAACCCTAAATCTAGGAACCCTAAAAACTAATTGTTCGAAGCAACATCCAATCACAGTTCATATACTGGTTACACGACATATGCAACCAGTATATGTACTGTGATTGGATGTTGCTTCGAACAATTAGTTTTTAGGGTTCCTAGATTTAGGGTTAGGGTGGGCCGGAATTATGTCTAACCCCGCCGGGGCATTATCATGATAGTGCCCACCAGCATTAAGCTTAATGCCGGGTTAGGGTACCACTAGATTTAGGGTTAGGGTGGGCCGGAATTATGTCTAACCCCGCCGGGTCATTATCATGATAGTTCCCACCAGCATTAAGCTTAATGCCGGGTTAGGGTACCACTAGATTTAGGGTTAGGGTGGGCCGGAATTATGTCTAACCCCGCCGGGGGCATTATCATGATAGTGCCCACCTGCATTAAGCTTAATGCCGGGCAAAATTAGACTTGTGTAACGTTACACGACATTAGCGGCGTGTAACCAAAAATTATTTTTTCAAAAACAATGCACTAGGCCTTTGTGTAAACACAAGTCACGTGTATATATGCAGATCTGCATCAAAAAAGTAAGCGTAATTTTGGGGTACATACAGGAGTATCAAAAAAGTAAGTGCAGGAGTATCAAAAACGTAAGATTTGCGTCACGGTGTAGATCTGAATCTACACGTTACGATGAGTCATGGTGTGGATCGGTCCGCATTTCTGCATTTGTATTTTAGGTAACTCGATGATCTGTCGATTCTTTGTTCTTGAATTTCTGCCGACTTTGAGTCTAGCTACGGCCCGCCCGCCGCACCCCAAAAACATGTGACCCAAATTTCAGATACACGATTCTCGCAAAGCTGCTCACGTGATATCAGGTGGCTTGTTCCACGGCTTCTATCCCATACTGTACTTCGTAGAGCACAGAGGTATTGTTGGCCACGGAAGTTGTTCCTTCACTAGAAGGGATAGCTTCCATGACGAACAATAATAATGCGGTAAAACCAGATTTATGCGCAGATTATGCTATCGCAGATATGCGCTATCCCTAGTCCGTAGACTTTCCGACCAAGAACATCTCCAAAAATTCTGCACAAACAAATCAGATTTCAAGATCAGGTGTAACGTGAAATCAAAACAATCGAATTAGTGTAATAAAGCCTTAACATTAAGTTAGCGTTGGTAAGGTTAGGGTAAGGTTAGAGCAGTAATATATACTAAAAGTTGATGAGGAATTTTTTTTGTTAGAATACGAAAGGTGGTTTCTTATGCGGCTTTTCGAGAAATAAACAATTTTTGACAAAACAAATGTTTGTTTTGAATATTCTTTATCATGTAACGTTACAACTGATCTTGAAATCTGATTTGCTGGGCAGAATTTTTGGAGGTGTTCTCTACCCTAAAAGATAGGTATTGGTATGATGTGTGTACTGTATATTTGTTGGTCCTGTGTAGACATAGGTCATATTAGGGCACACAAAGTTAATTTTTCGTTTTGCACTACATGAGTTCAAAATTCCCGGTCGGTCGGTTGGATTTTATTTATTTATTTATTTATTTAAATCTATTATAAATTTATAGCCTTATGTTGCATCTAAGGCCACATAAAGTTTAATTTCACGCTTTCATAACATGGAATCAGAAAATTGGGGTTAACAGTCAGATTTTCTATCGACCCTGTCGGATAATTTCGAAAGCTAATGTCTCCATCGGGTGAAATTTATGGCGAAAAATTAAATAACAAAATAGAATAATTGGAACAATTGGGACTTAAAAAAAAAAAAAAAAAAAAAAGGAAAAATTGAAAAAATGAGTCGGTCGGTGGGTAATGCAAAACGAAAATTTAACCTTGCATGGCCTTATCTAGCGGTTAAACGATTAATGATCCAATCTCTAGTAAGTACGTACATACATACAGCACATGTTATTTACCACGTGCATATTTGTTTGTCTCCACGTGAGGCCATTAAATGATTAATCATATAAAATTTAAAAAGCGACTAAGCAAAATTTAACAGATTTAATCTTTTATAAAATTGTTTACTCGTTTAACCGTATAATAAAATAAACGATTATAGGCGGTTAAATGAATAACGGCTCCAATTTCTATTGTATTGAATAATAAAATATTATAAAGTTCTACTAATATTGTATAATATAAACAAAAAAGAAATACGTAATATTTATACTTTGAGAAAAGAATTTAATAATCAGTTTTTGAAACCAATAAATCAATTCCAGGAATAGCTTTAGTTGTCATATAACCCCTTTTAAAAGTAAAACCTTCAACTAATCTGAACTCAAAATTTCTAATAATTACAGATAAAATTGATTTAAATTCTAATTGAGCCATTTTCATTCCTATACAATTTCTTGCTCCTGCACCAAAAGGCAAAAAATTATTATTTGATACTTTCGATTTTATTTCTGGATCAAGCCACCGAGATGGGTTAAAAGATTCAGCATCATCACCCCAAACTAAAGGATCATGGTGAATTGCATAGATAGGAATCACCAAATGAGTTTTCTAAAAGAAAATTTTAGAGTTTAGGATATTATAGTATTATCAACTAAATTATACTATGGAAGATTATTTAGGAAATACCTTTGGAATAGCGTAACCATTCATAATTTCATCTTTTAAATTATAAAGCCGGATCATAGTGACTTTCAATCATAAATAAATATAAAATAAATTAGGAATTAATAAAAATATAATAATGAAAGATAAAATATTTAATTATACCAGGTGGAGTGAGTCTCAAAGTTTCTTTTAAGACACATTCTAAATATTTCAAATTTTCAATTTCTTCGTAAGTTGGAAAATGATTACAATCAGTAAGCACATCAAGTAATTCTTTACGAAGGCGATCCTGAGTGTCACGATTTTTTGCCAAAAAGTATAGTGCCCAATATAGTGCAGTGCTAGTGGTTTCATGTCCACCAAGGAGGAATGTCATAACCTTGAGAATTTAATAAATTTATAATTTAAAATAAAGTATATACTTAAAATTATTATACTATATTTTATAAATTTTTACCTGACCAATTAATTCATCATGCGTTAATTGTTCATCAACAGGCAAGTTTTCATTTGCTTTTACCAATAAAGACAATAAATCTTTTCCCTGAACAGGATTATTTTTTTGTTCAGAAACTAGTCTTTCGGAAGTATTTTTGATAAATTTAACAGATTCATTAAATTGATTCATATAAGGGTTTGGAATGTTTCCTATAAACGGAAAGAAATCAAGCAAAGCCAAGAATAAAATTGGAGGAGGCTTAGCATTAATTATTGAGCTATATGCTTGATTTAACTTAGACTCTGAAGTAGTAGAATTGAATTCGTAATTAAATCCTATTAAAATTTTGTAGTTATTATTACTATTATCATTAGAAATGTCATTAATAAAAAAAAAAAAAAAGCCAACATTTTATAAAGGTTTAATGCATACCAACAAGGCCAATAACATCTAAAGTTACCTTTGAAATTAATGTAGTAATGGTAATTCTTTCCTCTTCTTTATTACCAATTTGTTTCATCCAGATATCTTTCAATTTATGGCCAGCTTGAATGAATACTGGAAACATTTCCTTAAAATCAAGAAAGCCAAAATATTCAAATATAATTAAAAGGATTAATTTGTTTAATGGATAATTATATTGATGATCGTAAAAGAATACCTTGACAGTACCTTGACATTGGCAAAAGCAAATGAGGGATTCATCATTTTTCTTTGTCGTTTATGGGAATCCCCTTCAGCAAATATAATACTTTCACCTACAAGTCTTCTTAACAGAATTTCCAAGAAGATTAACCTTTGATAATCATATGTATTATTTATCAATACTTGTTTGATAAGTTTTGGATCGGAAATCAATATATTAGTTTCGTTTAATAAGCCATGATACCGAACTATTCCACCATATTGTTTTGCCAAGTGAATAAAAGCATCATTTAGATCATTTCTTAACAAAGAAGCATAATGTCCAAGAATAAAATTATTAACAGGTGGGCCAGGAATTTTACATAATGATGATAAATATAATGGATAAATATAACATTTATACAAAAAATAGCCAACAAACGCAACAAATGCAACTAAGTAGTAATTCATTTTAAAGTATGAGATAAGTGAATATAATAATTTGATTTGTACAGGAATCTCTCATCATTTTATATTTAATCTTACGTCAATATTCTTATGAAAACATATTTACAATATGTAGTATCAGTGAGTTGTCGCTCTATTCCCCATAGTTCTTCTTGTCCAACATTATGTATGGATAGGTTAGCATTTGATTAGTTGTGAGTATATTTTTAGCAAATTGTCATCCTGTGTGATGTCAAGTAGGGGAAATAACTTTCGTGGCATCTTACCAGTGTTGTTAGATTTGCAGAATAATTTTTCCATTTTGATTGTCAAAATCATTTGATCATTTAAATAATAAATTTCATGTGTAAAAGTCATTTCTCATTTCGGGTTATTTGAACGCATTCATGACTGGTTCAAGGACTGCCAATCTTTTACAAGATCGCATTAAACCATGTCCAGGATCGAATAGGACCATATATGGTTAGATTGGATGAACCGATCAACTGCACATGATTTAATATTTGCGCATACTGCCCCAGTTTTGTATATGATTAAAATTTTTATACTACTCATAATACATAAATTATCAAAAGAAATATAATATTACGAGATCTCGATGAGAACAAGCTTTGGTTGATAGATGGGATTCAGTCAATAAAGAGGGTTTTGTTGCAAATTGGACTTTAGCAATGAGCAAAATTCTGTTCCTTCGGATGAAAATATTCAAGATCCAGAAAATACTCTACTAAATACTGTAATTTGCAACAAATAATACCTTGTTAAAAGTACCTATGCGCTGTTAATTTTATTGAATCAAATAGTAAATTGCTGCTTTCAGGAAAGGTACTAATATATTTTTAATGATTAGGATATAAGATAATAAAATTTTATACATTAACTAGTAGTTAGGCACGTCCTTACGTCCGTGCTATAGTAATTATAAAAAAAAAATTATAGACATAAAAATCTTAACTATTAACGTTGATTTATTAATTATGAACATTTGATCCAATCTGAAACGCAGTAAATGGTGGTGCAGTTTGTAGGAACGTGGTAAGATTAGATTGTTCGTACTATCATGGGTACACATGTATCACATGATGGTCATGAACACGAAGAGGACTTGATTGTGTAGTTGGTGACATATAAAATAAATTTTACTAATCGAAGTATATAACAATAGAAGCAGGGACGGCTGTTAACCTCAATCTACCTCTCAAAAATCGGGTCAACGGACAACTAATACAGGGAGTCACGTGAGCGTCGTAAGACAGGGTTACGCTGTGGTATGTAATAGTTGGACGGAAAATATATAGTGAGAGGGTATTATGGTGATTTGGGATATACTCGAAAGAGGGCGGTATATGTATTTATGTATCAATGTATATACTTTGTTTATTTAATAAAAGGAACAAGGCAAAGATGCCCTTGAATTGGAGTTATAAACGCTCCTTATATACCTGAGTTTTAATAGTACTCCATACATGTTATATTCGTTACAATAAGTACTGATCGATTATTTTCTATTATAAGTGATATATGCTAATCTATAAGTCTATCACTTTAATGCTAATTTGATATCAGTGGTCGCATTGACGGAGGCGACTTAAGTGACAGACTCGTGACTTGTTTAATCACGTGAACACGTGACCCCGGTTACACGGCGCATGTAGATCACCTGATGTAGATCAACTGATGATCCTGATCACGGTACCCAAATTCGACCAATCAAATTGTTTAAATGTGACAGAAAGAAAAACTTTATTCGTATTTTTTTTAGATTATTTTATTAAAAGTTTTTATTTAATTTTAATTATTATTATATTTTACAATCAAAAATTGAAACCGCTTAGAAAAAAAAGTTTTTTTTTAATAATTAATCGTTTAATGCGCCTAACAGTTTAACCCACTTGAATTTAATACCATTTAGCTTAAACTAACAGTATAAAGAAATTTTGTGGTGCTAAATAATTTTAACTCTTAATGACAATCTGCTTATCTATGATATTTTCTTAAATATATGGGCCAAATTGTTTCATCTCCATAGTAATTTGATATGTCATGAACACATGGCAAAATGATTGTAAAATTATCAATGACGATATTGATAAATAGTTAATTGGAATAAAAATAAAATGAATAAGAAAAGGTAATATGTCATCTTTTTTAATTAGAATAATTAGAGGTGAAGATTGAAATAATTAAAATAAATTAAATGTACTATATAAACTTAAAATGTATAAAAATAATTTGAGTGCTGCAAAGAGAAAATTAGGTTGTGGACTTTCAAGTCTATCTTTTAAATAATTGGCGAATAATAGATTAAATTAAAATCTTGTAAGAAACTTTCTTGGCATCATAATTGATATTTTTTTTTAGGAGTTCAAAATGAGAACGATTGGCACAAAGTTATAGTTTGTTTCCTTTTTAGGGGGTCGGTTAAAGCTCAATATATGATCTACATACTGCATAAATTGGATTCTTGATATCTTTATACTGTATAAAAAACCTTATATATACATCAAAAGGGTATCCCTAACCCTAACTAAATTTCACTCCGCTTTACTTTTTAGGAGTTTAATAAGATCAACAGAGATTACATGATCTAAAATTAGCCAACAAAATTGGTTAAAAGTGAAAGATGAATAAAATTTTAATACTATAGATGATGAATAAAATTTTAATACTATAGATGATGTATATTCTGATTTTGCGTGACATAGTGATGTAGATACCTTATTTATACTTATTTTAACTTCAACTATAGTTTATTTGTAATTGCCTAAAAAAAATTATCCGTTCGTTTAACGGTTTAACCTAACTGGTTTTAATACCATTCCGAAAAGATCAACGTCATTCAAACATCATAGCATCACCCCTTAAAAATTTTCACTATCTGGTCAAATCAAAATTTAAGTCATGTAACATAAAATCAAACAAAACACATTCAAACCCTAACACTAGCATTATTCTACCTCTACCTAAGCAGAAGCAAAATTTTATACGATTAAATGTTTTCAACCCTTAGTTATTTATGGTATATCTTTATTTAAGTATACCAATTTTTTAAATATTTTTAGCAACTTTCGGATTATAATGTAGATAACTCGATACATCGTAAATCACATGATAATCATACCATATTGGAATTCTTGCTTTCAGGACTATTTTAGTCCCAAAAGGAGTTCTTTTTCTTTTAGCAAAGATCCCATATGTAAGAATAATAACGACGGTATTAAAAGATAAATGAAATTATATGTACTGTAGTATGAAGGCATTTATTTAGAAATAAAATAAAATTAAATTAATAAAAAAAAGTGCACAGATAAAAATCCGAAATGAACCTAAAATGTATAGAATAATACCAAGAGAAAAAAATGTGATTTCAGGTGTTTTCAAGCTTATTTATTATTTATTAGATTCAACTCGTGAAAAATTTGTGATATTATTATTGTGATTACGTATCGTATATGATATTATAGAGCCTAATCTGGTAAGTAATAAGGGGTAAAATCGAAAGTTCGAAAACTTATCTTTATAACAGATACATATTATTTTTTTAATAATATAAGTCAGCACTCATGAATAATGAACCGGATCACAATAACTGAAATTGAATTGTACGCGTCGATGGTTGTGTTTTTGATCAAATTTTAGCACTTGTTTTATATATGCGTGTTGGAATACATTAATCTTTTATATTACCTACAATTTATATACATGTCATTTTTTATTAATAGTTTAGTTAACAATTCTTGTCTATCTAGGGTAAATGAACTTTGTTGAAATGAGCAAGAATACAATATGTTTATCACTTCTGAACTTGTTTACGTATACGATTGGTTACATAAGTACCGAAATTGACCGAATTTTAATAATATATAGAAGATAGATATAGATTAGTTACTGTGCTAGATCACCTGATGACGATCCTGATCACGGTACTCAATTTCGACCAATAAGATTGCTTTAAGCGGACAGACTGTTATAACTTTTATAATATAGATCGATTATCATGCGGATCTTAAAGATAATACTAATAATAAAGTATAGTGTCACACCTGTCGTAAGACAAAGGACGATCATCCTTATCACGGGACCAAAATTGACCAATCAGATTGTTTTAAGAGGACGGACACTTTATAACTTTAGTAATACTAGTAGTTAGGCACGTCCTTACGTCCGTGCTATAGTGTTATACAAAAAAAATACAGTAAATACTGAATAAGTATAAAATTGTGTTTACAGTACATCAATAAAAAACATAGAAATATTAAAATTTTTTATTCGGCAAACTCATATGATCATGAAAAATTTCTTGCCGTTATTTTTTTCATGTGTTACAACATAATCATGTTTATTCAAATTAAAACTCAGTGAGTGACTCCCTACCAATCATGATCATAAATTGCCGGATAACACCATTATTGGGCAAATTGTTGAATACGGTAATTTGACAAATGATTGGCACACGTGCCGCAAAGTGGCACGTGCTCATTTGCCAAATTGCCGTTGTTCGACAATTTTTGCCCAATAATGTATACTTAGGTGGCAAAAAATTTAATAATAACAGGCTTAATGATTTACACCAATAATAATTAGATTTCAGGTGCAAATAATGTACTGGACACAGGGTCACAGAAAAATATCGGTATGATTTGGCAAAAATATCTATCGATATAGTCAAAAATAATGATTTATATCGATATGCCCAATAAGAATTTAATGATTTGATGTAATATTAAGAAAAGTTAACAGAAATTTTGTTTGTTGATTGTCTATATTTTTGAAACCTGCTGACAGTTTAGGTTGGCAAATTCATATTGCCCGGCCCAAATTATATTTTTAATTTGGCCTGAAATGGTGTAGTTATCTGGCAAACTTATATGATCATGAAATGATTTCTTATTATTTTTCATGTATTACGATGTAAACATGTTTTTAGCTGACAACTCCCTACCAATCATGATCATAAATTTGCCGGATAACACCAATATTGGGCAAATTGTCAAATACAGTAATTTGGCAAATGATTGGCTACACATGCCACAGAGCGGCACATGATCATTTGCCAAATTACTGTTATTCTACAATTTTTGCCCAATATTGTATACTTATATAACACAGCAAAATAGATTCTGGATACAGTATTTGATTTTTCGAACTCAGATAATAGGGACGGCACCTGGCGTAAGACAAATGATGATCCTGATCACAGTACCCAAATTCAACAAATCAGATTGCTTTAAGCGGACAGACAGTTATTATATTCGAAAAACAATGGCATGCACTTCGGTTTAGGCTTAAACTGGCTGAGGTTAAGAGCCAGGAATAATTTTATTATGGATAAGTGAATAACGTGAATATATGAAGTAAGAGAAGACCAGCATGGTGGTTGGAGAAGACCAGCACGGTGGTTGTTAATAGGTCCTGAAACTTTGATTTCCTGAAGGGTCAGCAATCGTAATTGTGCTGGGAATCACAGTAACAGGCCAGGTAGTTATGTTATTCAGCTAGTAGTTTCCCGCCTGCTGTAGCAAGGCGGCTATTAAAAAAAGCAGAATCAGGTGTTCGTTCTGTGTGGTATCCCTGATTTGTGGAAGGTTAGGGTGGGGCAGAAATACTATTCGAAATTTTCAGGACAGAGTTTATTAGTCTTGGGATCTTGGTATTTATAGATTAATTTCAGGTAGCTTGTACAGGTGGCATGTGGCCTTGCGGCACTCGCCTGATTGGCTGGCCTACCACTGTATCACATTGTGACTTGTGATTTTTTTTCCGTCCGTGATTTTCTGATCACGTGATCTGGTTGTTACCTGTTGTGTTTAATCATCGACCCCGTGGTCTGCCGGGCACGCTTAGCCTGGTTTTTCGAACTGTTGACTTTTTGTCAACATCTATGATTTTTTGAACTCAAATAAGGGTCAGCTACATGTAGATTACCTGACGTAAGACAAAGGATGATCGTTATGATCAAGGGTCCCAAATTGGCCAATCAGATTGCTTTAAGCGGACGGACACTTTATAACTTTTATAAGATAGATAGATTGTTATGCGCTCATAAGAAGTAAATAATGCTAAATATTGTTACACGCTTATAATAAATAATGCTAAAACGTAATACAAAAGTAATACAAACAGACAAAAAAACTCTTAATTATGCACGGCAAAATAGATTCCGTATATATGATTTTTTGAACTTAGATAATAAGGACAGGCACATGTAGATCATCTGACGTAAGACAAAGATAATCATTATGATCACGATACCCGAATTCAACAATCAAATGCTTTAAGCGGATGGACACATTATAACTTTTGTAATATAGAAGATTTGATTTTTTGAACTCAGATAATAGGAATGGCATTAGAGTGTCTAGGATTATAATGCTGCATAATATGCGCATAATTTGGTCTATACCAGGATCCCAGACATCTCTCATATAGGTCATAACTGGATTTTGGCCAATTTTGACCTAATTTGCTGAAAATGACAAAATCTATTTATTTAAATAACTTTTGATCCAGTAATCAGAATTGAATGAACTTTTTTTGTTAGATGCGTCTCACTGAGAGCTTCATTTAAAAAAAAATTCATTCAAATTGGACCACTGGATGCCAAGATAATTGCCAAAAACTGATTTTTTGCTTTTTAAATTTTTGGGGTTTTTGCTGAAATGCGTAATGTATAACCTCTGTACTACATGTTCGGGGTCCTCCTATACCGCATACACATTATGCATTGCACAAATTGCATATTTTGAGTCATCTAACATAATAACTGCATAATTCGTTGAAATTGCTTACGTTATATATATTTAAACAACCAATAATAATCATTTAACTATCATGATCATTAAATATAAATACATATAGCTTCATATTTACATATATTTTAGTAAATTGTACTTATATTCATATATATGTATGTACAAAAACTTGAAAGATATTTATTCTAAAGAATGGCAAATATCTGATATGTAGCAATAAATTCTTATAAGCACAAGTGGTTTATTTTTTCATGATAATTATTTTGATAAAAAAAGAGGTAAGATGAATAATTTGTGTAAAATTAGTTTAGTATAAAGTAATTAAATATAATACTTATTTTCTATAATTTATAGATAATAGAGTATATATAAAATATCAACAACTATAGTTATTAGCAGCTATAAAACCAATTTACTTATTTTATAATAATTATGGTTATTTTTTACTTTAAAATTATCAAGCTGTATAAACTATTATACAATACAGGCAATATTATTCAAATTCAATACTATAATATAAACTTTTATTGACTAAAACTTAATGATAAATAATAATAAAAAATAAATAGCAAAAGTGCATATTTTGCATAATTTGTAATATAATACATAATCATAAGCATAATTTAAGCAAAAAATTCGCATAATTTGCATAATTTGTAATTTGGCGCATGTATAATTTGACTTAAATTATTGCATAATCCTAGACACTTAGACGGCATATGTAGATCACCTGACATAAGACAAAGGACGATCATTATGATCACGATACTCGAATTCAACCAATCAGAATGCTTTAAGCAGACGGACACTTATAACTTTTATAAGATAGACTAGTAGTTAGGCACGTCATTATATCCATGCTATAAAGTTATACAAAAAATCTACAGTAAATATAATGAATTAGTGTTTGATTCATTTTTTTTTAAAACTCTTTCTATGAAGGGACGCCAGAAGGCGTAATTTATTTAGTTCAATTTTAAGATCGATTTTTACATTATATTTACATGCAGATTTTCTAACTATACTATATCACCCTCCAGTCGTCTGTTTAATCCAGCTGACTCCAGCAGGCCTCTCATGCTGGTGCTCCGTACCTTCTCAGATCGTAGGTAGCTTTAAGAAACTATTTATTCTGCCTGGTTGCTTTATAGATTTGCCGTTTTTCATCTACTCGGGAGTACTTTCTATTTTTAGTATAGTATCATTAGGTACCCCGTATGTATTTTTCTAATTGGGAAGCCTCAATTTTATCGACTTTTGTTGTCAGATTTATCCTTTTCTGGCATCGTTAGACCATGTGGTGTCATACAACCTTACTTGTTTTGTTGTAGCTTACTGTTGCAAACGGAAATTCCTCTTACAGATCCTTCCATTCGTGGCCCTAGCACAGTTTTCATCTCCTGTTGGACTTGAACCGGCGACCTTGTGAATGCAACCCCGGAGTGCCAGCTACTACACTATCGACCCAGAGGGTCTTTATCCATTTTGAAATTATCTTCTATAATAATAATAATAATACTAATAAACCGGCCTTTGCTATTTTTTTTTTTGTGCATTTATTATTTTTTGCATTTATTATTTTTTGCATTACTTAATTTTTATATTTATTTTTGACGATATTTTATTTTATTATAGTGACACACAATTATAGCATAAGAATCTAACTCTTAAAATTAAATTATTAATTAAGAATATTTGATACAATCTGAAATACAGTAAATGGCACAGTTTGTAGTAACATAGTTAGATTGGATTGTTCAACTATCATATAGTACACATGACATATATAATGGTCGTGAATAAAAAGAATTCTTTGTAGCAAAGTAATTTAAAATTTTTAGATCGAATTACAAAAAAATAAAATATTGTAATGATAACTATAATAAAAAAAAGAGCTAACCTATAAAAGTATAGCTTCTCTATATACAACATTTTTGGTATATGTTCGAGTTTTGCTCTCAATATGACCATTCTTAACTAAAACTTTAAGATTTCTTTGTTCACGGACTCTTGACATAGGAACGTAAAGCTGGCCATGTGAAAAACTGGATTTGGAAAATACAACCCAATATAAAATAGTGTTTGTTCTTGGGCTTTATTGATAGTTAAAATGCTAGTCTTACAGGGAATTGCTTTCGTTTCAATATAAAAGGCAGCCTTGCTTCCTCAGATATAAATAAAGGGATTCTAAAAATAAATACACGTTTTACATGATGGTCACCAGTTGTTATCTTTGTGTCAATTGTGTGTTCTTGTAACTGATGACATATAAGTCTTGTCTTATTACAAAGACCGTTAACTGGATCAAGGTTTCTAAGTAACATAATTGGAGCACCAATCTTTAATATAAGTTCATATGGAGGAAGGCCTGAAGGTGTTAATGAATTAAGATAGTTGATAGGATATAAGTTTTGATTGTCATCTGATACTGAATCAAAGCTGTAATACATTCATTGCTCTCCAGAAAATTTAGCCATGATTTGGTTATTTAAATTATCAACATCACTGTTTAATGGAGTCAATATAGCTCTTTCTGTTATAAATGAAGTATTTGTAGCATTTTCTGCAAAATTATCATACACTACATTTGATAAAGTATCAATAGGATCATTATTATTATTTTGCGGGTTAACAACTATTTCATCAGGTAGGTGAATTAAATATTATTAATCACTGGCTCTGTTCTATTACCGATCCTAAATAAGTACTCTGCAAATGTTTTTGCATTTTGAATTGTATTTTGAGAACTGCATATTGATATTTAAAGTAAAGACATGATTATGAATATGTTGCCACAGAAAGGATTTATTAAGAGCAGTATTGACAATTTGAGATTTAGATCCTTTAGGAACAACGGGTAAGACCTGTCGAAAGTCACCACTGAACAAAACTATCAAAGGAAGTTCATTGCTTATAATATCTCTTAAACTTCTGTCAACTGCCTCAGGAGCATAGCGATTTACCATCGGAGCTTTATCCCAAATAATTAAAGTTGTTTCATGAAGTAACTTTGCCAAATCAGATCACTTTTCAATATTACAGGTTGAACTACCATCTAGTATGCAATTGGGATTTTAAATCTAGAATGTGCAGTACATCCACCACGTAATAACAAAGCTGCAATTCCTGAAGAAGCTACTGCAAGAGCACTTGATTAAGTTCGCGTACATATGCGAGAATACACTCATATAGATAAGTCTTTTCACTTCCAGCTAGCCTATCAACAAATAGTACACCACAATACCTTGATTTATAAGATGAATGATCTCATCGAATACTACTCATTGCTCTTCATTTAGTGAATCTATTTTAGCAAGATCACTTGCATTAATATTATAGGACCTCTAAAAGTAATGCTGAAATTCACTATTAATTGATTCATCTGACAATTCTGGCAAATCATAATTGGAGATAGTTTTTGAATGCCTTTATAATAATGCATTTAGATGTTGAAGAGTATATTGGCTATTTGGAATGCTAGCATGTACAAAATCTTCTGACATTGCTTCAAAGTTTTCATTCCACAATTGACATACATTTGCAATATCAGCAAAAATTAAAAGTATTGTGAAAAGAGCACATAATTGATAGGGCATTCGAAATAGTCATGCTTCAGCTATACATTGACGATGGCCATTATCATTTTTTAAGAAAACTATGCAGTAGCACACTTTCTTTAAATGTTTTGCATATAATGCCATTTACTTTTTTAAGATCATTAAAACTTCTGGCTCCTTTGACTTTAGGAGTAATCATAAATAATATCGATCACCTAATTTGTTTGTTAGTTGTTATAGTAATATTTTGCTAATAAAAAACTATAATATAAATACTTACCCTCATTTGGATGTGCTATTTAAATTCTCCTAATACAACCCCATGCTTTCGCTTTGTCTATTTTTTAATTTGTTTATTCCATGTATAATATATTGGAAAATTAGCATAGAGTAAATTTCTTGCTTCAGGATCTTCAGTATTCTTTTGAAAGTACTCAGTAAGTATTGTATGTCGATTCCTTTCAGCTGTAGCTATTTCACTTAAATTGCTACTTTCAGCAAAATTAACCCTCTGTTGGTCTAAAAGATGTAATTGCAAACAGGTAACTACTGGGTATATTCCATTTATTTTAAATCCCAAGATTCTCCATGCTGCTTCTGATGCTAAAATCCAGCAAGCTTCTACAAAATAATGAATTTCATCAACAGCAACTGGTTGATCAGGTATTTCATTTGGCTGATTATCTTGTGTAACTTCAACCATTGCTCTATTATGGCCTTTATACACATACTTAAATAAGTACTTAACTGCCTTCACGCTAGCATTATTTCTACATTAATATGGCAATTGTACTTTGCTGAAAAAAATAAATTGTGTGGTACAATCCAACAATTATCAATCATAATTAATTGATTTTCTACTCTTTTTTCAACTTGATTATTATCTTGCCGATGCCAATATATTGGATATGACCCATCACTTTGGATAGTTTTAGCTTGAAAATTCTTAGGATATCCTTTGGTGCAATGATAATGCCCTGTATTATCAACTGACATGCATAGAGCATTGTTATTTAACACTTCACATGGCCCATGAACCATGTGTGTAATTACTGAAGTATAAGGTAAAAAGGGGTAATTCAATGAAGTTAAAGTAGCTAATATAAAATTTTTTTTATTTTAATATATAAAAATTTTTTATTTATTTGTTTAAAACTTATACGTAATATTGAACAAGTTTTATATAAAAATAGTAGTATAGTAAATTGTTTTAGATGATAGCAACCGGGTTTGTACATTATACAAAAAAGTCATATTTTAGAGGGGTAGGGGTAATTTGACGAATTTAGAATATCTTGTGATACAATGATCAGAATTAGACAATTTTTATACCATTCGATTCAGCTCATTGAGATGAATCGAATGGTGCAAAAATCATCCAATTCAGATCATTGGATCGCAAGATATCATAAATTAAGTGCTGCATAAAAAAATATAAAAACATTTTGAGAGGTATTCTGACGAAAAACAACTTTGACTATAAGGTAAGTGCCTTACGATACTAAGTAAATCGACCTTATCACTTAAGTAGAAGTTGTTCGCAATATAAAATTACACCTACCCTGAAATTTTGATGAAATTTAGATGACTTTTTATTAATTGACTTTTACAAAATACGTTTCTATGAAAAAAATTTAAATTTTTTCGTAGAAACGTATTTTGTAAAAGTCAATTAATAAAAAGTCATCTAAATTTCATCAAAATTTCAGGGTAGGTGTAATTTTATATTGCGAACAACTTCTACTTAAGTGAGAAGGTCGATTTACTTAGTATCGTAAGGAACCTACCTTATAGCCAAAGGTGTTTTTCGTCAGAATACCTCTTAAAATTGGTTTTATGCAGCACTTAATTTATGATATCTTGTGATCCAGTAATTGGAATTAAATGGTTTTTGCACCATTCGATTCATCTCAATTAGCTGAATCGAATGGTATAAAAATTGTCTAATTCTGATCATTGTATCACAAGATATTCTAAATTCGTCAAATTACCCCTATTCGTCAAATTACTCCTTTTTACCTTATGCTATGGGATTAATTAATTGATTAGGTATTTTTGCACTAACAATATTATCGTATTCATCAGGTGATTGAGGTTTGTCATCAGAGTAGAGTATGATCAAGATATGCGCATGAGGAAGTCCTCATTTTTGAAAGTTAATCACATGAATGTGAGCAAGAACACGCCCAAGTATGCTATGCTCAAAAAGGCCAGTTTTTAATTCTTGAAGCTTCTCTCTAAAAATTAAAAATTAAAACTAAAAAAAAACCAAAATTTTAACCAATTTAGAAACTACCAACTTACCAACTTTTTTCCAAGAAAAACAACCTTTGAAAATAAGAAACCCTCTTTTTTTAAAATCTAAACTGTTTTAATACAAAAATTAGTCACCCGTAATTGTTAATAGTCTCTACATAGTAAAGTCCAAAGTTTACTATATAAATCACTTAAAATCGATTAATTAAACTTATTTGGCCAATCAAACTACACTTACTCTAAAATTTTTATCAAGATTAAATGACATTTTATTAGTTGCCTTTTGAAGATACGTTCATTGAAAAAAATAAAAATTTTTTAAAAAAAATATTTGCTAAAAGTAAAAGTTAAAAGTTACTTACTAAAAGGTCAGCCAATCTTGATAAAACTTTTAGAATAAATGTAGTTCGATTGTTTGAATAAGTTTAATTAATCGAGTTTAATTGATTTATATAGTAACATTTGGTCTTTACTATGTAGTAACTTACTTTGATTACCGCGATCGTCAATAGTCTTTATATAGTAAAGTTCAAATTTACAATATAAATTGATTAAAATTGATTAATTAAACTTATTTGACTGATCAACTACACTTACCCTAAAATTTTAATCAAGATTGGACGATATTTTATTAATTGCCTTTTGAAGGTATGTCGTCGAAAAAAATAAAATTTTTTAAAAAAAATATTTGCCAAAAGTAAAAGTTAAAAGTTACTTACTTAAAGGTCATCCAATATTGATAAAATTTTAGAATAAGTATAGTTCGATAGTCTGAATAAGTTTAAATAATTAATTTTAATCGATTTATATAGTAAAATTTGGTCTTTACTATGTAGTAACTTACTTCAATTAGCAAAAAATGATTTTACCCTAGCTATCCTTGTAAATTTTGCCTTAAAAAAGGTAGAATATATATGGAAAAATATAGTATATACTTACCTGAATTAAAAATAAATTAAAAGTAGTGCATACCTGTAATATCTGGCCTATTTTGTGCTTGTTGTCCAGGTAGGAGTAAGGATTGAATTTCAGCCAGTTTGGGTTGCAGGTCATGGTAATAAACAAATCCGGTCTACCCACACTTAGCAGAGCCATTGCATCCTGGTATCGTTAAATAATATCGCGAGGACTTCCAATAAAAGTAGCAGGGAGTATTACTCTGCACCCAATAAGCATTGGATCACTATCGCCATGCATAACTGCATCTTGAATACCCTTGTATAGATCGCTTTTAATCTTTTCCTATTAAATCTACAAAAATTTAAACAACCAGACTCTATTTTAACATATATATCGACTAAAAACTGTTGGAAAAGGCATCTTGCTAGTAAAAGTAAGTTGATGGATAGAGGTTGAACTTGAATTCTGTATGCGTAGAACTCCATTGCACTTACAAATTTTCTATGCCATTTTGTACTAACATTATAGTTAATTGCATTATTATTTTCAATTGTAGAATATTGTTATTGGCAGGAGCCTCGTTACTATTCTTAAGCTCAGTGGCATCTTCTTCATTGTTAGGAGCTTCATTAATATTTTACTATGAATTTCATACTTTTGTACATTCTCTTCTTTCTCTTTATCCTCTTCTTCTTCTTTATTAAGGAAATTTTTATTAATGGTCGAGTTAATAACTTCAAACAGCAAGGTTTTGTAAGAAAGTTTTCATGGAGACCACTCTTGTTCACTATATGGAAACAAAATTGGGTAAGCTAAAGGATTGTAGCATGCACTGATTTAAGAAATGTGAATCAATTTATCCATTTTCGTATGTAGGATAATATCACGATTCTGTATCATATCTGAAGGTATTTCATTATCAACCCAAATTGCTGCTATCTGAGAAGCCGCCAGTATATTGAAAGTCCTTAGATCAATTCCAGGAATATCAATATGAATTAGCATTGCTAAATTTGCAATATTTTCAGTAGGTAGTCTCAAAATATAGCGCTGGTTAATTATGTAAAGATTTACTTTGTCTAGCATAGTTTTTAATGATTGGATAAGTGCAGAGTTAAGTCCACTATTGGGAATTATGTTAGTTCAATGATCTAGTTCGTGTTGAGTATCCCAAACACACATCTGTAAATATCGAGGTTCAATGACATTTTCTGGTAATAAGGAGCCAATTTTATGATAAAAAGAGTCTTGCACACAGTAAGTATAAACACCACTTTGTGCATTAGCAAGGTTATTGTCTAACTATGCACCAGTAGAAGTAAAAGTGAAAGCAGAGTTATGAGCCCGGATTTTAATCTGAAGTTCTTTGCAATATCGTCTTGACTGGAAAGTAGATAGAAGAACATCAGGTGCAGCTAACATTACTTTTCTATTTGAACAGCACATTCTAGGGCTTCTGAAGGTAATTTTAATGCATTGCAATAACTACAATTAATGTATTTATTAGCAGTGGCATGGTGTGGAATAGGATGATAGCCTGCATTCGAAAATTTAGAAAAGTTACGTGCAAATTTATGTAGCTGACATTTATTTGTTTGACATTGACTATGGTTAGAAGCTTCATTTTGAATTCAGTGTAGATTCTGTACTTCACTTTTGATAGCCTGTTGTTGTCGGCTTGCATTGGCTTCCTCTTGTCGTCGATATTGATGCTGTTCTGGTGTTTTTGCAGCTTTCTTTCTTCGCTTTCGTGCAATATCAGCTTCTCTTCTTTCTTGGCTTGTGGCTCTACGGCGTGGTATGATCAATCAATTTTTTTATTTAAAACTGCATTGCTTGCAGTTTCATTTCTAAGTTGTAAACTTATTAGAAAAGTAATTTTAATCTTTAAACTTTAAACACGATAAAAAATATCATCTATATTTATATATTGCCTACGTGAACAAAATAGAAATACAGATATAGATATTGTTATGTGCTCATAAGAAGTAAATAATGCTAAATATTGTTACACACTCATAAGAAATAAATAATAACACAAAAGTAATACAAATGGACAAAAAAAACTCTTAATTATACATGGCAAAATAAATTCCATATATACGATTTTTTGAACTCAGATAATAGGGACGGTCACATGTAGACCACCTGACGTAAGACAATGGACGATCATCATAATCACAGTACCCAAATTCGACCAATCAGATTGCTTTAAGGGGACAAACATTTAGAACTTTAGTAATATAGATTGTTATGTACTCATAAGAAATAAATAATGCTAAATATTGTTATGCGCTTATAATAAATAATGCTAAAATGTAACACAAAAGTAATACAAACAGACCAAAAAACTCTTAATTATACACAGAAAATAGATTCTGTATATATGATTTTTTGAACTCAAATAATAGGGACGGCCACATTAGATCACCTGGTCTAAGACTAGGGATGTTATCCTGCTTGCCGAAACTCAGTTCGACCCTGCTTGGAACCGAACCCAATGGAACTCGAGTTTTTGCAATCACATGATTTTTTTATTATTAAATCATGCTCCAAACGAGTTTGATAGATTGGTTGAGCAATATTAATTTAGACTATCGTTATGACGAATAAATAATTACTAACTCATGACGAAAAAATCAAATTTCTTTGACTTTTTTTTTTATTAATTTAATGTGGCGTGATATGTTGAACAAAAAATTACTATCTTATGACGAACAAAAATCAATTTTCTTTGACTCTTTTTTTTTAATTAAATATGACGAATAAAAAATTACTATCTTATAACGAACGAACAAAAATCAATTTTTCTTTGACTTTTTTTTTAATTAAATATGACGGAATAAAAAATTACAATCTTATGACGAACAAAAATTAATTTTCTTTGACTCTTTTTTTTTTAATTTAATGTGGCGTGATATGACGAATATAAAATTCTATTTTATAACGAACAAAAATCAATTTTCTTTGACTTTTTTTTTTTTAAATTTAATATGGCGTGAAATGACGAATAAAAAATTACTATCTTATAATGAACAAAAGCCAATTTTCTTTGACTTTTTTTTTAATTTAATGTGGCATGATATGACGAATAAAAAATTTCTATCTTATAACGAACAAAATCAATTTACTTTGACTTTAATTTTTTAATTAAAAGTTAATTTAATGTGACGACAATTAGTCATTTTTAATTTTTTTTTTTAATAAATAATATAAATATGCGATTTCTTTTTTTTTACATATTTTTTTTACTTGAATTTCACTATTCGATGGACGAAGACAATACATTTGAAGAGCTTATCCATTCAATCGAACCTACCTCTTCAGGTTCAATATCTCAAAATGCACTTGAACCTGGAACGCTTATAGTAACAAACCATCCTCCAAAGCGAGTAAAAAAAGACCCTTTCTGGAACGAACTTACTGAAGTCGGTGATAAACGACATTGCAACCTTTGCAATAAAGCCTATTCATTGGAAACGGGTCTCTCTACTATTAAATCCCATTTTAAAAATAACCATTTAGAGAAGTGGAATGAAATTATGGTAGCCGTTAAAGCAAATGTTGAACCTTACAGTGCTGATAAGATCTTACAAATCAATCAGTATCTTCTAAAATGGATTATCACAGACCAGCAGGCTTTTTCTCTTGTTGAAAATAATGATTTTCGACAATTCATTAATCAATTAACCCCACGATATTTTCTTCCATCAAGACAATATATTTCACGAAGCATTTTAAATCTATATAATGATAAGCAAAATGAACTTCAAGACTTTTTTAACACAAATCAGCAAAAATTTGCGATTACAACGGATGCTTGGACCTCTTGCACCAACCTTGGATTTCTTGCAATTACTCTTCATTGGATCGACGAAACCTGGACTATGAAACGAATTTTATTAGATATGATACCACTTCACGAACGACATACCGGTAACTATATAAATGAAAAAATCTTGGAGGCAATTTCGTTTTATAACATAGGCTCTCGAATTGTTTCTGCAACCACCGACAATGCATCTAATATGGAGGTATTTGGACGTTTATTCCGCGAAAAGCTTCGTTATGAACATGGTAACAATGACTTTGAACATGTCCGTTGTGCAGCTCATGTGTTGAATCTTGCAGTTTCTGAGGGTATGAAAGTTGTAGTCAATTCAATCGTGAAGTTGCGAAACTTTGTAAGTTACATACGCAAATCCCAACCATTGTTTGAAGATCTTAAAAAGGTCTTTCAAGCAAACAGAAGGCCTTTTCTCGTACCTGACTTGGACATATCGACAAGATGGAACAGCACATATAATATGATTGAAAAGATGTTCCGAATTCGTCAAATGACTGATGACCTTGTTGAAGATAACCCTGCTTTAAGAGAGCGGTATCTAAGTAAAACTGAATGGCATGAAATTGAGGTTAGTATTTTTGTTAGCACATTTTCAAATACGATATAATAAAATTAATTGACTTATTTGTTATTTTTAGGCTATTGTTTTGTTACTTGAGCCTATGGCAAGAGCAACACTAATTTTATCGTCATCAACTCGTCCAACGATGGGGGATTTACACTTGATATTTCCTACAATTTTAAATATTTTACACGATGCATTGGATAGTGAAATTCAAATAAATAATCAAATTGCACAACGAATGTATAATTAACTTAACGATTACTGGACTGTTCTTCAAACTTGTTGTAGTGTGTCAGTTGCATTAGACCCAAACATGAAATTATCTTCATTCGATAGCAAAACGGCAATAATTGTGCGTGAGCTACTGTATAGTATTTATGAGCAATATAAAGAACCTGGCTCATCTATTACTGAAGATACTAATGATTCTCCAATAAATTACTTTAGAAAATATCGTAATGAAAGCTTAAACACTACTTCAAATATTCTTGATGAATACCTTACGGCCGTTGAAGAAAATTGTAACCTCTTGGAATTCTGGAAAACACAATCTGCCAATATACGTTATTCTGGGCTCTCGAGAATGGCAAGAGACTATTTGGTCGTGCAAGCAACAAGCGTACTGAGCGAAGAAATGTTTTCGAAAGCAAAAAATATAATCAACCCAATACGTAACAGGTTGTCTGAAGAAAATGCCTCCGCAAGTCTCTGCTTAAAGACTTGGTATGAAGCGGGTATTATTGACTGTAATGAAGATTAATAAATTGGATAAAAAAAATAACAGCGAATAGATGCAATAACATTATAATGCAAAAATTTATATATTTTAAATGTATTTGCTTTAATAAAAAGTAATTGCGATATGAATGATCGCCAAAAGAAAAAAAAAGTAATAGCGATATGATCGCCAAAAGAAAAAAAATAATAGCTTAAAGAAAAAAAAAGTAATGACGATATGATTGCCAAAAAAAAAACAAAAAAAAAAAAGCAGGTAAAGCGATAGCAGGTTTTATTAAACTGCTTATGCAAGTATAATTATTAATGCACTTATATAAACTGAGTTCAAAAAATCAGTTTTTATTTAAATGTGCTCCGAACAGAGTTCCAACTGGTTTTAAGCACAAGCTAACTAGTTGGAGCAGGATAACATCCCTATCTAAGGCATCATCATGATCACGATACTCAAATTCAACCAATCAGATTGCTTTAAGCGAACAGACAGTTATAACTTTTATAATATAGATATATAGATTGTTATATACTTATAAGAAGTAAATAATGCTAAATATTATTACGCGCTCATAATAAATAATGCTAAAACATAACACAAAAGTAATACAAACGGACAAAAACTCTTAATTATACACGCCAAAATAGATTCAGTATATATGATTTTTTGAACTCAGATAATAGAGACGGCACATGTAGATCACCTGATGTAAGACAAAGAACGATCATTATGATCACAGTACTCAGATTCAACCAATCAGAATGCTTTAAGCAGATAGACACGTTATAACTTTTGTAATATAGAAGATTTAATTTTTTGAACTCAGATAATAAGGACGGCATATGTAGATCACCTGACGTAAGACAAAGGACAATTATCGTGATCATGGTACCCAAATTGACCAATCAGAATGCTTTAAGCAGATGGACACATTATAACTTTTATAAGATAGACTAGTAGTTAGGCACGTTCTTACATTCGTGCTATAGTAATTATTCAAAAAAAAATTATAAACATAAAAATCTTAACTATTAACGTTGATTTATTAATTATGAACATTTGATCCAATCTATGAATACAATGAGGACTTGATTGTGTAGAAGCAGGGACTTTGACCAATCAAATTGTTTAAATGTGACAGACAGAAAAACTTTAGTAGTACTATGTGCTTAAATTAATTTTTTTATTCATTTTTTTTAGATTTTTTTATTAAAAGTTTCTATTTAATTTTAATTATATATTATATTTTACAATCAAAAATTGAAACCGCCTAGAAAAAATGTTTTTTTTAACAATTAATTGTTTAATGCGCCTAACAGTTTAATCACACTTGGATTTAATACTATTTAGCTTAAACTAACGTATCATAATTGATATTTCTTTTTTATGAGTTCAAAATAAGAATGATTGGCACAAAGTTATAGTCTGTTTCCTTTTTAGAAGTTCAAAATAAGAACAATTGGCACAAAGTTATAGTCTGTTTCCTTTTTAGGAGTTCAAAATGAGAACGATTGGTACAAAGTTATAGTCTGTTTCCTTTTTAGAAGTTTAATAAGATCAACTAAGATTACATGGTCTAAAATTAGCCAACAAAATTGGTTAAAAGTGAAAGNAATAAAATGAATAAGAAAAGGTAATATATCATCTTTTTTAATTAGAATAATTAGAGGTGAAGATTGAAATAATAAAATTAAATGTACTATATAAACTTAAAATGTATAAAAATAATTTGAGTGCTGCAAAGAGAAAATAAGGTTGTGGACTTTCAAGTCTATCTTTTAAATAATTGGCGAATAATAGATTAAAAAAAATCTTGTAAGAAACTTTTCTTGGTATCATAATTGATATTTCTTTTTTATGAGTTCAAAATAAGAATGATTGGCACAAAGTTATAGTCTGTTTCCTTTTTAGAAGTTCAAAATAAGAACAATTGGCACAAAGTTATAGTCTGTTTCCTTTTTAGGAGTTCAAAATGAGAACGATTGGTACAAAGTTATAGTCTGTTTCCTTTTTAGAAGTTTAATAAGATCAACTAAGATTACATGGTCTAAAATTAGCCAACAAAATTGGTTAAAAGTGAAAGATGAATAAAATTTTAATACTATAGATGATGTATATTCTAATTTTGCGTGTCATAGTAATGTAAATACTTTATTTACATCAGGAAATTTTATATATAGATATTGATCAATATATAACAGTTAATCATTTTATATCAATTAAAAAATAACGATATCTATCGATTAACCGGCTAAAAATTGATATATATCTAAATCGATATATATTATTTTCTATATTAAATCGTTATATATCTACAAATCGATTATAATCAGAATTATTTAAAACAATATATAATGATTAACAGATCTTTAATGATTACACAGTGTTTTGACCACAACGATATAGTGTTATAGAATGACATTTAGTATTAGTTTCTTGAATGTATTTCCTAATATTAATTTAGTTATATTTCATTATATTATTTTATTATATTATTATTTTATATTACATTATTATTATTTTATTATTAACTATATATGACTTAGTTAGAAGTACGAGTAACATGGTTAAACATTTTTACCATTTCTACCATTTCTACCATTTCTACCATTTCTACCATTTCTGCCATTTCATACCATTGTAACTTATAGCTGTAAAAAGATATATAAACCCTAGTTTTCTCCCCTTCTGCACATTAGACCCAGACTCCCCTCCTCCTCCCTCTAACACCTAAACATAGTTATATCTCTTGAATATTATTATCTAAATAAATAAAATATATCTTTGATCAATAAAAATACTCTTGTCATTTAATGAATATATACTGAACCACTCTAGTGAAGTAATATTCCACTCCCACACCACTTCATATCTTAACTGATCCTTACAAGATACCTGTCGCTATATGCTATGTTGCAAGTACTATATTGAAGGCTATAGTCGCTTGTAACATTTTGGTGCCTTCTGGCGGAAATCATTTAAAACAGCCGGAACATTAGGACCTCTCTTCTCTCTTTTCTGCAAGGATATATTTTTGATTATCTCTCCTCTTCCCCTCTTCTCTTATAATTAAGTAATTTTTTTTTTGGGTTTACCTGTCGAATTGAAAGAGATTCGTTCAGAAGGGCATACTTGAAGCCTCTTGCATTTGTTGCACCGGTATTTTCCTGTCGAATTGAAAAAGATTCGTTCAGAAGGGCATACTTGAAGCTTCTGATTTTGTAGCACTTGTTTGATTAAAATTTGTGATTTAGAATCAGATTAGCATTTTTATTTTTTTCAACTTATATTAGAAACCCCAAACCTGTTTAACTTAAATTTGAAACTGTAAAGTCTACTAACTATCTTCTTAGACCTCTATATGAATAGAGCTTATCAAATCCATTTAGAATAAATTGAAGCACACGACATCAACTATCCTTCTACTCTTGCCATAGACATCCAACAAATTGTTAACCCAGACCTATCTTGTACAGTTTGCAATCCTCTTGTCACCTATTTCTGAGCTTTCCCCACTTTTTGGAATCGATATCAACAAGCATACCTTGCCACTAGCTACACTCAACAAACTATTGCCGCTTTTCATACTCTCAAAGAATATAACAATTATAACGCCGATAGAGCTGCTGCTAGAGACATTGTTTTTAGCTGTTGCTATAATAATCCCAACCTTAACTCCACTAAAGTTATTGCTGCAGGATATACTCGACACACTTTACAACCTATTTTACCTCTCAATTTTGAAGGAAACGCTTTTGATCTATATATCGAAGGTCCTACCCTAGCCACTTCTATTCAACCTGCATGAATAACTAATACCTTTAATAACCCCTCACCAGTACTACGCCCCAGGACAACAACAACAATATTTTTACATTTAATCCTACTCCTGCCCTACGATCTATATATAACCTATTTTCAGAAGAATTAGATAACCTAGCTAAATCCTCTCACTCTCCTACTTTAGCCCCTTATGATGAGAATACTACCCATATTTAATTTCCTCTTCCACTTTAATTACCTACTTCCTCTATTAGTGAAATCCCTTTAAATAACCTACTTCCACGCACAACTACTCCTCCTCCGACTCAAGTTGCTCAATTCATTCAAAATATCAATCCTTTTACCTATTTTCAATACACACCTCAACCTACAACTACTCCTCAACCACGCATAGTTAACGAATTCTATCCTGAAAACCAATTCGCACCTAACACTACACCTTTACATACTCCTCCTCTGCAACACCAACGCCAAACACTTGAACCCCAACCAGAGTTTGCCCAACCTCAATTTATTGGAGCTTACCCAGACCAAGAAATTGTAGAGCAAGTACTTCCTGAAGAAGAAATAAATCTAAGAAGAGAAAATTTTGAAGAAATAAATTTAATTGGAATATTTATCTCATGTTACTTTTTTTGCAGCAGTAAATGATAAAAATTGCTTACCCCTTCAGAAGAATTAAAAGGAATACAAGAAGAAATAAATTATCAAGCTCAAGAACCAGAAGAAGAAGTACACTCCAAACCTGAATCAGAAGTAACTATAGAAGAACCAGAACCTGAAAGAAACATGGCTAAAGAAGCTTTAACTGCCGCTGTTGAAGCAATGACTACACTCGCCAATGCTCTTTGACGAGGTAGTGAAAAATTACTTCTTAAAATCGACTTCTATCAAGGTGACAGAACCCAAGACCTTGTAACATAGCTAGAAGAATTTGAAAGAGCCACTAAGGCTAACCACTGAAGTTCTGTTCGACAATTAGAACTCGCCTGTGCTTATATGAAGAATAATACTCAAGAATGTCTTGCAAGCTTGAAAATGCCCCCACACATTTTTATCATGCTCGACATGACCAAGAAGTTGATGGCGTACATGTCTATAGTTTCTCCTATCTCTTTAGAGAAAAGTTAGTACTACTAAACAAAAAGCAACCTGGCAAAAACAATTATTCGAAATTAAACAAGGCGCAGATACAGTTGATACCTATATTAGCCGTTTTAAACGTCTCAAAGGACGAGTGGATCCTACTGGTGCTTTTCCTGAACCTGTCATGATCTAGTTCTTTATTCAGAGACTATGACCTGAATATGCTATGAATGTCCAAGCTTCTGAACCTGCTGAATTGGATGATGCTATTACTGAAGCCAGAAAATGGGAAACTGGTCCATGCGGTAATTGACAGTGGTGCTGCTGTTAGTATGATTTCTAACCAAGTTGTAAGAGAACTTGGATTGAAAATAGAAGCACCTTCCTCAAGCCTAATTGTTTCAGCCACTGGACCCTCTGTTCGACCCTTAGGCATAATCAAAAACCTAACCATTGAAATTGAAGGAACCACCATCCCTATGGATGTTGAAGTAATGAATGCTACCTCTTACTCATTACTTTTAGGAAATGACTGGTCACAGAAAGTAGATGCCAGTTATAGTTGGAAAAACAAAGCTTATACTCTCAGGTGGAATAAAAAGAAAATTCATGTACCTACTACCTATGAACATGATCAACCTTTACCTGCCCAACCTACTATTACTGATGAAAAGGAATTAGAGAAGTTTGAACAAGAATACCTTCATCCAAAAGAAGCCTACAGAATATGACAATTGGACAACTGTTACCCAGAACCTCTTTTACTAAACAGAAATGTGGACACTGCTACTCTTACAATCATCTTTATGCAGACTGCCCAAATAATGAATGCTACCGTTGTCACCATTATGGACACCTGGCTGCACATTGCCCTAAACAAGCCCCCAAAAAAAATATTTGAAAAACCTGCTCTCAACCTGGCCACCTGTATAAGGACTGCACTGATAACCTATGTTATCAATGTAGAGAATATGGACACATTGGAGCCAACTGCCCCCGAATGACTCAGATCTTAGAAAACCAACAATATCAATGTGGTTGTCAACCTCAGGAAGTAAATGCCAATCGGCTACCCCATTTTTCTCCTTTTAGGGTTAACCATTGCTGTAAATGCAAGGTACCCAAAAGACCAGAAGAAATCAGGCCTTTTGAGCAAACCTTAATTTGCAAAGGATGTTGGATTGACTTCCACTGAGACCTAGACCCAGAAGACCCACGAAGTATAGAGTTCTTCACTAATGGTGAAGGCCGAGGAACGCTAACAGAATGTAAGCTTTGTAGAGAACAAGGCATTAGATCCAAGATGATTAAGCTAGACTCTATCCGAGAAGATACTCGGTTCTGTAATCTTGAATGCTTGTATGCATATAAAGCTGCTAGGGATGTAGAATAGAATTCCAACTACAACCTATGGACTCGAGTACGATACTATACTGAATCTACCAGAAATGCCAGACATGCATATAACCTTAACCAAAGCTGAATTTATCGACTCGCCCAGATACAGATTGGAGAAAGTAATGAAGATCTCGCTCATGCTCTTGAACCCCACCTAAAATGAAGTCAATGTTATTATGAGAGCCTCCCAAGTACAATTGAGTGAAACTTAAGAGGAAACTCTGCAAAGAATTTTAGAAGAATCTTTTGACACTAGTCATCCAGACTTTGATCAAAGGAAAGCTATGGAAAACTTACAAAGAAATTTCCAAGAAACTGCTGGACTCTGTAAGAAATGTATTATGGCCAAAAAGAACACCGAGTTAGAACAATTTGACTCATATTTTGAGGAATGTTATGAAGCACTTCACCCTCCTCCAGATCCAGAAGTTCTGTCTCCTCCAACCTCCCCAACCCCAGGATCACCTGTTGTTGCACCCATCAAAACTGCACTAGCAATTCTAGAACCCACTGACCTAGTCACTCTCCTCCAGGAACAGATTAGGCAACAGGCCCAAATTATTGCTCTGCTACAGGAACAAGCCAAAACCTTTGAACACCAGGACCAGACTATAAAGGAACTACAAGCCCGAGTTAGTTACTTTGAAACCTTCCATCATCGACTAAGGGATTTGTATAACGAATTCTCTTCTTCTGCTGCTTCTGTATTCAATCTTAATAATGGTGATGCTCAAAATTTTTGAGTCATCCTGAGCAAGATCAAAAATTACTCGAAGATACAGACAATTCTAGACCCAGAATTATTCGAGAAATTTACACTATGACTCAGGAAATTAAACCAAAAGTAGGACCCTTAACTACTCACCAAGGAGCCCAATTTCGACAACTGCTTCTTGAATTTGCTGACCTTTTTGCAAAAGATATGACCCAACTAGGTAAAACTGACATAGTAACCCATAGAATTTTTACTGACAACGTACCCCCTGTCAGCTCTTGACCTTATATGGTGCCTCTTACCGAACAAACCTTTATTAATGAAGAGGTACAACGAATGTTGGATAACAAGTTAATAAAAGAGTCCTCTAGCCCTTGGGCCTTTTCTGTTGTATTGGTAACAAAGAAAAATGGAAAGAAAAGATTTTGTGTAGATTATAGAAAACTCAATGCCATTACTAAAAAGGACCAATACCCCTACCTCGAATAGATAAAATGCTTGACTCACTTGCTTGAGCTACCTATTTCTCCACCCTTGACCTCATGAGTAAATATTGGCAAGTAAAAGTACACCCAGAAGATAGAGAGAAAACTGCTTTCACCACTAGATATGGAACCTACGAGTTCATTGTCATGCCATTTGTACTATGTAATACCCCTGCTATTTTTCAACGCCCTATGAATAAAGTTTACAAAGGCATAGCTTACAAATATGTAGTAGTATACCTGGATGATACCAATGTCTTCTCACGAACATTTGATGACCATATTAAACATCTAAGAGAAGTATTCACCAGGATACGTGAAGCAGGATTGAAGTTAAATATTGAAAAATGTAATTTTTGGATGAAACGCCTACCTTACTTAGGACACATAATAGAAGAAAAAGGAATCTCCCCAGACCCAGACAAGATAATTGCTGTTCAGAAAATCCAACCTCCAAAAAGTGTTACCCAACTACGCTCATTCCTAGGCCTTGCTGGATACTATCGACAGTTCATTAAACACTTCTCTTCTATTGCCTACCCTCTTAACCAATTGCTGCATAAGGACAATACTTATGAATGGAATGACCAATATCAAAAAGCCTTTGATGAACTCAAGCACAGACTTAATACTGCCTCTATTCTAATATACCCAGACTACAAAAGAGAATTTATTCTAGCTACTAATACTTCCTATACTAGATTTGGAGCTACCTTAAGTCAAATATCGGATGATAAAAAGGAACATCTTATTGCTTATGCTAGTAAAAGTTTAAAAAGAGAAGAAATGAACTATGGAGCAACTGAATTAGAATGTGCTGCCATAGTATGGGCAATTGAACATTTCCACAAATATTTTGGTTCAAGTCACTTCACATTGGTTACTGACCACTCTGCTCTCAAATGGTTAAAATCTTCTCAACCAAAAGGATGTTTAGGCTGATGGATAATGAAACTCCAACCTTATCATTTCACAATTATACATAAATCCATTCGAATGTTAATACCCTCTCTCGATTACTGACCAGACACACTCCTCTACTACTGCTGTTACATAAATTTGGCCCAATACCGAAATTTAATAGAGTACTTAGAAACAGACACACTTTCCTCTAATTTAACGGACAATGAAAAACGGACAATTATTAATCAATCTAGATATTATAAAGTAAAGGACAAATTATTGTATAAAAAGAATCGAAAGGACCCAGACAAACCTATTAGAGTAATCAAATGGACCAAAGTTGAACCAATTTTGTACATGATGCATAGTCATCCTACTGCTGGACATTTAGCTATGTATTATAAAATATCTGAATGATACTATTGGGACCAAATGTACAAAGATGTTCAAAATTATGTTCGCTCATGTGAAGTCTGCCAAAAATGAGGCAAAAGCAAAAGAAAAGAACCTCTCCACCCTATTCAAGTTGGAAGAGCCTTTGAAAAAATAGGCATAGACTTAGTAGGACCTTTACCAATAACTGCTCGCAACAATCAATATATTATTGTTGCAACTGATTATCTTACTTGCTGGCCTGAAGCTAAAGCTGTACCAGATGCAGGTGCAGAAACCTTAGCAAAATTCATTTTTGAAGAAATTGTTTGCAGACATGGAGTCCCCAAGATTATTCTTTCTGATAATGGAAAGAATTTCACTAGTGAAGTTGTTAGAATATTGTGTGAAAAGTTTTTAATAAAGCAAATATTCTCTTCACCTTACCATCCCCAGACCAATGGAATGGTTGAAAGATTGAATAGAACACTTTGCAACTCTCTTGCAAAGTTACAGAAAATATTGAAGATTGGGACCTGAACATATCTGCTGTACTGTTTGCATATAGGACCAAAAGACATGCACTACTGGATATACTTCTTTCCACTTAGTATATGGTAGACAAGCTATCCTACCTATTGAAACTGTTATTTTCATAGACCCAGCTGACTCAGATGAAAAAATATCATTAGAAAACAGCATATTACAAAGAGCCCTTGAATTAATAGAAGAATTACCATATCAACATAATGCTGCCAGAGAGAATACAATTAAATCCCAAAAGAAACAGAAAGTTAGATTTGACTCAAGAATACAAAAAGAAGAATTTGAAATTGGTGACAAAGTTTGGGTACAAAGAAAAGACATAGAAGCCTCTCGCTCTGTAAAATTTGAAGAGAAAAGAATAGGACCATTTATTGTTAAGGAAAAATTGAATAATGGCGCCTATAAACTGTGTACAACAGATGGAAAAACATTAAAGCAGTATTACAATAGTGATCGTCTTGTTAAGTACTACGAGAAACAAGATTGGCAACCTATGATTGTCATTTAGAATTTCCGGGGAGAAATTCTTAAAACAGATGGAAACACAGCCTTAGCCCCTTAATTTATAGTGTACAACAAACAATTTTTTTTAGAATCAGTCACCCCATTTTATTTGAAAATTAGAAGTAATAATAATATATAGAAAATCAGATTTTTATATTCGTAGAATGTTTGCTACTAAGAAAAGTCGATCAATATTAATCCGTTCGAGCTGAAATTTTGACTGTATACCCATCGGAAGATTCCGCATCTTTTCTACTAAGCTTATCTTAGTCGAAAACGTCACCGGAACGCGCAAATCGACTTGACAGCATTTTTGATTTACAAGAAGATTTTTGGTCACGTGATCTATGTTACGAATTTTTGATCACATGATAGCCGTTACGAACGTAATAGACATTACAAAACAATTATCTAGTCTTATTTTTATTAACCATGTACCACAATATTTTTATTATTAGATTAGCCACCCTTATTCCAATATTACAATTTCTAAAAATATTTCTCCTTTTCCTTTTTCTCTCAAAGAACAAAACTTTAATTTTCTTTATGGAAACTTTAACACTCCAACCTCAAACCTTAATTACCCTTGCTAAATTTATTAAGCATTGGAATATAGACCCCTTATCACAAAATCATAGTTTGGGAATTACTCTGAACAATGTTATTATAACTAATAGAAATGAAATTTTGCTTTTGCTACAATTTTCTACAGAAAATGAAACCTAGATCCAGAATGATCCTTTACCTGAACCAAATCTTGAGGACCATACTTACTCTACTGAACCTACTCAAGAAAATTTGGAATTAGAACCAGAAGATAGTACAATTGACCCTCTATTGAGTCCATTGAAGAAAACACAGTCATCTCTCCTGAACCAAAAAATGAAAAAGAACCAAAGAGGACCACCTTAGACAAAATGATTGATGACTTAACAGAAACAAGAAATTGAACACCCATTCAAAGAGATCCATTAATTGGAAATACTGACTCAGAAAAGTTACAAGACATACTTACTCGACTCAGAATAGAAATCCATGGAAAACATAGAGAACCCCAAGTTAAAATCCTTGAAGCCTGTTATTATCTTAAACAACTAAAGATAAATAACAAAACCAAGAAAAAGACCCAAAGTTATGGAACACTTTAAAAGAAAGCTTAGGACCTTGACGAGCTTCACAAGTATGGAAATGTGCTAATCGGATTTTCCAACTACTCCAAATTTGTGGATTGACTATCCTCTACTCCACTACGGACATAACTTATACTAACTTGGAAGAGTTAAGCGAAGAAAAATTCTCTATGCTCTTGGATGAAATTAGAATTCGCAGTGCTCATTCTTAAAGGGAATGGAAATGTTATAGAATGACATTTAGAATTAGTTTCTTGAATATATTATTTCCTAATATTAATTTAGTTATATTTCATTAAATTATTTTATTATATTATTATTTTATATTACATTATTATTATTTTATATTATTAACTATATATGGCTTAGTTAGAAGTACGAGTAACATGGTTAACCATTTCTACCATTTCTACCATTTCTACCATTTCTACCATTTCTACCATTTCTACCATTTCTACTATTTCTGCCATTTCGTACCATTGTAACTTATAGCTGTAAAAAGATATATAATCCCTAGGTTTCTCCCCTTCTGCACATTAGACTCAGATTCCCCCTCCTCCCTCTAACGCCTAAACATAGTTATATATCTTGCATATTATTATCTAAAATAGATAAAATATATCTTTGATCAATAAAAATACTCTTGTCATTTAATGAATATATACTGAACTGCTCTAGTGAAGTAATATTCCACTCCCACACTGCTTCATATCTTCTCTGACCCTTACAAAATCCCTGTCGCTGTGTGCTGTGTTGCAAGTACTATATTGAAGGCTATAGTCGCTTGTAACA
>QKWP01000145.1:5172-42220 GCA_003550325.1 Gigaspora rosea | reverse complement strand
TTTGGTACTTAGCGCAAGCCAACTCAGCCTTTCAACACTTTGCAAGAACATACAACTACTTTCTCTAGCAATTTCGAAAGTTCAAGAATGCAAGTTTTCGCAAGTTTTCGCTAGTTATCGCAAGTTTTTGCAAGGTTTCATTTATTTTTTTTTGTTTTATGTTTTTTGTTTTTGTTTTTTTTTATTTTTATTAATTTATTTTATTCCGGCACTTTGCAAAAACCTTCGATGATTTCTAAATTGCAAAAACACGAACTCAAAATAGAGATTTGGGGCATTGTTTATTTTTTTATTTAGCTTGCTTACATTTTTGTTTTTTGTTTGTTTTCTTTTTTTACTTATTTTTTAACTTTATTTTATTTTATTTATCCTTTACTTCTTTCGAAACTTTGCAAGAAAATGACTTGACTTTCCGGCACTTTACAAGAACACCAATTCTAACATCTCTGGTACTTTGCAAGAAGTCACGAATATGAATGAATATAATTGAATATAGGCGAATATGAGCGAAATATAATAGTTTATTTTTTCAGTTTTGTTTTTTTTGTTATTTTTTCGGTTTTGTTTTTTGTTTATTTTTTTTACTTATTTTTTTTATTTTATTTATTCTTACTTCTTTCAGAACTTTGCAAGAAAACACCTAACTTTCTGGCACTTTGCAAGAAGTAGCGAATATAAATGAATATAAGCAAATATAAAGCAAATATGAGCGAATAGAAAGAATATAATAGTTTATTTTTTTTGTTTTCATTTTTTAATTTTTTTTGGTTTCATTTTTTTTGGATTTATTTTTTTTGTCATTTTTTTATAATAATATATAATATATATAATATTTAAAATATAATATATAATAAAAAAATAAAATTTTATATTAAATAGCAAAAACTTGTAAATATTGTATAATTAATAAATTAAAATATTATATAATAATAATAAATAAAAAAAAAATTTTTAATTAAATTGCGAAAACTTGCGAAAACTTGCGAAAACCTGTAAAATATTCAAAATGCATGATTATATGAATATAATAATTATTAATTGATGTCACTATCAATAGTAATCGATTAACCGGATATATATCGATTATTATCACTATCGATAGAAATCGACAGGGTGTTGATAATCAATATATATCTATATATAAAATTTGCCGATGTATACTTAATTTAACTTTAACTATAGTTTATTTGTAATTGACTAAAAAAAATTATCCATTTGTTTAATGGCTTAACCTAACTGGTTTTAATACCATTCTGAAAGATCAACATCATTCAATCATCATAGCATCACTCCTTAAAAATTTTCACTATCTGGTTAAATCAAAATTTAAGTCATGTAACATAAAATCAAACAAAAACACATTCAACCCATAACACTAACTTTATTCTACCTAAGCAGAAGCAAAATTTTATATGATTAAATGTTTTAACCCTTAGTTATCTATGGTATATCTTGATTTTAGTATACCAATTTTTTAAATATTTTTAGCAACTTTCGGATTATAATGTAGATATCTTGATACATCATAAATCACATAATAATCATACTATATTGTAATTCTTGCTTTTAGAACTATTATAGTCCCAAAAAGAGTTCTTTTTCTTTTAGCAAAGATCCTATATATAAGAATAATAACAATGGTATTAAAAGATAAATAAAATTATATGTACTGTAGTAAGAAGGCATTTATTTAGAAATAAAATAAAATTAAATTAATAAAAAAAAGTGCACAGATAAAAATCCGAAATGAACCTGAAATGTATAAAATAATACCAAGAGAAAAAAATGTGACTTCAGGAGTTTTCAAGCTTATTTATTATTTATTAGATTCAACTCATGAAAAATTTGTAATATTATTGATTGTGATTACATATTGTATATGATATTAAAAATTGAAAGTTCAAAAACTTATCTTTATAACAAATACATATTATTTATTTAATAATATAAGTCAGCACTCATAAATAATGACCCAGATCACGATAACTGAAATTGAATTGTACGCGTCAATGGTTGTGTTTTTGATCAAATTTTAGCACTTGTTTTATATATGCATGTTAGAATACATTAATTTTTTATATTGCCTACAATTTATATACAAGTCATTTTTTATTAATAGTTTAATTAACAATTCTTGTCTATCTAGGGTAAATGAACCTTGTTGAAATAAGCAAGAATACAATATATTTATCACTTCTGAACTTGTTTACGTATACGATTAGTTACATAAGTACCGAAGTTGACCGAATTTTACTAGTACAATCACATTTCTTGTATAACAAAAAATGTGAAGGGATGGTTTCCGTTCAACTTTTTTGATATTTGCTATGCTGATTTTTGAAGAATCCTTTTTTAGTATAGGTAATAGTTTTTATTTTTCTAAATCAGACAGGGTTATGGTGATTCTGATGACACGGGATGACAACACATGCATGTATTATGTATATTAAACAATGGTGTGGGAAATATATTCGTAATTGTGTGTAAATATGTTGTAATCTGTGGATTATGTACTGTACTTGTCAAAAATGACACTTATATATTGTAATTTACTAATAGTATGAGAAATTATGCTTTTTTAATATTGCTAATTGTATTCCTAATAAGGGAGTTATGTAATTGATGTTCAATTGTAATTAGTTATCAATTGATAAAATGTTTTTTGGCACTTTGCTGTTTTTGATTTGCTATATCCAAAAACTGTAATCAGACCATGAGAAAATTTAAAATATGATCAGTTATGACAATTCAATGTCATAATAGATTCGTCAAAATTCATAATGTTTTATCACTATGAATTAATAAAAAAAATTGACTTTTGACTGTTATGCACATTTTGTATTTTTTTGAGATTTAAAAAAATTATCTTCCGTTCATCATGCGCACATTGTATCTTTGAGATATGAACAACATTAATTATATGCGTTAGTGAGTCACATACTGTGTATCGCCAGAATGGTAGGGTTTATAACGGCAAATCATAATAGAAGCTATAATTATTTTAACTTAACCCTACCCACATATTGTAATTATTAGAATAGAGAGCAAGTTTTGTAATTTACAGTAATTCTTGATAGAAGCCACAATAATTTCATTGCAAACTCAACCTTAAAACGTATTATATACTGAGTAAGTTTGTAACAGAATTTTTATAGTAATTTACGATAAAATTTCAGGTTATTATATAACAATAGACTAACAAAATAAATACGTATATTTGTGTGTAGTGCAAATTTTAAATACTGCTAGACACAGTATATATAATGCCCTGGTATTGCGTTTTAATGGTATGTTGTAGAAGTGGTGATAATCAGTTAATAGATAAAATACTATAACAACACCACTATCTAATCAAACTAATGTCCTTTAACAGTGCAAGACTCTGGATCCTCGAATTGGCAGTCAAAAAAAGGCGTGGTTGATTTGTTCAGGTCTTAAGGTTCATATAGGTCTTGTTGCGGCATATTCAAACGAATTGATTTTCAGACTGATCTGGGATTAGTTAATTTCACGATTTTGATTGGCAAGTGACTATTGGTGAGTGTTGACAGTACCAAATATTCAAATATTCATAATACACAAATTCAATAATACAAAAATATCAGTAGAATTTGACTTTAATGATTTGAATTTATTTGTTTATTTTTGTTTCAATGCTGCAATGCTAATTACATGTTTTTTTTATTCTAGATATTAAAAATGAAATACGCAATTATTGAAAGTATTCCCGGTAAGGAATTTTTCAACAAATTCACTTTTTTCATTACTTTGTGCATTTTCATAGTAGCCATTTTGCAATTCAATTTCATCTAACACATTTCGTGCTTGTGGCTATAGTTCATCAGTGATAGTTGCTGATCCTAGTGGCTCATCAGTGGTCGCTACTGATTCTAGTTGTTATCAATGTTGCTTGCTCCTTGTATTTCATCGACATCAACAGTTGATATTAATAAGCTTGCCCATTTGAAGTTTCTACTTATATACGGTTGTGCTTCAGATTTTTCATTTTTTAAAAAAAAATTTATAAAATAAAGGTTTAAAAACTTAAATATACATTTAAATAAATACCTTTAAATTGTCCTTCCTTATTGTTTACAATTGTCAATACTCTTAAAAATCCATTGAGACCTTCTAGCTCTATAACGGTCTTTGGTTGTTTGTATGCAGCCAGACCCTTTTGCGATTTATGCCTTATAATTGACATAACTACAGCATCAGAATATCCAAGTTTCTTCAAAACTTGAACCACGGTTTTCCTTCCTAAATAGTTGGGTATACTATAATCACCAAATTTTATATCTGTGAATTCACTAATAACCTGAAATATGCTCTTAATTTTTTTTCCTGACTGCATGCCTATAGTACCATTGGCCACTAAATTCAACTTGATTTAAAAAAAATATATTAGTACAAAGCAAAAAATTCCAAAATGGAATACATAATTACTCGTGTTTGCTAGAACTGAACTCAGATGAAAATTTGTTACCTTGGTGACTGGATGCTTAACAAAGTAGATCTCATAGTTGTCAATTATGCTCTTAATATTTGGTAAACTTATGACCTTAGCTTGCCCATCGTAATCACCAATTCCTTGTTGATTCGTTTTCGATTGATACAACTTTATATCAAATCCGCTATCAACCCTTTTTACAAAGTTATTAATTTAAAGGACTTAATGCTCAATGCCTTGAAGAGCCAAAAAAATCAAATTATAAAAAAAAATGTGCTGCAATAACCCTTCCGAATTGTCATGCTACATAGTATAGTGGGAGAGAATTTGTTCAACTTCTTGCAGCATCAAACCATCTGACCCAGAACGTTCGCCTAAACCAGTTCACCATTAACAATGGTATTCAAATCAAAATAGATCTTCAGATTAAGAATCTTTATAGACTTTGGTATCACCAAATTTTGTTTCAAGTGATGCAAAGTGCAGCCATACAATTCTGAACTGAACTTGCATGATATTTGCTACCATTCTTTTTTTTCATTGCGCAAACGTATCATGATAGCTGATCTTCGAGGACCTCTTTTGAATCAATTTCTTCAATTTTGCCCTCATAATCTACATCAGAATGAAACTTTTCAAGCACCTTAACCTATACCCCTGTTGCTTTATATGTCAATTGTACCCTTAAATTTCACAAACAGCTTTGATCTCTTCTAAGATAGGTTTGGCATACCTACTTGCTAAAATTTCGTGTAAATTATTTTTCTTCTTTTGTAAGCAAAAACAAAAGGAATTAAAAAAAATGAAGTGTTTACCTTACTCTTCATAGTTGAAGCACTACTGGTTTCAGTTTCAACATTACTAATCTCATCAATGTTTATATTTGGCTATTCATTATTGTTTACATTTGGCCCTTTATTATTCTCCATAGCTGAAATAGCCTTTATTTTTGCATTACGGGTCCTGTTGCTTCTAATTATAGTTGAACCAGTATTGTTTGTTGCATTTTTGGTCCCAGACAATGAATTGGCATTCATCTCAACATCTCTAGTACCAGTCATAACAGCTTTTGACTTAGCATTACAAAGTACAAAAGGCTTTAGAAATAGTATTGTATTGTTTATAATATGAAAAAAGAATGTATTTTTCTTAAAAAAAATGTCTCAGTACAAAAGTAACTGTGCCAGAGAAAAAGGGAAAGAATTTTTTTTCTAGATGATTATCAAATCTAGATCTTTCATATATAGGGACGCGATGATTAGACCATGATTATAAATTGCCAGATAATACCAATATTGGGCAAATTAGTAAATACGAGTATTTGGCTTAAACAGACAAATGATTGGCTGCTGCATGCTGCTTTGCAGCATGTGTCAGCCAATTATTTGCCTGTTTGAGCCAAATTTCTGTTATTCGCCAATTTTTGACCAATATTGTATACTTATCAAATTTGAATTTCAAATAATAGTAGAATATTAAGTAATAAAACATATCGTTAAAGTACTATAAACTACCATATAAAAACCCAGGTCTGTTAAATTTTTCAATTTTAAACCTGATAGTAAACCCATGAGTCTATTGTACAAATAGGATATAGCAAGTAATATGAATTACATTTTATTTTCAAGCTATCTGAATGTTTATCCTATAGTATACCCAGGTCTTTAATTATTTTAAATCCTATAGTATATCTGGGTTTTTTATATTTCAAAAATCTCAACCTATATTGTAGACCCTGAAATGATATATAGTAGATCTACTATTATAGGAGATTTTTTATATGGCAGTTTATGGTAGTATATAATTTTAATAAAAAATATATATTAGAACACAAAGTTAATTTTTCGTTTTGCATAACATAATGTTCCAAAATTTCAGTTGGCTAGCCAGATTTTTTGTTTTTTTTAATCTCCTATAAATTAATATGCTTATGTTCACACCCAAAAAATTTTAGATTTTTTTTTTGTTCTATTGGGTAATTCCAGAAAATTAAGGTCACTATCAGATGATAGGACCTTGAAATATATATAGATAGGTCAGGTTAATTATAGGGTTACTAAAAAAGGAAAGGTCTGCAGAAAAAACTTCATAAATAAGCAAAAAATTACTATAAATAGAAATAATCTGCATAAAAAACCTCAAAAATCAGCAAACTCATACCTGACCTATCTATATATATTTCAGGGTCCTCAGGTGATACTAGAAAAAAATTAAATAGCAAAAATAGAATAATTGGCATGCTTGTAATTAAAAAAAAAGGTCAGCAGGTTATACAAAATAAAAAATTAACTTTGCAGGTCTTATACTAAAATTTGCAAAGAATTTTTTGTTTGGCACAAAAGACAGTTTTGTAAACATAACCCTTTTTGCAATTTTATATTACACAGATTTTGTGGTTTTATTAGTAAGTTACTAATGGGTTCTGTATTTACAATAATGATAATACAAAAATTTATAACAATAAATTTCATATATTTCCATCTGATCCATATAATCTGTAGTATAATTTTAAAAAATTTATCACATAATTTACATAATTTGAAGAGCAAAGCAGACAGAATTTGGGGTATGTTATAGCAGAAAATTAGGATCCCTATTTGGGAACCATTTGGGCTAGGTGCTGTGAAAAGGGACCAAATTAACAAAACAAAAGATCTTTGGAAAATCAAATTTTACATTGTAAATCTTTTAATAAATCATATGAAAGTGCAAACTTTAAAGAACAATATAGCAAAATTTTATTAATACAATTACTTTTGTGTTTTAAATAAAAAATGAACCTAATCTTATTCTAAATTGATTTATGTAAAAAAAAATATTTTGAAAAATTTTTAATTTGGTCCCTTTTTGTAGCACCTAGCTAATTAATCATGTGACATTATAAATAGTAAAAATCTAAGATTAATATTCTGATCAAGTAATCATTATGAATAAACCTATCCATATAAATTTTATGTAATTTGATTGGATACATGTCAGGTGACTCTACACAAAATTAGAAATTTATATATAAAGGCTATTGAATATCAGAAATAGCAAGTTATTAGTTATTACTTATATAATGGTATTGTGAATTGATTTTTAACTAATTTTGGCAGGTTAGCAGATTTGACAGAAGTGGTTCTGAGAGAGCCAACTGTAATAAAATAATCATCCCTAGGCTATTTTTAATTAGCTTAATTGAATGAAGTTTCAAAGTTTTTTAATTACACTAATACAAAGTATCTTAAAATTATAAATTATTCTATCCTATATTTAAAATTTGGATATGTGAATCACTTGGACTTTTAAGTACAGTTAAGCATTAATTATATTTATTTTGATCTATTAAAAATTTTTTTTCTTTGACAAATAAATGTTTTTAATATTTGATCAAAGATTTATGAGCAAGAAAGCTGTAATTCTATATTAAGAAATTAATATTGATAAGAAAAAATGAAAAGGATTTTTTAAAATTAAACATTCAAAGCTTTACTGATTTATTTTCTTTTTTTATGAATTAATATAATTAATATGATGTATTATGCAATATATTTGTAGCATTATAAAATTTAATAATGTGACAATATGTAACAATAATTTAATATAAAATAGAAATAGAAAATTATTATGCTATAGCAAAGTAATAATAACAAAACCCAGTATTTAACGACAGGTCCAGTATCTAGTATTGACCTATAAAACATCACAAAAACGGACATAACTTTTGAACCAGTAATTCGAAATTGATAAAACCACCACCATTCTACTCAGCTCATCAAGATGGTTCGAATGAGCTATAGTACCTTATGTTGCCAAAAATAAGCTACCATTTTTTGCTGATTATTAATAAAAAAAACCCGTGGGTAGCTTATTTTCGAGTTATTTACTATTTTAAGTAATTTAAAGCACAACAAAAAGGTAGCTTATTTTCGAACACAAACTCTAACAAGTAAAATAGATAAATAAATATGCTGTAGACAATAAATAAATATGCTGTAGACAATAAATAAATATGTTATAAATAAATAAACATGCAGAAAAAAATTGGGGGTAACTTATAAAATGATCGATTATAATCGCTATATAGTAAAGTTTAAATTTTACTAAGCAAATCAATCAAAGTCGCATACCGTATTTACGTGAAATAACGCACATGGGCGTTATTTCGAAAATTGCATTTTTTAAAATAGCATGCTGGTTTCGAAATAACGCCCATGTGCGTCCTAATATAATGCACGCTCCAAATGCCGAATTAATAATCTGCTGAAATAACGAATTCAAATAACAAGCAGAAATAAGAAGTTTTTTAGTCATAAAATCTGACTTAGATCAGAAAAAGCTATGTATAAAATTAAGAAATACAGGTTTTTATGCATCACACATATATAACGCACAATTTTTTCGAAATTAGACCTTTACCCTGAAATAACGCCCATGCGCGTACTCGAAATAATGCGCATTCCCTCGAAATAACGTGCAGGTGCACATTATTTCGCGTAAATACGGTAAGTAACTTGTTCAGCAGATCAAAATACACGTATGCTAAAAATTTAGAAAACTTTTTATTATTTGACTTTTAATTTTTACATTCAACAGTTTTTTTTTTGTAAAAAAACTATTGAATGTAAAAATTAAACATCAAATAATAAAAAGTTCTCCGATTTTTATAAAATTTTTAGAGTACGTGTATTTTGATCTGCTGAACAAGGATACTTAAGCGACTTTGATCGATTTACTTAGTAAAATTTAGATTTTACTATGTAGCAACTTTTATCGACGTGGAGTAGCTTATTTTCAGAACTAAAAATTTTGTTAAATATCTTTTGGTGCGACAAAGGGATAGCTTATTTTCAGGTCAAAAGCATTTTGACGTTTTTGGATCAAAACTGGGAGTAGCTTATTTTAGGAGGTAGCTTATTTTTAGCAATATACGGTATGTCCCTGTACGATCTCTGGTTGCTAAGATAGGAGTCATCAAACATTTAATATTATATTTACTCTTTGATCAGCAATCTGATTGGCTAGGAGATTGCTGCGGACAAAAATGTTAAATCTGACATATCAGGAGAATGTCATATTTATAGCTTATATTCTAGATATCTCATATATTATATTTATATCATTTATCACATATATTACATTTATTATATTTATACTATATATTTTATTAATAGTAGTTGTAGTATATATTACACATGTGAATGATATTGACCATTACATTTGTAAAATTTCAAAAAATATAAAAGCGGCCGATGTGGAGCCCAAGTTCAACATCGAAACTTCATACTCTTTCAATAAATAAATACAACTATTTACTACACAAATTAAACAGTTATTAGTATCCTCATATACTTTTAATTGTAGCCTCTTTCATAATTGCAAATTACCTTAAATATTCTTTGTTAAGTTTTTTTAAAAAATGCCATACTGACTTAGATATACCACAGTAACATAGTTTGAGGTTATACAAAGTGTTCATTGTCTAAGATCACTCTAGTTACCTAATATCTTTGAAGAAGTGGATATAGGATAACACTAGTCAGGTACATATAGTAAAATATATTGTCTCAATACATATGGGACCATTGCAGTAGAAAGGGCCCAAACTCTCCTAAAAATAAAAATTGAGTTCTTTCAAGATTCGGATTAATCTTGAGGTGGGCTAAACTTTTCAATTATAAATGGAAATTGGTTTGCATAATAAAAAATCAAGATATTTTAAAAAAAACTTTTTAGATGACTTGTACGTCACGAGATTACCCGATATAGACAACCAATCAAATTGCACAATTTTTGATTAACCCGGATCAGCCCGAAAAAATAAACACTATTTTCTCAAAATTATATATTTCCGAGTTTCGGCCCTTTCTACTGCAATGGACCCATATATTAACTATAAAAGAGTGCTCTAGGTACAAATTTGAATTATTAAAATACCAGAGTACTCATATCTAGATGTTATAGACCAAAATGTTCAATTCAGTTAAATATTCTAATAAGTCTAAAATTATCAAAATCAAATCATAGAATTCTAAAATCATTTTAAATGTTTAAGAGTTGTTAAATCAATCTTCAAATATTCAAAGTAATACAAAAAATTCTTAATCTCAGAATCTTAATTGAATATTAACAATTTTGGGTTTATAATTGAGAGGTTTAATTTTTTCAGACTAAAAATTGACTAAAATAAATTTATCTAATTTTTCAATACTACTGATTTGATTAATTTTTCTAATAAATTCGTTTTGTTAATTTTCTTATCTGGATTTCTTTAATAATATCAATATACTAATTAGAAAAGAAATAATAAACAGAAAAACTAAAAATAAAGAAAAAAAAATAGGTGAAAAAACATAAAAATAATAATTAGAAATTGAACACAGCTGATGTCAGATTGTACTATACTGGATAAACAATGGATTAATTGTTATTTTTAAATACAACACAAGCACCACATTTTAATGGCCCAATAAAACATCCTATATAGTTCCTGTACTCTATTTCCTCAGTTTCAGGCTTAATATTATTTTTCATTATAATTTCATTTAAAAAAGAGTTTTATCCAACTAATAGCAAAATATTTACCTGGACAGGAATGCTTTCCATGCCCAAATATTAAGAAACTACGATCTAATTTTGTTGCTGAAGAATTATGGCGGTATGCATTAAATTTTTTGGGATTCTGACCTTGAAGTTTCTCATCGTGACTTACATCTGTTACGTTTAAGTAAACATTACGATCTAAAATTTAATTAGTTAGAGTAATTAATGAAAATTATTATAGCTTTAAAGATTAAAAGAATAAAAATCTTGAAAAACTTACCACTTGGGATTTGATAGCGTATAATGAGATTTAGAAATACATTTGCATGGTATACTAAGTAAGTGATTATTTAATCTTGAAGATTCTTTAATAAAGCCATCCAATTTCACCATTTTAGCAAGATCTTCAGATTTAAGATTGCCATTATACTGTTTATTGATTTTTTGAGCTTCTTGATATAATTCATCCCAATATTCTTTCCTTTTTGCCATTTCTAATTTTCAAATAAGACGTATTTAAAATATGACTACTTTATAATGAAAATAAATGAAAAATAACAGATTATGACTAACCATATAAGTATAAGAAGAAAATCTAGATGTAGATGACATAGCAGCAAATATAAATAATAAAATTGTGTCAATAATTAAGTTATAATCCACATTATTCGGATTGAGATCTGGAGCAATTTCTGGATCATTTAAGTAAAGCTGTAGTGCATCTGACTATTTGTTAAATTTGATCAAAATAATTTGAAATTAATAGGATAATAATCAATTTAAATTATTATTTTATATATAACTTACGGGAGCAATCCAGGCATTACCTAATTTTTTTTTCTCTTCGAGCTGTTTTTTGACAATTGGTTTAATACGACTCAAAATTATAGTTCTATGTTTTGAAATATACTTTAAAGGAAATCTATTAGATAAAAAAAAGGTTTATATAAAGAATATATTAGCATGCACGAATATATCGATTTAAAGTCTTTTTTTTAAAACATAGGCTGGAACTCATAGAAGCATTGTAAAAAGCTTACTGAGTCTGTTAAAAGTATTTTATATTTAAATTATGGACAGTATGATTAATAAGAAATCATTTTATCAGACCCATGTATTCCTCTAACATGGGTGCAGGCCAAAATCCAAACAGATTATAATTCCAACAAACAAATCCCGACAGTAAAAATCCTGACGATCCCGTCAACAAAAATTATTAGTTCATAAAAAAAAAGACAAAACATGTGCTTTGTCTCATTTTTGTTAAGTTTTAATATATCATATGGGGGCGAGTCAGTAGAAAAGGGACAAATCATTTTTAGTAAAATTTTTTGAATTTTTAAACTAAAATATCTTGACAACTATTTAATCAAATTTGCTAAAAAAAAAATGGGTTATTTTAATCTTGAAATTATATAGAATTAAAATAAAAAAAAATTATTAAATTTATTAAGAAAGTTGTTAAGATATTTAAGCTTAAAGTCAAGAAAACTTTTAATTAGAAAAAATTTGTCCCTTTTCTACTGACTCACCCCATATAACAATTGAGCATATTTAAATTAGTATAAATCAAAAATATTGTTATATGGTGCAAGAAGTCTATAAAATAGTATAACTATAAAATGCTAACTTTTTGTGAAAACAATATTTTTAAAAGCTATTTGGCAAATTTGCAGAGCTTATTATAATAAACAAAGTTACTAGTCAGATTTTTAAAATGTTGCTTTTATAAAAGTTATAGTACTTTAAATTAGTTAAATTGTACCATATAGTAATTATATATAAAACAATAGTAATTTTTAAAACACATTAACTTTTTATAGAGAAGGTTTTTCAAAAAAATATTTGGCAAATTTATAGAACTAATATTGCTCTACAAAGTTACTAATCAGCTTTTAAAAAACCTCTTGTACAAAAAATTATAGTGATCTAAAAATTGAAATATATTGAGTATAGGCTTCTTGCACTATAGAATAAATGGTTATTATTTGTTAATTATTTTAGTATTATTTTATTATTATTTTTTTATTTTATTATTTTGTATTTTGTATATTATTTTGAGAAGTTGAATATTTAGAACAGTCACAGCACTTATAACACTTATAATAATTATAATAATTATATGCATATCTGATATAATGCTTATAGTACTTATACTGTTTATGTTGTTCTTAATGTTGTAATATTTATTATTGTAAATTAATAACACTTATTCTAAAATGTATTTAAAGATACAGAATTTCTCTTAGTCAAAATAGACAAAGACAATCTACTTCTTCTTATATTTATTATATATCTTGTACTATGATTTCTTAGGAATAAAAATCTAAGGATAGCCTATTATAGATTATTAATAAAAAATTATTTATCTTAATAACACCAAGTTTATTATCAAGTATTATAGAATCTATAATTTCTCCTTGTTGAATACAAATACTATCATAAACTGCCTTTAGAGAAGTATATAATCTTACAGACTAAGGAATTATACCTACTTTTTGAATACTACTATAAACTAATAAAGGATTCCTGTAGCTATGCTATTGTTATAGTAAGAAGTAAAGAAGGTCTTTTTACTATAACATTTGGTGCCTTCTGGTAGAAACATTCCAAACATTTGAATATTATTGAAGATATTTGGAAACTCTTCTTCTATACTTATATTACTACTGCTGTCTGTTCTGGAAAAATTTTATATCCAAGAACTCTATATAATTTATTGCTGCTGCTATTTGTCCTAGAAGACTCTATGCCTATAAACTCTATTTACTTAACTGCTATTTATTTATTTAAAAAACTACAACCTCTGCTGCTACTGTTCATCCTAAAAGACTTTATGCCCAAGGGCTCTACTTATTTTATTGCTAATTATTTATTTAAAAATTCATCTACTCTCTTCTTTATTTAGAATTTATCTTAGCTGCTATATTCAATTCTTAGTAACTATAATTACTAAAAAGATATTGTTAATAATTAATTATCTTGAGATTTAGCTCAAGAGTCATAAAGCATATGACTGCTAACATTGATGTTATATATAATCAACATATTAGAAACAACATCATCAAAACTCTGCTCTTTCTTATCACTCTCTTCAGCTTCATGCTCCTGATCTTTCTTGTTGTAAGTGCTATCCTCCTTCTCGAACCAGTGATCAAATTTTTGCTAAACACCTTTTGAAGATTATGGTATTGGTATTCTAGTACCTATTATATTAAAACTTACTACTAACAATTTTGCTACCTGACTGCTACTTGAGACCAGTGTTCAAAATTAGTGTTCTCCAAGTTCTCATGAGAACACTATTTTAAATTTGTGCACAGTAAAAATTTTTTACTGTTCTCTATTAAAATTTTTTTGAGAACAGTAAAATAAAAATAGTGTTCTCATAAGTAATAATTAGTGACTACATGATATTGCTATACTAAATTAGAAATAAATAAATACAACTACTGAACTAATTGTAATCATTTATTATCAAATTTATTTAGTTGAACTTACATATTATGCTGTTCTCATGAGAACAGTGTTTGAGTCCGAAATTTCAAACAGCTCGAGACTCTTTTACAATCTGTACTTTTATTTGAGATATTATTTTTAGCTGCCAATACCAAATAGAACTTGTAAACCAAAAAGAAATTGCTCTTACTATCTTTTAGTATTATACTTATTAGACTATCTTACCTCCTATTGTTTTTGAAGATTATACTACATTTGACCAATATCTTAATGCTGAATCTGAACTCTATAACCTTATTATCTAGATTTAGGATCTTTTATTGCTGAAGAAACTAGTTATAATTTTAATACTGTACCTTTTTTTACCCTTTTTAAAGAATGCCCACTTACTCCTCTTGGTCTTAGCCTACTTTCTTTTAGTAAAGATAATAGTACTACTAGTTCTTCCAACATATTAGCTTACCTGCTAGCTCTACAACTCTAATATCTCAATATTTAGAAATAGATTTCGAAAATTTCTTTGAAACTACTACTACTACTTTTGATTTAAATAGACTTTTATCTATTAAAGAAACCAATGAAGAAGACCAAGAATCTCTCTTACTACCACTTATAATTATCCTACTTCCCAATATAACTACTATACAAACTATAGCTAATACTGTTACTGCTATTAATACAGTAGCAACCATCTTTGCAAATAGAGTAGCTAAAAAGAACCTTTTGTCTGTTAATTTCTTTACTGGTAATAGAATCCAAGACCCACTGTTAATTTCTTTACTAGTGATAGAATCCAAGATCCACTTGAATAGTACTCTAAATTTAAATATGCCACTGTCACAAATCAATGAAATGCTAACCAGGAATTAGATCTTGTTCTTGTGTATTTAAAGAGAATTGCCCTAGAGTGGTTATGCAAACTAAAAATTTTAAATTAACTAATTTGTTAGTGAAATAGCATCTACTTAATTGCATGGGTAATACAAACTCCTAAAGAGAAAATAGCCAATTAGAGAGTGCAAGTTTTGACTATTCCAGATTAGCCTGACAAAGAATCTGAATATACATAAAAGAAAAAAAACTGAAAATATACAAAAACTAATGTTTAAATTAATCTTGGTGCACTAATTAAAAATAACAAGAATGAAATTTTATATATAATAAATGTTATTCTAACTTTATAGTCTCTAATGTTGAGGTCCTAACTATTAATTTTTATTTCTTGCACTTAGTTTATCTGTAATTTACAAAATTAGATTGTGTACTACTCATGCAAATAAGTAAAGTATCAGTAAAATGTACTGTCAATAAATATATTGTCATCAAAACAAGCTTATTGGTAAATCAATCTTGTCAGTGAAATGTACTGTTAGTAAATTTATTGTTGACAAAATAAGCTTGTTGGTTAAGTCAGCTTGTCTATAAGTGTGTATTAGTGAACTAGTTTTCTGTAAGACAAGCCTGTTAGTAAATTGTTTGTTGTGAAGTAGGGTGTCAGTGTATTAATTGTTGGTGAAGCAAGCCCCACCAAGATTACACTACGAGCTCTAATTCAGGATCACTAGATTAGAATTATATAGATTTTACTAAGGCTATATAAGTTGATTTTTTATTTTGCATTACATGGAATTTGAAAACATGGTCCAGTCAGTTAGTTTTTTAATTTACTGTAAATAAATAGAATAATACAAGGTTAATTTTTTATTTTGCACAACAAGAAATCAAAAAATTGAATCAGTGTCATATTTTTTTGCAGTCCTATTGGACAATTATAGGAAATTAAGACTTTTTGGGTGATGCTGAATGAGAATTGTGAAAAAAATAAATGTCAAAAAATAAACAACTAGCACAATTGGGATCTATAAAAAAACTTTGTTAATGTATTGGGTTGGTTTAATTTGAGTAATAAACCAGTAGAGTAAATCTAAAACAAAACCAATCTGGTTTAATTACTTCAGTTTATAGTCCAGTTTATACTCTAGTTAATGTTTCAGTTTGTACTTTAGTTGATACTCCAGTTTATACTTTAGAGTAATACTCTAAAGAAATGCTCTGGTTTATACTCAGAGCAATTTTGCAAAACAATGCTCTGGTTTATACTCCAGTTTATACTCCAGATCCAGTGTATAAAATCTGATCTAAAAGTATGTGAATATTGTGCACATTGTACACATAAGGCTATGAAAAATTAATCAATTGGTTTTCATAACCCGGCCGGGTCAAAATTTGGAAACCTCAAAAAAATTTTTTTATATGTTTGAATAACCGAGTGGGATTTTAAGAAAAATTTTATATAAAATTTCATAAAATTTTATATATGAAATTTAGAAAAAAAAGCTGGCCGGCCGGCCAGGTCAGTTAAAAGGACACATGTTATGAAAACCAAGTAGTTAAATTTGTATGCCCTAATTTATGTAAACAATTTTAAAAATTTGTGCACTATATAGTTTTTCATATAATTAAATGAAAAATTTTAACACTCACCGGAGGTGAATTTTACCAGATCACGTGTTATAATAGAATATTACACAAGTATATTTTATATTATTGACAATCTATTTGAATTAGTACAGAGTTGCGATGAATCATTACACATGACAAATATACACCAATTAATACAACTATTAGTACCCAAGTAATTTGTTACGCACATGCCAAATAGAAGAGATCGTACCTCCAGAATATTTATATAATAAATAGTATAACACTACGCTACGGCTATCGCCTCTGCTTTGCTTAATAATATAATACACCATCAAATAACACAACTTTTATAAAAACACCCTTACCCTAACTATTAGGAGTAGTTACTTATATGTAGAAACACCTTTACTCTAACTATTAGGAGTAGATAACTTATACATTACTTTAATTATTATAGCAAGTTATTAATTCTGTTGCAATTAACATTTATTTTCTTTATTTATTAATGGACATTTTTTTTGATAATGGCCAGGATTTTTGCATAATAAGCATTTGCGTTGTGGTTTTGAGATTACTTCTTTATAGTTAGCTTGAGTAATATTTGTGGCTTCATTTATTACTTTAATTCCTTTTGATATTTCTGTAACACTTTTAACTCTTTTTTTATGAGGAGCGCTACAAATTTTAGTAATATTTGGACTGGTTACTTGATTGAGTAAAGAATTGTTATCTTTGATACTAATAGTGTTTTTAGCTTCTATATCATAATATTTCTTCTGATTAGTTGTAATAAAATATTTTAATAGTTGAACCAATTCAGCATCTTTATTAATTTCCAAAGCGATATTAATAGCAGTTTTGGCTGTTGAAAAAGCAAATCCATACTGATTTTTTTGAGAAATTTGCTTATGATTAATTTCATTATATAGGTCAGTATTGTCCACTGGACCATTCCAGTGGATATCACTGGAACTGGATGGCCATTGGACTTAGCTAGATGGAATTGGAAGCAAATTTACATCCAGTGATCGGATGTTCACTCGACTGTTTCGGTGAAGATTTTTATTGGCTGGATAGAGCTTCCAATAACTTCCAGTGACTTCCAATGAAAAAAAAAACTATTTAATATATATATGTACTGTATTAGCTATACTGTATTCATTGTTTTACTATAGTTAAATTTCAAAAAAAAATAATTATTTTTTTTAATTTCTTTCATGATAATTTAGAATTTAAACAAAAACTATAGCTCTAATTTTGAGGCATAATAAATGAGTGCTTGAGAGGAAATAAAATTTAATCAATCATAAATTCTATTTCCTTGTTACTCTCGCATATTCAAATGATATCATATCTTACACATATATAAGATAGTCGAATAGGCTAAAATTATGTGAGTATATGCTAATAATTGATACTATAATGCAGTAAAAAGCCTAACTTCAGATTGAAATAAATAATACCATCTGCACATTATTTAATTTTATAATTAACCTGCACACTAATTCAAGTATAAAGGTATTTAAAGTGATTGTATGTAGAATTTATTAAATTAAGGCATATTTGCCAAATCAATCAATATAATATTAATACGTAGTGCCATACCGCAGTGATAATAGCGAAATTTATTCTTTATTGTAATAAATAAATTTTTATATGGATCTAATAGTGCTAATAATTGTAGAGATTTTATGCAATATCACGTGAAAATATGTACATTCTTATTAGTTAATGTTATTTGGGATCAATGCATTTTAATAGAACGATAATATAGGTTCCAATGGGAAAATTCTTCCAATGGGAATTCCCATTGGAACTGCTGGACCTCTGGAAGAATTTGGACGTCCAATGGGGTTCCAGACTTCCAATGTACATCACTGATATAGGTTATCAGGTTTATTAAAATTATGTAAACTTTGAATGTTAGACATAATTTGAAAAAAACAATCAGTAAATGGTTTTATTGCAGTAAGTATAGGTGAATTTTTGATATTAAAATATAAATTAGTCTGTATATTGTTCTTATACTATCTAGTGGGTATAATGCTTATGTGAAATTTTGCAAAGTAATAATAAAGCATAACCCACCAGAAATGCTGCAAATTATGCCTTTTATAATTGTCTCCATACAAGTGCAAATGTGTGTTCTATCAGCATATAACGCAACTAAATTTTCTTTTTGTGAAAGTCTGCCTATACGTCGAATTCTCTATGTTTCAATTACATTTACACCTTTTAAAGTATCTAGCAAAGATTGTAAAGTCACTTGTAGTTTATCCAATATATCTTCTATAAAATTATTATTAATTGTATCCAATTCTTAAATCTAATAATTGTAGACTATAAGTATCTAATAAATATTATAAAAGACAATAAATAGTTAAACAATATTACCTCAGTAAATAATAAGATTAGTGAACCCTCATAAGTAAATGATTGAGATATTTGAAATCGTTGTCATGACAATATAGGTGGTGTTAAAAACTGTACAAGAACAGTATCGGCACTTGTAAAAAATTGGGATAAAATATGTGGAAGACCAATAGTTATATATTGGTCTTTAAGATCAGTTAGCTTACAGTATTGAGACTCGTCCTCATATCTTTTATTAATTGTTTGTTAAGTGTACTCGCACTATTCAAAGCTTTTTTTATAATACCATTAAATGATTCGACACTTGGAATATTTTGTACTCTAGCATTAAACAGAAATGGCATTAGGGAGCTGTCGTAAATTAGGTAATTTCTATCTCTTAAGGGCTACCCCACCCACCCACACCTGACACCTTATTAGCCAATCAAATTATGCAAAAAATTTATATATAAATTAATTAAAAATTTTAATATTATCTAACTTTTGATCTACTGAACCATTTTAGATAATTTAACTACCAAAATGATTCTCTCAGAAAGAGGATTTTAACAAGTCTAAAATCATTAAAATCCAATTACTAGATCATAAGATCAATTTAGATTTATATAATATTATATAGTATTTATTAAAATAGCATAATATTTATAGTAATACAAATCTATATTGATCTTACGATCTAGTAATCAAATTTTGTTAGAATCCTCTCTTTGAGAGGTAGTTAAATTATTCAAATTGGTCCAGTATATCAAAAGTTATTTGATATTAAATTTATATATAAATTTATAATTTTAATTAAAAAATTTTTTATAATTTTGGCCAGAATTTTATAATTCCGGCCAAAATTACACCTGATACTTTGGCTGACCCACTCACCCACCAAAAAACACCTGATTTCTGTCAGCTCCCTTAAAGATCTAGCCCAACTCATCTGATTGTTATACAATACTTTGGTCATATAATTATGATATTCCAGAAATAAATTCAATATCAATTCCCAACACTAAATAAATAATTCTACACTTAATGCATTTCTATATGCATAAAATGCTTTACTAAAAGAATAAAATCTTGATCCTAATTTCATTTTAAAGCGCTTGATAATGTTTTGCCAGATATGAAAAAGACAATAAAAATGGTTTGTTGCTTGGAAAACTTGTGGAGCAATATTTATTAAACCTGGCTCAAAATTTGTTCAAACCGATTTTGGAGCAAGATTATCATTTGCCTTTAATAAACATAGCAAAATCCACTAATATGTTGATGCCATCTTATCTTCTACTAAAGCATTTGCTATATTTCAAAATTGTCCATAATTATCTCTTATTATAAATACACTCAAATACATGTTATACTTATTAGTTTTGCATGTATTATCATTTAAAACTACATCACAAAATTGCTGATACAACTCTTGCTGAGATGGAGACATCCAAAAAACACCTAACAGATGACACTCATCACCACTATGTCGTACAAACCCTTCCAATTTGGATTTTGACTTTTTTTCAAAAAGTGTATTGAGAAATGAACCAGAATCAGTTATTACTGCTGACACAGTTTTTGTAAATTGCATTGTAAATGTCTTGTTTGTGAAAAACATGTTGTGGATATTTTTTCTTAAGTATCTCTAATTGCATAATTGGTGCTACTTTACAATTAATAAGGAACTTTAATTCTTGTATCATTTCGTTATTAGCCGACAATACCTAGGGATAATATCAGCTATCTGATTGGGGTTCAATTCGTGATTATGGATATCTTTTAATGTTGTACATGTTACTTGTCTTGTTGTTTTTGGAAAGGTAAAATTACAATACCATTCGCAATTGGTCTTCATATTACCACACAGATGATGAGAATTCTAATCTATATTTTTGTGAGGCTTATATTTTCCACTTGCTGAGCAATGAAAGGACTTGTGATAAGTAACAGAGAGATTATCTGGATCTTTATCATTGCGGAAAATTTGATAACCAAAACCTCGTTCAAAACAATATTGGTGTATACATGCATCAACAGATTCCCAGTTATTAAAGACTGCTCCAATATAAAGATTGTACTGGTATGTAGATATAGATATATCAGAATCACTAAAATAATCTAAAAAGAAACTGAAAGATTAGTATTAGGTAAAACTATTATCAACTTATCAACTTTTAAAACATTAGCTCGCTAGAGTAATTTCAAAAATACTAATCATAAGACAAGTAACAAAAGTCAAGTTTGAATTTTGTTACTTATCTTGTGATTAGTACTTTGAAACCACCCTTGCTTATTATAGGAAAACATATAACAAATATTACTATTTTTTTTCACAGTTTTATAACAGAGACCTTGCTCTTTATTTATTATTTAGTAAGCTTTAAATCATACACGTAAAACAACGAAACGAAATAATTTACAGCTAAAATAAAATAGAAAGCTTGGACTGCATTACAGTCTTCTGTTGTTCTGTAAATTTTTATCCACAGCCCAGAGTTAGCTGAGGGGACCCTATAGGAACACCCAGACTTATAAGATAAAAATTGTTAACATTATAGAATCCCATCAACCTAAAATGGCCGAAGGTCCCGTCATGTTAAACCAAATTAAGTAGCCTCCTGACCCGACTACTTTTAATATAGATATTCTAGAATCTTCTTCCAGTGGTGTTCTCCGTGGACCACGTTTGTCTTTTCACGTTATTTGTATCCAAGCCACTCGTAACACTCGTATCCAATATAGTAGGCGCCTTCCCAATTTAGTTAGTGTAAACACTGTTGATCTTTTGGAGGAGGTACGCCAAAAAGCCCACTTTTGAACATTCTTTACGAGAAGAGGGAACAGCGACACCAAATAGTTTCCACTTGTACAAAGGAGTGTAGTTCTTCCTGTGTAGTTCGAATCCAACGAAGGGCCACCCAGTACTTCTTTTTGGTGAGTGATAAACTCTGTGCTTGTCAGCAGATAGTCTATGAACTTTACCTCTAAACGACAAGTGCCGCTTGGTTAGTGAGTGATAAGGGCAGTGTCATTAATCACCTGATTATTTTTTATCAGAGGTCTACCCCCCTCCCTCTTCCTCAATATATAAATAGTCAGGTTCTTATATATAATTTCAACTTTTTTTACCCCTCTCCCTCTAAAAAATCACCTGATTTTTGTTACTCCCCTAAACTCTGAAGCTACTAGCAGATACTCAATTAACTGTATCCCTAAATAATAGCTGCTATGTATTTTACGTGTGTTGCCAGGTTTTCTTACAGTTTTCATCATAACTTCACTTTGGAATTTCTGTGCATTTGTTGGTACAAGTGATCGGTGATAAGAGTTATGGAAGATCACTTCACAGATATTACTATATGGATTATCTTGATCCTCTTCTGATATTAAAACATAATTATCAGTGCTAATCGCAGCATTATTAATGGTATTGTTCATAGCATTGTTCATAGCATCATTTATAGCACCATTCATAGTATCATTCATAGCATCATTCGTAGCATCGTTTGTAGCATTGTTCATAGCATCATTTAGAACATTATTCATGGCATAATTTATAGCATCATTCATGTCAATATCCATGTTTATAGCATTGTACACATTCATATTGCTCTTATAAATCAACTAGAAGAATAAAAAAAAAAAAAGTACTAATGTTAAAAATTCATTCAATAATTAAAGTTTTCAAGGCCCAAAGAATTCTAATTTATTCTGTTTTGACTAGTTAAAGATAAAAAAAAAACTATGAAATAGAATAAGTCTGGATGTACTTAAATTTAAAGCTTTTACAAATATATTCACTATGGCATTTCTTCCTTCGGTCAAGATAATTCTTCAAAATGCTTGCTAATGTGCTTTCTCCTTTTAGTAATAAAGACTATGAATAGAATAAGTCTGAATATTCTATCCCGCAAAGTGCTTAAATTTAAAGTTCTTACACTAAACCATTTTTTTCTTTGGTCAAGATGATCCTTCAATTCTTGTGAAATGCACCTACTAATATGCTTTTTCTCTTTAAATAAAGTTTTAAAGAATCAAATACATTGAACTTGTAAAATACTTCAATAAAGAATGTTCTACCTTCAATCCAAGTTGATTCTTACTAGGGTTCAAAGAAGCCAGTTCTCGCTTTTTTGGGTAGTAAAATTGTAAAGCTATTGTCTTAATATTAGTACTGTAGTATAATGCATGATTGCGTATCTATATAGTACAAACTATATTACATAATTATGGTGAATTTCACTGGAGATTAATTCTAAATAAATTCTAATTAAATTATATGAATAAATCTGAATATATATACAATAAATTATGTGCTTAGTATGCTCTATATGCAATTCTTCTGTATCATATTTACTAATGATTTTTTGGTGCACTATTTAGCCCCAAAGTATGTAAATTATGTGCACATTTCTAGCCAAAATATGAGAAACTTTTTAAAACATGTGCACATAGATTTTATACACTGTCCAGAGCAATACTCCAGAGCAATACTCTAGTTTATACTCTAGAGCAATACTCTAGTTTATACTCTAGTTTATACTCTAGAGCAATACTTTAGTTTATACTCTAATTCAATAGTTCAGGATAAAATTTTGTAAAGACCAATATTATGTTGCTAAAAATGAAACTATAGACAATTCATTTCTTTAAGCATAAAATTTAAAGAGTTGTATTATAACCAATTCCAATCTTACTATAGTTTGATAATTTAACAAACTAATTTAATAAACTGGTTTAATAAACTGGTTTAACAAACTAGTTTAATAAACCAATTTAATAATCTAGTTAAATAAACTAGTTTATTAAACTAGTTTGATAAATTGGTTTAATAAATTGGTTTAACAAACTGTTTAAAAACCAGTTTAATAATTAGTTGATACTCTAGTTTAATAAACTGGTTTTTATTACTCCAATTTAACAAACTAGTTTATTGTTTTGGTTTGCACCAGTTTATTTTAATCTACTCCATGTTTGGTTGGGGTCATACTGGAATCACTCTAGAGTAATATACTCCATTTAACAAACCTAATTAAAATTATCTATTTTATTCTCATCAAAATCATTTATTTCATTCTTGTCAAAATATTCCATTGTCAACATAACCAAGTTTATTTTTCCATTTATCCGAGTAATTACTCTGCGTGTTTGGTCTTATGGGTTTTTTATTTGCTGAAGAAGCTGAATTAGATAAAGTCTCTTAGAAAGCATATAGTGAAAATGATGAGTTTTTTGATGTTGCCGCCAAGTCCTCTATGATGAAAGTTTACCACCTAATGGTTTGAATTTTGACAATCGCACTTAGGCATTGTAAAATTATAGGTAAAATAGGATAAACAATGTATGTCTACTAAAAATTTATTAAATATTTGCTATTAATATTTTGCATTGGCAAAGCTTATTTAAATGTTTTTTTACACCTAATCTCTTTCTATACCATTGGATTTATTTGATACAAGTTCAAGAAAGGTTATGAATAGCTCACTATTCTTTATAAAGTTTTCTAATATAATGTATTTGGAAAAGGGTTATAGTTTTATCTGTCTAACTCCATATTCATAACAGCAACTGACTTTAAATTTTACATCAACATTTCCCATGTTTGCAATTTTTGATAATATTTGAATTTCTCATGTTCATCATTTTTAACTTTAATATTTTTATCATAACATTTACTTATTATAAATGCTTAACGAACTTCATCTCTACCAAAAGATAGTTTATAATAGTCGAACGTTTTATGTTCATTCTTTGGAATTCTAATTTCTAGTCTATAATAGTCATTAATTGCGCATATAGTGCTATGCTTAGTAGCTTTCTTATAGTATTCTAATGCTTTATTCTCACTCTTTTTGACTTAACTACAATTTTGATAATTATACCGAGTTTAAAAAAATTTCTTTTTTAGAAAAATTTGGTATAACTTTCTATTTATTTTTTTTAGCAACTTTATATTTCTGTAAGATAATTACATGAAACCAGAAATACACAATGTAGAATTATATTTACTTGGTCAATATAGTCATATTCGTGAACCTAATGAATAAGATAGCTGTGCACGTTGTCATACAAAATAGAATGGATATTATGAACTTTTTTTTTTTTTAGAAAATATTGTAGATTAATTTCTTCATGAATAAACTTATTATAGATATAATTGAATAGTCATATAAGATAATAGTAAATCCGCATATTTCAAATAATGGGAACCCTAATTTCTTTTCTGATTGGGCCATGTGAAAAAGTTTTCAGTAACTGAAATTTTGCTTATGAGACTATCTTTCGTGTTCTAACAAACATTTCTTGAAAATTTAGTACAATTTGATCTTAATGATTGTCGTCTCATTAAGCATGATACAAGAGAATGATAAATTTAAAATTAGACAAAAATCTATTTGTAACAGCCTGTTATGTAACAGTTATAAAGGTCAGCATTAATGTTAAAGTAGGATTAAAGTTAGAGTTAGAAACAAGATTAATACAAAATTGCAAGAGGAACATTTTTTGTTAGAAGGGCTACCCTAGTAAATTTTGAGTTATAAATATAGCTGTTACGTAACACCTGTTATAAATAAATAGATTTATCAAAAATTAAATATAGGTAATTTCATTATTTTTAGTACAGTATATATTATATGTATATTCAGTTTAATAATAATTTTTGGTTTAAAATATACTTTTGGGAAAATATACTGTATATTAAAAAATTAAGTTACAAAGATAAATAAAATTTTATTATATATTTGATAAATAAAATTTTATTATATATGGTAAATAAAATTTTATTATATTTTTGATAAATATAGCCTAGTCCCGACCAATAAAATTAATGAAATTCAAATTGTTAATTCTTCTTCAAAAAAAATAGTAAACAAAAAATACTATCTTGAAATGCTAAATCAAAACAAGCTAAACACTTCCAAGTTCTTAAATTTTTTTAAATCTATTTATAAAAAAGATATAGCAAGTTGAAGTTATAGCATTGTTATAATTAAATATAAAATTTGGCCACCTTTTATATATGTTGTAGCCCAGATGACAATCCTGCCCAGTTGTCAATTGGGCTAGCCTAGATGACAATTTTAATCTGGGCTGCCATTTTTGTCCCAGATGCAAATTGCAGATCTTATATTAAAATCCATTAATATTATATATATATTCACAAATAAATTGACCAATCAAAATAAATATAGGGAATTGCTATTTATGCACTTAAGTTATACAAGGCCTGGTGCATTGGTTTTGCAAAAATAATTTTTGGTTACATGCCGTTAATGTTGTGTAATATTACACAGATCCAATTTTGGTAACCTAACACTGGGTCGGCCGGCATTAAGCTTAATGCTGGTAGGCACTATCATGATAATGCCCCGATGGGTTTAGACATAATTCCGGCCCACTCTAACTCTAAATCATTTAGGGTTAACCCCGCAGGGAGCATTATTATGATAGTGCCTACCATCATTAAGCTTAATGCCGGCCGACCCAGTGTTAGGTTACCAAAATTGGATCTGTGTAACATTACACAACATTAATTGTGTATAACCAAAAATTATTTTTGCAAAGCCAATGTACCAGACCATTGTGTAACATAAGTGTATAAATAGCAATTCCCTATATTTATTTTGATTGGTCAATTTATTTGTGAATATATATATAATATTAATAGATTTTAATATAAGATCTGCAATTTGCATCTGGGACAAAAATAGCAGCCCAGATTAAAATTGTCATTTGGGCTAGCCCAATTGACAATTGGGCAGGATTGTCATCTGGGCTAGCCCAATTGACAACTGGACAGAATTGTTATCTGGGCTAGTCCAATTGACAACTGGGCAGGATTGTCATCTGGGCTACAATATATATACAAAAAAAAAAGCAAATTTGGTTTCTTTAAACAATTAATTTTAATTTTATATATATTAAGAATTTAAATTTGGTCACTTTATATATAAATATAAGCTAAATTTTCAAATTGGCCTCTTCATATATATTAAAAATAAATTCGGACTTTCGCACTAAAAATTTTTATTAGTTGGGACTAGGTTGTCTGCACTGTAAAATTTTATTATATGTTTAATATATTTTAATCTAAAGTTATAATAAAGTTAATATAAACATATAATCAATATATCTTTTTTTATAGAGTAAGAAAAGAGTTAACATAAATATATTAAATACATTTTTAAAAATATATTAAAATATATTAAAAATATATTAAAAATATATTAAAAATATATGTTAATTATATAACTAAAATAGATCTACAACAAAGTTATTATAAATATATTATAAATATATTTATTGTATTTTAATATATAAACTATTAAGCTTGCTCTGTTATTTCTTCTGTTTCTTCTGTTGTTTGTTTTATTGTTTCTTCTTTTCTTTTACACTAATAAATTTAATGTCTCCATCTTCAATAGAAAATTCATTTACACTTTTTTTTTGTATTTGATTTTTAGCATCCAAATATATTGGTTTAGATTCCCATTCTTTGCTTTCATTTCTCCATGCTTTAGTAATTGACAGTTCATTATAAAACATACATATTTTACTTTTAATTTATTATTAAACTTGCAATCAAAATCATTCTGTTTTGAAGTGAAAGCAGAATTTTCACAAAGTGCATAATCATAAATTAATCTACTTTGAAAATTGAGAACAGCACGCTTTCCATCTTTATTAGCATCTTCAAATGCTGCACTATTATTATGTTAGATTATTATTATTATTAATAATATTAATCAAATAATTTTTTTCACAAAGATAATAATATTAATATATTGAACTTACCTCATAAATGAAACAATAACATTTTGTAGTATGATAGAAAAATAATATTAAAAATCACACTAATTATGATGAGAGGCCAAAATCCCCAAACATCGAATGAATTTGAACTCCAATAATATGCAGCAATTATTGCTCTAAAAGGGTTTGAAAATGAATTACCCAGTTCTATTCCAGTCATGTTATAGATCTCTTCGCTCCCATTAGAAACTTCATATGTTGTCGAAGTTTGACTTAACCCAATATATTGTACATAACCAAGAAAAACAAACCTGAACATAAAAAATATATATATTAATGCCAATTTTAAAATTTGAATATTTTTAAATATAATAAACTTACAATGCATGCCCTGAAAAGAAAGTATAGTAAATTAAACGTGAGTAATATTAGAACAATAATATAACAATGGCAATTAAAATAGGTTCTAACTATTGCAATTATAGTTAATATAAAAAACAATAAAAAGAAAATTATATTAACGATAATATTGCGAAGTATACATAGGTAATGTGCGAAATCTAAGTAATATACAAAATATGTATATATGTTTAGCTTGTGAAATTTTAATACATGATTAATATATATACAATACCTGGAAAAATACGTAATGATAAAATCTAAAACAATTATATTTTAAAACAAATAAATAAATAAAATGATAGTAAAAAACGAAAAAATTCACATATACTGTAGTACTGTAAGTAGCAAAGAATAAAAAGAATATACTTACGAGTTCACACCAATTCTCTAAAATACTTATGAAAATAATAAATGACATAGACAGGCTACTTTCAGCATATTTAAATCCATTCTCAAGAGAATAATAACGAGTTAAAATATAAATAGAAATAATAAGTGATAAAATTAATGTAATAAGGTCTGTCATATTAAATAAATCAAAATATTTCCATCCTTTATGACAACATTGCTGAAATTCAATCATAAGGAGATAATAAGTTAAATAAAAAAATAATAAAATAATTATAAGCACAAGAATATGTTGAAATTCACTGGTAACTTGAATTCATGCGATAAACATCCAGGAAATAATTGAATAAGATAACAAATATATTATAAAAATGCATAAAATTTGATGGTAATATGGTTTAGACGAATGCCACATAAAATTCATAATGGCCTCTATGGATGGATTATAATAGAAAGAATCTTTACGATTATTTACAACTTTATCTATAAGACGAAAAGGAATAGGGCACTCTTCCAGAGATACGAATTTACTTGGACAAAATATAGGTCTTAAATTATTCAGGTATTTATCTCCTCTTTTTTCCAGTAATATCTTTTTATTTGTTGTGAAATCAATTAAAGGTACCATTTGAATATCAGGAATTTTATCACAGCTATGTTTAATATTAAATATTAATTAAATTAAACAACTAAAACTAAATTAACAATAAAATAAAAAGCATATAATAACATCTCAAGAATCTTACTTGATTTCATTTATTTCCAATTTGCAATCCTTTGGAATCAATTGTGTTACAGGTATAAAAACTTCTAAAGAGTTATTATTACTGGTAATACATGGCGGAATTTTAATAAATTTAAAGAAGGGTATATCTAATCCTTTTGAACAAAAGCATCGCTTATAAAACAATAATTGAGCATAAGACTTATAAAATCCTGTATTAAAAATAGAAAAAAAGATAAAAATCATTGAAATTATAAATATGTAGACTAAATGAAAATATAAAACTGACCATAATTTTCTTTAGTTTCATTATATAGATCTGGCAGAATTTCGCTAACTGTAATCATCTATCCAATTTCTTCTGCTGCTTTATTAGAATAATATTCTAAAAAATATCCTAGAATTATTGGATCATTATCTAATAAAAAGAATGATTAATAAATAATGATTAATAAATTAACACCCAGCATTAAAAATGCACTCACAACTAATTAGCATAAACCAACCTAATAGCGCTTTAAGAATCACATTTTCTCCACCTTCCCACGACTTATATTGTGGCATGTGGAGTGATCTCTTATGCAATAAACTATTCTGAACTGGCTTTATAGTGAAAGTTGTTCCAATTTTGATACTAGATCATCAAGAGTTTTAAAAATGCGTTTTTTTCAGGATTATTAAAATCATCGACATCATCAACATCATCCACGTCATTGATAGCTGGTTTTTCGTTAAATAATATATATTTTATAAGTGAACATTCTCTCGCATCGATGAGAATACTCAGCAAATCAAACCAAATATCTAATAATCGCTAAACGATCAGATATAACTGAATAAATCTTACAATAATGTTTTGTGTTTGTTTTGTTATCTCTTTGTATTTTAAATAGCGGTGTTCGTAGGTTAATAAGGCATCATGTTTATCTTGCTCTTTACGCATCTTATATAAGTATTTTAGCGTGTGACAAGCTTTGGTTACGGCATCAATTACATAATTATCACTCCACATTTCAATTGACTGAGAATCTTTAAAGTCAGATGAAAGTCTAAATTTTTTACAAAATTTATTTAAGCATCTTTCAGGATTACCTTCATCAACCACACTAATGAATTCAAGAGATCTTTTCTTTTTTTCACGTTCATACCAAACTTGAACCGTGTATTTTCCAATCAAAAGTATAATTTTCTTTTCCTTATCGAGATAAACAAAATCTTTTGGACTCCTTTCATTAGGTTGTGGACTCCCCCGTCATTAGGTTGTGGACTCTCTCCGTCATTAGGGTGTGGACTCCCCCGTTATTAAGTTGCGGACTCTCTCCGTCATTAGGTTGTGGACACCCGTCATTAGACTGTACCCAAGGATCACATATATGGTAGTCCTCATCTAATAATGACTTATGATCCTCAAAACTCAAGAGATTGCGCTCTCTTATCCATATATCTCTTCCTATAACCCGTTTTTCTACTTTAACTCTTTTCTCTAAGGTAAAAAATATCATAAATTCGTTTATCTTCAGAAAGATTTCCTTGCATCTCTTTGTTCTTAAAAATTATTATCAAAGAGTTTGTTCGTTCCAACAGATAAAAACTAGGATTAATAGGCTCAATAAAAATATTATTCATTTGAAAAAAATTAAAATCAAGTTTATTTTCGAATCTAATTGATTTTTGAATTGATTCGAAAATATTCCAGATGGAACACCGACACGATTTATCTTTTGACCGACATATTAATAGTTTCTCATCATTGTTAAAAAAATGCATGAAATATTGCATGAAATAGCCTATAGGAGATGGTTCACCAGTTTCAATCTTTATAGATGCTAACTCAAGACCACATTCTATCAAGTATAGTTTTATCTCATTTTCAGATCTATATGCAAATATTTTGTTATTGTCTGATATTGCGAAAAAATCAGGAATGTCCACAATGAAACTTGACTTGCATAAATTTTGTCTATGAAAGGTATTTACTAATTGGTTTGTTTTTTACGCGAAGGACCAGGCTAATAATAGTCAGACCCAACGCAAAGGGCAGACTATGGTATCCTCTGCAACTGTGAAAACCGAGTATACGGCGAGTGCATCTATAGAAGAAAACTCAAACTTCTCAGATAACAATTCATCACATCATTCTGAAAATCCCTTCACTGAAAATATTTTTTCATCTACCTCAAATAACCCTTATATACCAAGCATTTTTATCAATACTCCATCAAACTTAAACACTACCAATAACAATTATGAATCATCAACAGACGACTCAAATAACACTATTGATTTACCAATGACAAATACAATCAAAGGAAAAACTGATACCCAAATTTTTGATTTACTTAAAATATACAATCCTTCAACTTGCTTCAACAAATTTCTTTCTTTTTACAACTTACAACTCTTACCAACACCTCAATCAATAGGCTCTTTTCTAAAATTCATCCAGGATGATTATCCAGAATACTACTCTGAGCAATATATCAACATTTCTATTAAAATATCTAACAATAATATACACGAAGAGGCTCATATTCATCTTCTACAGGAAACCATCACCTTATCCAATTTCAGCTATATCCCTTTCAAAAACCTTCTAGACTTTCAAAATACTCCACTTAAAACAAACTATTCTTCAACAAAATTTAAAATACCATCTCTTCTGAGATGCCAAAAATCTCTTCTGCCAACTCCTCATTCTTTCCCTAAACTACCTCTCACCACAACATATACTAATAACAATATCCTATCTTCAGAAAACCTAAATATTACACAATCAATTAAAATACACTCACTTAACGTCAATGGTCTTTTAGATAATTTCAAACAACTTAGCTTGATTGACTTTATCTCAGAAAATCAAATTGACATTTTTGGAATCTCAGAAACACACCTATCCATTAAAGAGGCAAAATTTTCATCTCTATCACAAAAACTTTCAAACTTTAAATGCTTTTGGACATCAGCAAATGCTCGCCAAGGTGGTGTGGGGATAATAATTCACAAATCACTTGCCAAGCATATCGGAAAAATTCAAACCTATAAAAACTTCCTTCTAGAAATCGATATTTTTCTTAAAAACCTTCATATCAAACTCATTCAACTCTACTTTCCAACTCAAGAGAAAAAACAACTCCGAAAAGATATTCTTTCATATCTTACCCCCATTCTTAACAAAACTAACTACAGAATAATTCTAATGGGAGATCTAAATGGAGTTCCCAACCCCAAACTCGACAGACTACCACCAAAAAACACTAATACACCAGAACACTCTCTTTTAAAACTTCTTAAATCCCTTCAATTCTATGATACATACAGACTTTTCTTTCCTTTAACTCCAACATTTTCCTTTATACATAACAACAGCCATAGCAGAATTGACCAAATATGGACTAACATTCATATTACACTCTTAGACTACGCTGATATACTATCTAACCCATTTACCTCAACTGATCACTCAATAGTATCTCTCGAATTAACAATTAACTTACCTAAAATAAATCTACAACCCCTCCAAACAAGAATTAAATATCAATGGAACCTAACTAATAATGAACAAATAGAAAATTACCAAACCCACACTGAACAAAACCTTCAACCACTTCTTTCATCCATTATCAACATTAATCATAACTCTGAACTTAACAAAATATGGAATCAAATCAACAAAGCTTTAACTAAAGCAGCCCAAAAACATATTCCATTTAAGAAAATCAAAATCAATCTATACCAAAATAAACAACAACTACCCACTCTTACACCACTATACAAACAACTTAAACAAGCAATTCTTCTTAAAACCACCTTCAATAAACCTAACTTTATACAAACTTATAAACTGTATATTAATAAATATTCGCAAAACACTTTATTACCACTCTTATACCCTATACCATCTAATAATAATCCCGGTTCTACTTCTCTTTCAACACTCTTTATCATGGAAATCAAAACCCTTAAAACTCAAATTCTCAAAGAAAAACAAGAAAATACAGTAAAGGAAATTCAAAATAAACTGGAAGAAAGAAACAACAATTTCTACCAAAATCCTAAAATATTTTTTCGGAATGTTTTAGAAAAACATAATAACAATATAAACTTAGATCGACTTCTTTCTAACAACACACTTACTACTCAGCCAACTGAGATAAAACAAGCTTTACAATCTCATTTCCAAAACTACTTTCAAAAACTACCATATTCTCAGATTCAAGAAAATACAAAATTCTATGAACTTTATAAACCCCACCCAGAAAATGAACCTTATTTTGTCGATCTCTTCGTGGAGATTACTTCTGAAGAGTGGAACAAAGTTATACATGATCTTCCAAACCAAAAAGCTGCCGGCCCTTCAGAAACTAATTACGAACATCTAAAATACCTAAGCCCCAAGAGCCAAAATATTATCTGACTCTTCTTATCCAAGTGCCTTACATTACAACAAATTCCAACAATTTGGAAAACATCTAACATTTTTCTTATTCCCAAAAAATCCCAATGGGACTTTACTTTAGACCAAGTTAGACCTATTTCACTCATTGAACCTATTAAAAAATGTCTTACTAAAATCTTTACAACCCGTCTTGACCAAATCATCACCCAACATCAACTACTAAGTAACCTTAATTTTGCAGCAACTAAAAACAGTTCAACCCACATTCCTATCCAAATACTACTTAATACAATTGAACATTACAAAGCAAATAACAAAGAGGCATGGATACTCTTTCAGGATATGTCCAAGGCCTTTGACAAAATTAATATCCAACGTCTACTAGATGCTTGCAAACGTATTGGTATTCCCCAAGCTGGTTTAAACTTTATCGAATTTCTACACCATGACAGAAAAGCTAGAGCAATTACTGCTTATGGCCTTACAGATCCAATTACTCTACACTCAGGCATAGAACAAGGAGAAACCTACTCCCCATTACTTTGGAAAATTTATTATGATCCTATTCTCAGCTATATAAACTCAAAATACAGCTCAAAACTTCTTAAAATGTCTTCTCAATCTCCATTAGAAACAATCTTTTCATCTGTACCAACTACTACAACAATACCACCTCTAGCCTTTATGGATGATACAGTATGGCACTGTGAATCCAAAAATGACCTCCAAAATATTTTAAATGACATATCAGAACTTTACCAATTAAATAACATACAGGTTAACCCATCCAAATCAGATCTCATTCACATTTTACCCAACAAAACATCACCTAATACTACTAAAGATACAACTCCTCTGAACTTCAATAACCAACCAATTATACCTCGTAAACCTAATGAAACAATTAGATATCTAGGAATCTTCTTAGATGGAAAAGGATCAACTAAACCTACACTTGAAAAAATTTTTAGCAAAATTTCTCAATTTATTCACATTATCCAATACAAAAAACTTCTTCCTATACAAATTTCTCGACTGTTTAATACCATTCTTTCACCATCAATTGAATATCTACTTCAAATCTGCTTCCCTTCACAAAACCAACTCCAACGACTTTCAAGCCTTCTAACAAAATGCACAAAACACATGCTCCACTTATCGACAAATACAAACAACGATATACTTACTAATCCGCAATTACTTAATATTCCAACACTTAATAAACTCATACTACAAGTTAGTAGTAGCAATATAGAAAGATGCTTTAACACTAATAAACTTTTAAATCAAATTTCTATACACCGTATCAAGGAATGGCTTTTCAAAATATGGAAACCTCTTCTAACACGAGATACAATTCTTCAAAATTATAGGAAAACTATTAATTTTACTATAATATCCCAACTCTATCACTTATATAAAAATAATATCCTCCTTAACAACTCCTACTTGAACCAACTTACAACTTACAAACAAACTAACCAATTAAACAACATCTACAACTTCATCCCATCCCCAAATTATTCAACAATCTTAAGTCTTAAAAACAATAAAATTCTCTTTCTCGAACAACTTCTTACAGCTGACAACTACAACCTTCTTCCTTGGAAAACCATATATCTTAGAACATTCAAATCCCCTCGAGGCCCTATTCCAAGCTGGTTCAAAACACTCTCCAACCAAATATCCACCTCACCTATACTTCATATATGGCCCAATATCCAACTTTTACCAATCAATCCATTTTTAAATATACTTAACCTTATCATACTTCAATTTGTTAACCCCAAAAATACATGGACTCTTTACATCTCATCCTCCAATTGGCAAATAGGCAAAATAACAAATACATCCAACTCTTTATTACTCTTCCAAAACTACCAAATTATCAACTCAACATTCAATACAATAAATATATCTCCCACATCTACAATACTCCAAATAAATTACAAACACACAATCAACTTAAAATGTAAAACTCAAAAAAAACAACAACACTTTGAGCTCAGTATCAACAATCAAGAAATCCAAGCACTCCAAAATATCCATTCAGAGTTATATAAACCTGCTCCACAATCTTTACCATCCCTCTTATTACCTTCCTCAGAAATTCTTCTAATACAAAACACAATACCCGACCCAATATATCAAAATCAACTTATCAACCTTCACAAAAAAACTCTACTCCTTGAGCCAACTAACCTAAACTTCTATACAGATGCTTCTATACTTAATTCACAAACAGATAATATTTCTACAGGCATTGCCTGGATCCTTGAAAATGACACACAAATCCAATTCAATGCATCTATAAACCATGCACCAAACTCAACACGAGCGGAATTAGCAGCACTTATCCCTCTATTTCTTATTCTACCAGTTAATTACCATATCCATATTTACCTCGACAGTCTATCTACTATCCAAACTCTTTCAAATTCAATACCTTACTACCACAACTCTCAAACCAAACAAAATAATTGGGATATTATACATATTCTAAATTATTTAATCAAACTTAAAAATATCAATTATACCATACACAAAGTCAAATCACACTCAAATAATATCTTACATAATATAACCTATTCTCTAGCCAAACATGGTGCTAACAAAACTAACCTAAAATATAATCTTGACCACTTCTATCTACCTACCTTCTTCTCATGGAAAGAAATTCCAATTACATTTAAACTACGCAAATTTTGCAAAAACCTAATCTCAATACAAACATTTAACAAACTTCTTCAACTCAAATCATTACGGAACCTTCCAACCATAAATATAATTTTACTAACTGAATTATCAATTCTCAAAACTCTGATCCTAAACTATATTCTATTAGAAACAAAATACTTCTAAATAATCTACCAACAATGACAAATCTAAACACCCGTTATCCTCTTCTCTACCTAACTTCAAATTGCTCTTATTGCAATCAATATGAAAACACTGAACACCTATTACAATGCTCACTTCACTCTTACAATCCACAAAACACTCTCACTAATGAAATTTCAAACGCTCTAAACACTTTAAACCTTACAGAAACCTTACCAAATGAAATCATACAAATTCTTACTACACAAAACTCTCTTTTTAACTCCAATATATATAATACAATACTCTTACTTATTCAGGGTACAATAACCCTCGATCAATACAAACAACTTCAACTCATCTTAAAAAAACTAACTAATAATTTTCTTAT
>QKWP01000144.1:457748-472697 GCA_003550325.1 Gigaspora rosea | reverse complement strand
GTTCCATATCTAGTGATAAAAGCAGTTTTCTCTCTATCTTCTGGGTGTACTTTTACTTGCCAGTATCCACTCATGAGGTCAAGGGTAGAAAAATAGGTAGCTCTAGCAAGTGAGTCAAGCATTTCATCTATTCGGGATAAGGGGTATTGGTCCTTTTTGGTAACGGCATTGAGTTTTCTATAATCTACACAAAATCTTTTCTTTCCATTTTTCTTTGTTACTAACACAACAGGAGAGGCCCAAGGGCTAGAGGACTCTTTTATTAACTTGTTATCCAACATTCATTGTACCTCTTCATTAATAAATGTTTGTTCAGTGAGAGGTACCATATAAGGGCAAGAACTGACAGGAGGTACGTCATCAGTAAAAATTCTATGGGTTACTAGGTCAGTTTTACCTAGTTGGGTCATATTCTTTGCAAAGAGGTCAGCAAATTCAAGAAGCAGTTGCCGAAATTGGGCTCCTTGGTGAGTAGTTAAGGGTTCTACTTTTGGTTTGATTTCCTGAGTCACAGTGTAAATTTCTCGAATAATTCTGGGTCTAGAATTGTCTGTATCTTTGAGTAGTTTTTGATCTTGCTCTGAATGACTCAAAAATTTTGAGCATCACTATTATTAAGATTTGATACAGGAGCGGCGGAGGAAGAGGATTTATTATATAGATTTCTGAGTCGGTGATGGAAGGTTTCAAAATAACTAACTCAGTCTTGTAGTTCCTTTATAGTCTGGTCCTGTTGTTCAAAGGTTTTGGCCTGTTCCTGCAACAGAGCAATAATTTGGGCCTGTCGCCTAATCTGTTCCTGAAGGAGAGGGACTAGGTCTGTGGGTTCTAAAATTGCCAGTGCAGTTTTGATGGGTGCAACAACAGGTGATCCTGGTGTTGAAGAGGTTAGAGGAGATAGAACTTCTGGATCTGGTGGAGGGTGAAGTGCTTCATAATATTCCTCACAATAGGTGTTAAATTGTTCAAACTCAGTATTCTTTTTGGCCATTATGCATTCCTTGCAAAGTCTGACAGTTCCTTGGAATTGTCTTTGTAGGTTTTCCACAGCTTTCTGTTGGTCAAAATCTGGGTGGCTTGTATCAAAGGATTTAGCCAAAATTCTTTGTAAGGTTTCCTCTTTTGTTTCACTTAGTTGTACTTGAGAGGCTCTCATGATAACATTGACTTCATTATAGGTATAGTCCTGGTTGGATAGGTCAGCGGCCTGGGGCTCCAGGGCATGAGCGAGGTCTTCATCACTTTCACCAATCTGTATCTGGCGAGTCGATAAATTCGACTTTGGTTAAGGTCATATGCATGTTCTGCATTTCTGGTAGATTCGGTATAATGGCGTACTCGAGTCCATAGGTTGTAGTTAGGGTTCCATTCAACATCTTTTGTAGCTTTATAAGCATGCAAGCATTCAAGATTACAGAATTGGGTATCTTCTCGGATAGAATCGAGTTTGATCATATTTGATCTAATACCTTGCTCTCTACAGAGCTTACATTCTGTTAGCGTTCCTCGGCCTTCGCCATTAGTAAAGAACTCTACACTTCGTGGGTCTTCTGGGTCTAGGTCTCAGTAGAAGTCAATCCAACATCCTTTGCAAACCAAGGTTTGCTCCAAGGGTCGAATATCTTCTGGTCTGTTAGGTACCTTGCATTTGCAACAATGGTGGGTCCTGAAAGGGGAATGAGTAGGTAAGCGTTTAGCATTTACATCCTGAGGTTGACATCTACATTGATATCGTTGGTTTTCAAGAATCTGGGGCATCAGGGGGCAGTTAGCACTGATATGTCCATACTGTTTGCATTGATAACATAGGTTATCAGGACAGTCCTTATACAGGTGTCCGGGTTGAGAACAGGTTTTGCAAATATTCCGTTTGGGGCTTGTTTAGGGCAATGTGCAGCCAGGTGTCCGTAGCGACGACATCTGTAATATTCATTGTTTGGACAGTCAGCATAAAGGTGGTTGTAGGAGTAACAGCATCCATATTTTTGTTTAGTGAATGAGGCGCTGGGTCTGGATCTGTGGGTAACGGTTATCCAATTATCGGGTTCAATTTCTACCACATAAGCTTCTTTTGGACAGAGGTATTCCTGTTCAAACTTTTTTAGTTCTTTTTCGTCAGTAATGGTTAGTTGGGCGGGTAAAGGTTGGTCATGTTCATAAGTAGTGGGCACATGGATTTTCTTTTTGTTCCATCTAAGAGTATAAGCCTTATTTTTCCAACTATAGGTGGCATCTACTTTTTGTGACCAGTCATTACCTGAAAGTAAGGAATAAGAGGTAGCATTCATCACTTCAACATCCTTAGGGATGGTGGTTCCTTCAATTTCAATTGGTAGGTTTTTAATTATGCCTAGGGGTCAAGCAGAGGGTCCAGTAGCTGAGACAATTAGACTAGAAGAGGGTGCTTCTATTTTCAATCCAAGTTCTTTTACAACTTGGCTAGAAATCATACTAACAGCAGCACCACTGTCAATTACAGCATGGTAAGGTTTTCCATTCAGTTTGATATTGCATTTGACAAGAGTGGTATAGGTAGGTATCTGAATCTGAGTAGTTTTGGGATTGTTAACCAAATAATTAGCTACAGCAATTCTAATAGTGTCATTAACTAGAAAGGCTTCAAATTGTCCATAGGTAAAATCATTGGCAGTATCGAGAGTGTAAACGTCATGAGGATAGGGAGTAGATGATCGATTGCGTGATCTGGATCGATCAGAAAAGCAGGGTTCCAGTTATTTCTGTATCTATCACGGGACTAGCTTCGGCTCCTGGATCGGTCATATCCAGAGCAGTTATAATTTCTATCCCTGGATTGGTTACTGTTTCTGGATCTGGATCTATCATAAGATCGGTTATTCCTAGAGGAATAATTACTGCTTCTGCCTTGGGATTGGTATCCCTGGTAGTCTTTCCTGTTGTCCTGGTATCGAGTATGGCAATTCTGGATGAAATGTCCTTTTTGTCCACAATAATAACATGTGGCATTTGCAGCATTGAATTGGGGTCAGTCCTTGCTTTGGTCGGTGTAGTAGGCAGGAGTAACAGTAGGAGGAGCAGCTTGTTTTTCAGTAAGATTTATACTGAGCTTAGCAATCTGTTCAGTAAGGCGCTCAATGGCCTGGTTGGTATCATTAGCATTATGTTCAGAGGCCATCATCCGTCCTGCTTCCCATTTCGTGCTTCTGTAATAGCAGCACCCAAATTAGCAGGTTCGGCAGCTTGGACATTCATAGCATATTCGGGTCGTAATCCTTGGATAAAGAACTGGATCATAACGGCAGCTGGGAAATTATTGAGAAGATCTACGTGTCCTTTTAGTTGCTTAAAGCAGCTAACGTAAGTATCAACAGTGTCTGTGCCTTGTTTGATTTCAAAAAGTTGTTTCTGCCAAGCAGCCTTTTGCTTGGTAGTGCTAAATTTTTCTTTGAACAGGTGAGTAAAGCTATTGGAATTAACACCATTTGCATTCTGGCCATGCTAGTTGTGATGGAAATTGGTTAGGGCGTTGGCAAGGCTAGTGAACCATTCCTGGGCATTGTCCCTCATATAGGCAGCAGCTAACTCCAATTGGCGAGCAGGGCTCCAGTGGTTAGCTTTGGCAGCTCGTTCAAATTCCTCAACCCAGGTAACTGGGTCCTGAGTTCCATTACCACGATAATAGTCTATTTTAATAAGGGACTTTTCACCACCTTGTCCAAGAGCATTGGCAAGAGCAGTCATAGCTTGAGCAGCAGCATTTAAAGCTTGATCTCCCATGTTTAATTCTGGTTCTGGTTCTTCGTCTTCTACAGTTCCTTCTGATTCTGGTTCTGAGTGTACTTCTTCTTCTTCTAGTCCTTCTTGATAATTTATTTCTTCTTGGAGTCCTTCTAATTCTTCTAATATTCCAACTAAATTTATTTCCTCAAAATTTTCCTTTCTTTGATTTATTTCTTCCTCGAGAAGTACGTGTCCAGCAATTTCTTGGTCTGGGTAGGCTCCAATAAATTGAGGTTGGACAAACTCTGGTTGAGGTTCAAGTGTTTGGCGTTGACAGTGGAGAGGAGAAGTATATAACGAAGTAGTATTAGGTGCAAATTGGGTTTCAGGATAGAATTCGTTAACTATGGGTAGTTGAGGAGCAGTTGTAGGTTGAGGTGTGCGTTGAAAATAGATAAAAGGATTGATATTTTGAATAAATCGAGCAATTTCATTTGGAGGAGGAGTAGTTGTGCATGGGAGTGGGTTATATAAAGGGATTTCAATAATAGCAGAAGTAGGTAATTGAAGTATAGGAGGAAATTTAATATGAGTTGTATTTTCGTCGTAAGGAGCTAAAGTAGGAGAGTGAGAGGATTCAGCTAGGTTATCTAATTCTTCTGGAAATAGGTTATATATAGATCATGGGGCAGGAGTAGGATTGAATGTAAAAATATCATTGTCGTTGTCCTGGGGGCGTAGTACTGGTGAGGGGTTATTAAAGGTATTAGTTATTCGTGCAGATTGAATAGGAGTGGCTAGGGTAGGGCCTTTAATATATAGATCAAAAGCATTTCCTTCAAAATTAAGAGGTAAAATAGGTCATAAAGTGTGCCTAATATATCCTCGAAGGAGGGCAGCAATAACTTCAGTGGGGTTAAGGTTGGGATTATTATATCGACAGCTAAAAACAACGTCTCTAGCAGCAGCTCTAGCAGCGTTATAATTGTTATACTCTTTGAGAATATGAAAAGCAGCAATAGTTTGCTGAGTATAGCTAGTGGCAAGGTATGCTTGTTGGTATCGATTCCAAAAAGTGCAAAAAGCTCGTAAATAGAGGACAGGAGGGTAGCAAACTGTACAAGATAGATCAGGGTTAACAATTTGTTGGACGTCTACAGCAAGAATAGAAGGATGACTGGCGTTGTGTGCTTCAATTTGTTCTAAATGGATTTGATAAGCTCTATTTATATAGAGGTCTAATAAAATAGTTAATAGACTTTACAGTTTCAAATATAAGTTAAACAGGTTTGGGGTTTCTATTGTAAAGTGTTAGAGGTGAAAATAAAATGCAAATCTGATTCTAAAATTACTAATTCAAACAAACAAGTGCTACAAAAGCAGAGGCTTCAAGTATGCCCTTCTGAACGAATCTTTTTCAATTCGACAGAAAAATACCGGTGCAACAAATGCAAGAGGCTTCAAGTATGCCCTTCTGAACGAATCTCTTTCAATTCGACAGGTAAACCAAAAAAATTTACTTAATTATAAGAGAAAAGAGGAAGAGGAGAGGTAACCAAAGATATATCCTTGCAGAGATGAAGGAAAAGAGGTCCTAGTGTTCTGGCTGTTTTAAAAGATTTCCGCCAGAAGGCACCAAAATGTTACAAGTGACTATAGCCTTCAATATAGTACTTGCAACACAGCACACAGCAACAGGGATCTTGTAAGGGTCAGTAAAGATATGAAGCAGTGTGAAAGTGGAATATTACTTCACTAGAGCGGTTCAGTATATATTCATCAATCAACAAAAGTATATTTATTGGGTAAAGATATATTTTATTTATTTAGATAATAATATTCAAGAGATATAGTTATTTAAGTGTTAGAGAGGGAAGAAGAGGAGTCTGAGTCTAAGCTAAAAGCTAATGTGTAGAAGGTCAAAAAGCTAGGGTTTATATATCTTTCAAGCGAGTAATAAAATAATATAATAATACAATAATAATATAAAGATAATAATAATCTGTAAAAACTGTAAAACTGTAAAACTGTAAAACTGTAAAACTCTACTTTACTCTGTATCTAACAAGAAACCTATTCTATAATAGTATCCATCGAGCTTGCCCAAAAGTCCTTATAATTAAGTGCTGAATCTACTAAATATTTTCTCTCTTTGCTCTTTAGATTTGTTTTCGCAATACCGATAACGTCTACTTCTTCCTTGTCTGCCTATTCTATTAGTAAAATTAATTTATTACCATTTTCTTTTAAACCATTAATATTATGGCAAATTGTTTTAATTTAAATTTTTTATAAGTGTCTGTATGTACAGCACATTTGGAGGCAAGTATAAAGTTCTTGCCTTTAGTTGTTGGGAGGACTTTCGCTAATATCAGGAGCGATTTGGTAAGCCTGAGCCTACCTGGCTATTCTCTAAAGATGTTAACCTTTCTAGAATTTCCTTGAGCAAACTATTACTTAACCAAAGATTTGGGTTCGTCATTTTGACTGTTGTGCCTTCTGACCTCTGTATTGTTTCGCTTATTCTGCGATTTGGGTTCCACACTATTGTCTCTGCTTGAAATTACTCTTTTGGTTAAATCTTGATCTGAGTACTCTAAAAAATATTTTTTCCTTTTTGGCCTTGTTTTTATTATTTGTTTCTATTTGAGTGTACACTTTTTGTTGTGTTGTGTTAACTCTTGTATAATCCCTGTTATTTGTGTGTGTATATAGCCAGGTTAATTTTGTATCATAATAATACATGTTTAAGTTTTTTGCTCTATCAAGGTCTTTTTCTGATTCAAAAAATATGTTGGCCTTGTCTCTTTGATTTCCATTTCGGTTGCTTAAAATATGTACTGCCTTTACTTGGAACTTTTTTAATTGTTGAAGGAGAAGTAAATCTAACGCTATTTTGAGGATGTTTTAAATTGTAGCCTTGTACTTGTTTCTTCTTTCCAGTTCAACCAAATTAAATTTTCCAGGCGTCGTTTTGTATGTTTTGCCTTGCTCCAGTTGAATAGACCAGTCTTCTTTAAGTAACTGCTCACTCTTTTGATTTTTGATTGTAATTTGTATATAAGCTGCCTTGGATTAGTGTTCAGTTTGCCATGAGATAACTGTTGCTGCACTATAATAATTTAACCATCTTTTTAAACTTTTCACATTTGCTTCTTTGGAAAGGTCCTATATTGTAAAATAAAAAAATTTCTTGTGCTGCTGATTTTGAATTGCCAGCTTGTTCTTGGGTGCCCATATTGAGTTGTAAATGGTTTCATGTTTTTTGATTTTCTTGTTTTGGTTCTTACTAGCTAACTTAGTCTAGATATGTTCAGTCTTCTTTTTTGTAAGGTGCTCTTCCAAGCCATAGTCTAGTGTTCTGCATTCATTTAGTAATATGATCTCTTTGATTTCTTTTCTTAATGCATCTTTTCCTAAATCTACTTCATTAAGATCGTTATGTATTCTTTTACGTGAAGAATCTCCTGTTGGTGTTGCTTCAATAACATCAGTATCCTCCATAAAAATTGTGTCATTTTCTATTACTTTAATTTTTTCTTAATTTTTGGTCTGTGGTTATCGACTTCGTTTTTAGTAAAGACAATTGGTCTTGTTAATTCCATGAGTCCAATTAGATATTCTTCCTTTTCTGAGATAGTTTTTTTTCTTACTACTTTGTGTTCTGCCCAGTCATATAGTTCTATTGTTCTGTGTAATGTAGTAATTAAACTTAGATCTTCTGTATCCAAAAACTTTGCAATATTTCGGCCTTTTTCCAAAATAGTAGTTTGTTGTTTGCTAAATAAAGATTCTTTGTCTGCCTTTAACTTGCTAAAGAAACTTCTATACTTCTTTAATGTAGGCATATCCCAAGTTTGTTTGTTGATTTCTTTGTTTTTAATTTAGGTTAATGCGTAAAACTCATAATGTGTGTTGTTTTCTTAAAAGAAATTAGTTGCTTGCGTGTTTGTTTGTTGTTGTTTGTTGTTTATACGAAATTTGATCAATCAAAACAGATCTATGTTATAGGGTTTTTTGTATCCCCAAATTTTACAAAAATTTTCTAAAAATTTTTTCCAAAGGAAGGTTTTCCTTGCACAAGTTCAAAACTAGGAGTTATTTTTCCAAGTGCTACTAGTATCCTACTGTTTATTTTTAGTTTCCTTTCTTTTCTTTTATTGAAGTTTGGTGCCTTTCCTAGTCTTAAACATTATCTATCCTCAATTTTTCTTCTTTACCATTTTTGGAAATGGAGATCAGCGGAGAGAGTTGTTTTTGAGTTTGGTATATGGATCATGAATTAAGTTTTATTTAATATATAAAAAGTAATAAATATAAGCAATAATATATATTAAAAAATATATAAAATAAAAATTGTAGAGCAAAAAGCAAATGCCAAAAAAACTCCACTCTAAAATCTAATTTTAAAAGTAAAATTTATTGTTGCAGCTGATGCTGAAAATGGCTGATGCTGAAATTTTGATTTACTTTAATATGAAATTTTAAAATTTTTTTGTGTTGATTTTTTCATTTTTGTCTTATAGGGTTAGGGTGAGATTTGGGAGTATATTTGATATTTAAAGAGTATCTGTGGATTTTAGCAGGGCTTATAGTTTCAAATCAAGATCCCAAATTTCAGCATTAGCCGTTTTCAGCATCAGCTACAACATTTATTAATAATTTTTAAATTAATACTGTTGCTACATTTTAATATTCTCTCTGTTTACAGATAAATGTATAAAAAATGTAAATAGTTATATTTGTTATTGTTTAGCTTTCTTCTATTAATTTATTGCTACATGGTTTATATATTTTCAACTTGTTATTTTCAAAGCCTCTATAGCTATCTGAAGTCACATCGTTGTAACTTATTAAAAATTATAGGGCGCATTATGTTTTTTAAACCTTAAGCCCATTGTTTTTAATAATAAACACAACTTTATATTTTTTTACACATGTATCTAAATAGGTATAGATGGGGGTGAAATTACTCTTTATAATAAGAAGTTTTTGTTGAAATTGTTGAAATTACTTGATAGTGAAATTGGTGAAATTAGTTTTTCAATATTAAAAATTAGTTTAAATTATGTCAAAAATTAATTAAAACTAAGCTAAATCAAATACAATAATTGTTTTAGATTTAATTTATAAACATATTAAAAATGTTGAAATTATTGTTGAAATTATTGTTGAAATTAAAAAAAATTGAAAATTAATTTCACCCCCAACTATATAAATAGGACCCTGAACAATATATATAGAGGTTACATTGAAATTTTTAGCTAAAAAGGTTACTTTTTTACATAAATATTACATTTGAAAAGTGGATATTGGTCAAAAGGTTACATTTAAAAGTGGATAAAAGCTTTTAATGTTATATTATTAAAATTGGATAAAATTAATAAGTTTTAAATAGGTTGTATTTAAAATTTGGATAAAGAAAAAATTTTTTAAAAAAAATCTTTTTTTGAAAAAAATTTTTTTAAGAAAAATTTTTTTTTTGAGAATAATTTTTTTTTGGGAAAAAATTTTGTTATATTTAATAATTAGTTAAAATTTATTAAATATTAAAGCTTATATGTAAAATATGGTTAATTAGCTCTAATAAAAAGTGGATAAAAATTTTAAAAAGTTTATATTAAAGCTAATGTAACCTCTATATGTATTGTTCGGGGTCCTATCTAAACCAAGAGAAAATTAATTGAAAATTTGACATCTAAATGTTTAATATAAAACGATTATATGTTTAGAATCGATTCTAAAACTTAGAATCGATTTTAAAATATTTAATCGTTTGTAAAAACGATTAAAACGATTATACAGAAATGTGAATCGATTCTAATTCGATTAACGATTAAAACGATTATTATAGAATCGATTCACAGCCCTAATCCTAATATCCCGATTGATACCCTATTGACCCCTATTGGAGCCAGAATCTGGCAGCAATAGGGAGGTCCCATATTGAAGCTCATTTTACTTATGTTACCCGCGCAAATATGTAAAATGCTTCTTGACATGTAATTTTCATAAACATATTTAGTTAACGCAATTCAGAAAGACATTAATAAAAAGACATTTTTTTATAGTGATCGTCATGCACTTAAACAAATATTTCGCTCCCCGTAATTTAGCTGCACCTCTAGTTTTATTTAATTAATTATTTTTCTTTACTATTATTTTAATATATTGTTTCATCTTGCTTAGGGATGCATCAGTCTGAAAAAGACCGGTCCAGGACCGGTCCCGGACCGAGACTGATAAGGACCATTAAAGGACCGGTCTTGTAAACATAACTGTGATGTTCGTATCACCCAATCAAATTTCTTGATCAGGTTTATCGTAGATCATATCAGATATGATGTTTTTTGCATTAATCGCACTTGTGATATACACCCTTTTTTTTACTATAAATAGTAGATAAATGAATAAATTTATCGCTATCTTACAAAAAGAAATTAGGATTTCTATTCTTTGGAGTAACTGTCGAAGCTATTTCAACCATCAGAAATACAGTTTTCTTTGTTGCTTAAAAGAAACTCTTAAGATTTATTTGATGATGCAAAAAAAAAAGAAGGTTTTAAAAATCTTTTATACTGGTTGGAGTTTGGCATAATGTTCTTTGGTATCTATGCAATTGATGCTTGGGCCTTTTGGTTTGGCGTTACACTGATTTTTAATAAAGAATTATCTACCGGAAAAGTGCGTGCTTCCTTTTCTCTTGTGATATTAATTTATTTAAAGTCTCTAATCAATATTATATTTTTTTTTTTTGGTTAAAAATGCTTTTCAATCTTTCAATTTTTTTTTGCCTACATTCAAACTCTTAGTCTTCTAGTGGCACTGTTTCAAAAATATTTGAAACTATTGATCGCTTCCTTCAATTGATATTTCTTCTGATACTGGTGATGAGCCCGAAAACGTTGTGGACAAATTCAACTTATGTCATTAGATGGTGAGACGGGTTCTATATTGCTCTTCAGATTTGATAACTGTAAGATTATATCTCTCATACTTCGTTTCTATTTTACAATAAGATAATTCATTCTTTGACGAAAAAAAAATCATAATGTAGAGTTTTTAACTAGTCATTTATCATTAGATATAACTTATATTAATGATTTTGATGGTGTTAGGCTTGAGGAAAATATTACAAATAATGAAATCCTATATCCATAGGCTTGAATGCAAATGTATCAAGGTTCGACGAATCGATGACCTACATTTTATTGTATGATAGTGAAAAGTTGGAGAAGCCTTTAACTAGGGATGCCGAAGCTTGGGTAAATAATGTATGGCCTGATGTAAACATTTTAAATGATACAAATGTTATTGACTTCATTAAGGATTTCGTTGATAATAGAATGTAAATAAGAAGTGTGTTTTACGCTACCAAAAGGAATCTATAGAAGTTAAGGATAGGATCTACTCAACGGGTACAATCTCTAGCTTAAAGTTTCTTACATTTTTTATAATTTTGGCAAAAAAATCGTACTATGAAAGTTGGTGGATTCAGATGGATTCAGCGAATATGTTGTAGGGCAGAGCGAAATCTTCAAGTTTGCTTAGTGAACTTTTTCCTCTTTACTATGGAGTTAGGTTACCCGAAATTCCGAAAAAAGTATTGTAAAACGTATAAAAAATTTTTTTTTATCAATTGGCTCATCTGTGTAACATGGACGGTCCTAGCTGTAGGTATCATGTGGATAATAAACCGTTTTATGATTGGTCAACTACCTCAGACCCGTGCATTTCCGAAAAATACAAAGTCCCCCCTGTTGATTTGATGTCGTACTCGTATGTATGATATGCACAGAACGCCTTCGTAATATTGTTATGCTGAAAATCAACCGCTTATAATCAAATCCTCCACATCAAACAAGGACAGAAACAAGTGTAGAAGAGATCGTTCAAGTTAGAATCAGTGCCCGTTAGTACCTTATTTACGCGTTATACGAGTAAGTCTTTACGGTCTGGAAATTCATGGGCTAACGAAGGCATATGACTTGATCTTTTCAACAAGATAGAACTTTATACAAGAGTTACTCAAGTGGTCACCCATGCGTGTCTCAACAATAGGGTATAACTACGTTGGCATTGCTTACCAGTTACCTTACAATGCAAACAATGCAAACGTAGTTATACCCTACATACCCTAATTGTCTCTCAATAGTTCCTCTTACCTAACATCACGTAGTTTTAGGGCTTGTATTTGATTAATTGTCGTGGAAATGAGACGTAACTACTGAAGAAACGCAACAAATGAGTACGTGTAAAATTCCAAATAAATCGACTATATGTTGTTCATCAAAAAGAAAAAGAAATTCGATTTTCTAACTGTTTTTGTGATTAATCTATTTATCAGTTTAATCTAGAACTGTGGGATTCGGGCGTTTACAAAGGTTGCCTTAAATCCTTGGCTCAGGCATTTCAGGACGTCTACAGGATCTATACGATTATCGATTTTTTTTTTCAGGATGTATCAGAATTATAAAAATCCAATTGAAGTTTTGTATAAGTCATTATTTTACAATTTACTCACATATATGAAATCCATAATAAATAGCCGTCCTTTACCTGTATCTGATCCACCACCAAACTTACCCGTTGTCTATAAAAAAATCTATCTGTTGCCAACTTATCACCTTTACAGAAAGAAAATTAACCAGTGCCTTGAAAATTGGTTATAGTATGTATGCAAAGGTTCAAGATGAGATTGGTATAGGTCAGGTTTGAATTTTTTTTTTTTGGAAATTTAGAGTTTTTGTAGTAAACATTTATGTGATGTTTAAAATCATATCATAGATAATTACCCATACGCGGAAGATTCGAAGCATTGTTAGAAAAACCTCTGTAAGAAAGATTTAATGTAAGTTAAAAGTTGCCGAATTTTTAGATAGGGAGCTGTTGTAATTATAGATGGGTTTCATGCGTGCGCATGATTCCTCAATCATGCGCATGAATGCGCATTAATGCGCATGTTTCCGAATCATGCGCATTTTATCCCATCAAAATTTTATATAGAAAAATTAAATATAAAATAAGTATAATTAGCTTTCTAATCTATCTATATACTTCAATTCTGGGTCTGTTCGCTTTAACATTTTTGATTGGACGTATTCGAAAAATGTGCCTAAATGTAGGAAAACTAACAGAAATACGTAAGATGATTATTACTATTATCATGGTCGAGTAATTATAACATTTGAGTAATTATTATATCATTTTTTGATGCCCTTGTTAACGCCCTTAAACAGCACAAGATCGTGAACGTGAATTTTCCAAGTATACTTTTGTTGCTTGATTGCCTAATATTTACAAACTATTTTGGGCTAAAAAATTCCCGAATTAAACCGTTTTGTATAATGGTCGCAAGTTCAAGAATAAGTGCAAGTGCAAGAACAAGTGCAAGAACACGACAAATGCTCCGCTATAGATAAAACATATGTTTAATAAAAAAAATAGTGAATACATTAGCGAATATCAAAAAAAAGTCAAATAGATTTCTAGAATTTTTAGTCGAAATTTTTGCCGCCCAGATTATCTGATAATCAACTAATTTTCTCAGTGACTCGTAGTTTTTGTCGATCTACTAACCAATAAAATTACGGTAATGTTCAAAAGGTGATCAATGAGCTAAAATTCTCTTTGCAACACTTATTTTAAAAATTGGCATTCACCAATAAAACTAAGCTGCATACTATTTGTTATTGGAGTAATGAGCTTTGTAAAAACTTTTTATAGTTAGCTTATACTGATTCAAATTAACCCACTATATATTGCAATTACTGGTATAGCGAACAAATTTTGTAATAGAATTTTTTTATAAAAACTCGTGATAAAAATCAAAATAATTCTAATAAAAACTGGCTCAACCATATTGAGATAGAGTGTGAATTCTGTGGCAGAATTTTATAATAACATAATTTTAATGCAAACTAACTCAATCATAACCATATACTGTAGTTAATAGAATAGTATGTTCAGTAACAAAATTTTTTGTGGCGATTCAATGCAAACCAACTCAGCATATTTATAAATATTATATGCAAAGTTGATTTTTCATTTTGCATTATGGATTTTAAAATTCGGGACGGACGGCGGATTTTTTCTTCTTTTTCTGCAAATAGAATGATGTTCACATTTAAGGTTATACGAGGTTAAAATTTCATTTTGCATAAAAAGGAAAAAAAAAAATTTGAAAAAAATTGAAAAAGTGGGACGGCGGGTAATGCAAAACGAAAAATCAACTTTGCGTGTCCTAATGCGAATTTACAGATTTTAACTAAGTTTCTAAAATTTTATACAAAGCTCACGTGGAAGAGCCACGGGTCAGGTGTCAAATTCTATAAGATAGCAACGATGAAGTTTACAATTAGCAAATTTGTAAATATATATATATATATAGGCAAAATCTGATTGAGAATCAATATATAGTATCTTTATTTAGATATATTTTCAATAATAAAGATAAAAATAAAAAATTTTTTTATCATGCGGTATCATGCGCATTTTATATATCATGCTCATTAATGCGCATTCATGCGCATTTTATTATAAAATGCGCATTTTACCCATCTCTAACTATAACTATAATTTAGTTTTATTATTTTTTATTCAGTATCGACTTGTTTTTGAATAAAAACCACACCTTTTTTTTTTGTTTGCATTTTTTTTTCTTTTGCTATAGGAATTATAAACTTCGTAGGCATAAATTATAACAGATAGATTTCGTAGTATGAACTCACATAGGAACTAAGGATGTTGGGCTTATAAACATTAAAGTAACTATATTGCGCTCGATGATTGGGCTACTATGCGTGGCACATAGATGAACGTTGTAACTCTGTTTTTTTATTTTAAAAAATAAATTGAATACATCAGAGTTTATTTATACAATCATATTCAGTAAAAATATATCCACTAATTTAAAACTACACTCGTAATCGACCGCGATCAATATCCATACCATCATTCATACTGATCCCAAATATCAATTACAATATCATAAGATTAACTGTCGAAATAAAAACTCAAAAAATCCAGAGTAAATGTTAAAGTCATCAAGGTTGAATTCATTCGCACATTCCCGTTTCTCGTCTTAAAAAGAAAAATCTACGAAAAATGTTAGCTATTCAAAAAAAAAGTTTCCAACTTCTCACCCGATCAAAATCTTTCGTAGTCAAGTTGTAGTTCGTGTTCCAATCCGCAAAAAAAATATATATATATCAGCCCCATTAAAGAAAAAAAAAAAGAAAAAAAAAATTT
>QKWP01000144.1:407440-455493 GCA_003550325.1 Gigaspora rosea | reverse complement strand
AAAAAAAAATGTTGTTAATTATCGTTTCAGTTTCTTGTTCAATCTAGATCTCCATCGTTCTACTATCAAGTTATAATTTGAGTTCGAACGCACAATCGAATGCTTTGCGTCCATCCATTTCATCATCAATTTCATTTTCACGACAGTTACAAAAAATTCCACAACTAGCGCCATGTGTCTTTCATCTGACGTTCGGCCGCAATATTTTTATGTTTATCAACTCCAATCTCATTAAATGTTTCATCGGTTTATCGCCTTCTAGTAATGAATGGACGCCTTAAACTAATCTTTTAATCATTTTTAGTTCCATTGTCATAGTTATTTGTTGCATATAATTTTCAGATCTTTGATATTTAATGAACATTTGGTGTTTATCAATTTCGCATCCAGTTCTATTTTGGTAGGTGTGGCCAATCTAAGGTCCCCAGTATCATGATTCATATCTGTTGACTTTGTTGAATGACTTACGCTTGGTCTTTATTTTTAACATTCATTCCATTAGCTTGATTTATTGTTATAACTAAAAATAAAATAAAATAAAAAATTAATTCACAGTAAATTAAAATTATTGACGAATTTTTATATTCTGCCATAATTTAACCTTCACTTAATGTATACTAGATCTTTCTTACTTATACAGGGCTGGAGAAGAACGTTCACAGTAATCTTGTAACTGTGGCCACGATGCGCTTTCAATTCTCCAGCTTTCACCCGTATAATGCCCTATGACTGCCGACAAGTGAATTCGATATACGTTATAGGAAATTGTTATTTACTAACGCTAAGGAAGGTTCATAACCGATCTTTATGCAGAATAGGGATTTGAATCGGCAGACCTCAACCAATAACATCTAGTTTAAAATAATTTAAACATCCACTTGAAAGTCCACGGGAGCTCAATAGAAACAGTAAATTCGGTATATTACAAGCTCCCTATCTAAAAATTCGGCAACTTTTAACTTACATTTAATCTTCCTTACAGAAGTTTTTCTAACAATGTTTCGAATCTTCCGCGTATGGGTAATTATCTATGATATGTTTTAAACATCACATAAATGTTTACTACAAAAACTCTAAATTTCCAAAAAAAAAAAATTCAAACCTGACCTATACCAATCTCATCTTGAACCTTTGTATACAAACTATAACAAATTTTCAAGGCACTGGATAATCTCCTTTCTGTAAAGTTGATAAGTTGGCAACAGATAGATTTTTTTATAGACAACGGGTAAGTTTGGTGGTGGATCAGATACAGGTAAAGGACGGCTATTTATTATGGATTTCATATATGTGAGTAAATTGTAAAATAATGACTTATATAAAACTTCAATTGGATTTTTATAATTCTGATACATCCTGAAAAAAAAAATCGATAATCGTATAGATCCTGTAGACGTCCTGAATTGCCTGAGCCAAGGATTTAAGGCAACCTTTGTAAACGCCCGAATCCCACAGTTCTAGATTAAACTGATAAATAGATTAATAACATAAACAGTTAGAAAAAAGAAAATCGAATTTCCTTTTCGTTTTGATGAACAACATATAGTCGATTTACTTGAAATTTTACACGTACTCATTTGTTGCGTTTCTTCAGTAGTTACGTCTCATTTCCACGACAATTAATCAAATACAAACCCTAAAACTACGTGATGTTAGGTAAGAGGAACTATTGAGAGACAATTAGGGTATGTAGGGTATAACTACGTTTGCATTGTAAGGTAACTGGTAATCAATGCCAACGTAGTTATACCCTATTGTTGAGACACGCATGGGTGACCACTTGAGTAACTCTTGTATAAAGTTCTATCTTGTTGAAAAGATCAAGTCATATGCCTTCGTCAGCCCATGAATTTCCAGACCGTAAAGACCTACTCGTATAACGCGTAAAAAAGGTACTAACGGGCACTGTATGTTAACTTGAACGATCTCGTCTACACTTGTTTCTGTCCTTGTTTGATGTGGAGGATTTGATTATAAGCGGTTGATTTTCAGCATAACAATATTATGAAGGCGTTCTGCATATCATACATACCAAATCAATCTTCGTTGTTGAGTAGGAACTTTTTCGATAAATTGGTTACGCGAATTGCACGGGTCTGATCATGAGGTAGTTGACCAATCATAAAACGGTTTATAAAACGGTTTATCACTTATTTGCGCGTGTAATACAAGCTCCTGGAGAGGAAATAGCCAATCGGAGAGTGCAAAATTTGACTATTCCGGATCAGCCCGACGAAGAATTCGAACACGCGTAAAAGAAGAAAAAAGCGAAAATACGCAAAAACTAATACTAATTAAAAATGACAGGAATGAAATTTTACTTATATTAAGCATCACTCTAACCCTATAGCCTCTAACGTTAAGGCCCTAACCCTAAATTTTTATCTCACGAGCAGGGGGACTTTTGTTTCCGATGATTTCCGGTATCGATGTTACACAAGTATTTATACGTCGTAGTACTGTAAAACCAGAATTTTTCGGGCTTAAGCAAAAAAATAACAATCGATACAACACTTTATTAACAAAAGAACTTCCTAGCAAGCGTCTCTTGGTTGAATCACGGTGAATCATGCCGAATCACACAATAAAATGTAGATATACTAAGAGTTGAAGTATTGTCTACCGTATAGCAGAAGGTATATTATATTGCTTAATTTATAAACTTTTAACATCATTTTTTTGTTTTTTTTCGTCTTTTTTTCCAAATAATTAACTTGTTTTTTTCATTTATAAATTTATATAGACTGTTTTCGAAAGTTATATGTGTTCTCTATAAGACGTTTGATTTATTATATATGCAATAGTATAGTTTTGTTAATTATAGATGAAGTATAAAAAATGGGAATAAAGGGCGTGTAACTTGTTATAAAAAACTTTTTAATAAAGCTCTTATGTTTATAAGCTATATTTTCATTTACAATGCGAGTTAGTTTGCTTCGAAGTTATGAAAGAAATTGTAATATGTTTAACGATTATCTATCTGTTTCATGTTTTTATTGAAAGTGTATCACGTGGATAAAAACTGATTTATGATTGGTCAACTACCTCATGATCAGACCCGTGCATTTCCGATGTGGGGGTAAAATTATTTGTGGGAGAGCCACTTTCATAGACAGAAGTTTGTCTAATTGGCTAGTTTTTTAGATCGATTTGTAAATCTACACGTGATTATTACCCAATAAAATTGCACAATTTTTATTTGTTATTTTACAATATTACAGTACTAAAAACGAAAACTTCAAGAAAAAAGTTTATACAAATCGGTAAAAACACTAATTATATACATATATAAGATTGGTGAATATATGTACAGTAGAAAGGAGTAAAAGTGGTGTTCAACTACTAAAACAACCAGACTTACTAAATATAACTATCTAAGAACCCAAGCTCATATATATGCTCTATAAATCCAAACTTAAAAACCAACCCAATTTAAGAGTGCTTTAACCCTAAATTTCTTATTGCTAACACCGCTAATAAGCTTATTCTGCTTCAAAAACCAAATCTGAAATTCCGATCTCTAAAAAAAACCAGCTATTTTGTTAGCAACTATTTTTTTTTAGTGCGTTAAAATTCAAACAAAGCCTTTTTTTCTTTACATTATAAAAGATTAATTTTAGAGTTAACTTTCTAGCACTCTTCTGTAGCTAGAAATGATATTTGCGACAATTTTTTGTTTGTGTAATTTTACGTTCTAAAAAAGTACTTTAAAGTGCATAAATAAGTTACCCGGGCAATTGATTTACATCAGCCAATCAAACGAATTTCTGTCTATGAGAGCCACTTTACAAATCGGATTTCCTTTTTTAGTTTGTGTTACCCATGCAAATAAGTAAAATAAAGGTCGTCTAAAGCGGAGCAGAATCACGTGATACTTGCGGTGATTGGCCAAAATTGAAAGACAATGATTGGCCAGAAAAATGATCATTGTCTAAACCTATTATGAATTTTTTTCGAACTTTGAACGAAGATAACTCAGCAATTATCAAATATAATTCAATTAATTTTTTTTATTTAATTCTACGATTCAATAGAATTAAAATAAAATAAAAAATTGATTGAGTTTTATTAGATGGGTGTTGAGATATCCTTAAAGTTTTAAAATGTCTAACTAAATAAAAACTGCGCAGTAACTATTTTAAAAGATATTAGTAATATCCTAATAGAATTCAACCAATTTTTTTTCATTTAATGTAAAAATTAGTATAATTAAAAATAAAAAAATTTAATTGATGGTTGCTGTGATATCTTCGTTCAAAGTTTTGAACGTTTAAATGAAAACTGCGCCGAAACTATTTTCAACTTCGTAACGAAGGTATTTCAGTAACCATCTAATTGAATTCAATTAAATTTTTTATTTTTAATCATACTGATTTTTAGAATTGAATAAAAAAAATTTGATTGAATTTTATTAGGTGGTTATTGAGATATCTTCGTTCAAAGTTTTAAACTAAAAACTGCGCAGAAACTATTTTAAACTTTGAACTCTTTGAATGAAGATATTTTGGTTCGGTAACCACCTAATAGAATTCAATCAAATTTTTTTATTCAATTCTAAGAATCAGTATAATTAAAAATAAAAAAAATTTAATTGAGTTCTATTAGGTGGTTGCTGAGATATCTTAGTCAAAGTTTTAAACGTTTAACTAAATGAAAACTATGCGAAACTATTTTAATTTTAGAATGAAAATATCTCAGCAGCCACCTAATAGAATTCAATAAATTTTTTTTATTCAATTCTAAAAATCAGCATAAATAAAAATAAAAATTGATTGAATTTTATTAGGTGGTTACTGAGATATCTTCGTTCAAAGTTTAAAATAGTTTGCGCAGCTTTTATTTAGTTATACATTTAAAAATTTGAATGAAAATATCTTAGCAACCATCTAATAGAATTCAATCAAAATTTTTTTATTCAATTCTAAGAACCAGCATAATTAAAAATAAAAAAAATTTAATCGAATTCTATTAGGTGGTTACTGAGATATCTTCATTCAAAGTTTTATTCGTACTGAAACTATTTTAAACTTTGAACGAAGATATCTCAGTAGCCACCTAATAGAATTCGATTAAATTTTTTTTATTCAATTCTAAAATTCTAAAAATCAGTATAATTAAAAATAAAAAAATTTTGATTGAATTCTATTAGGTGGTTACTGAGATATCTTCGTTCAAAGTTTAAAATAGTTTCGGTGCAGCTTCGACGTTTAAAACTTTGAACGAAGATATCCCAGCAACCACCTAATAGAATTCAATCAAAGTATTTTTTATTTAATTCTAAGAACCAGTATAATTAAAATTAAAAATTTAATTGAATTCTATTAGGTGGTTGCTGAGATATCTCCGTTCCAAGTTTTAAACGTCTAACTAAATGAAAATTATGCTGAAACTATTTTAAACTTTGAACGAAGATATTTCAGCAACCATCTAATAGAATTCAATTAACCCTTTTTTATTTTTAATTATACTAATTCTTAGAATTGAATTAGAATATCAAATAAAATTACTGATGAATTGCTGAGAGATTTATTTGTATTTTATATAAAACACCAACAGCGCATTTATAAATACAAGAATCAGGTAAGCATTATAATTTTTATTTTTTTTTTTATTCTTAATTTTGTCTATATACATGTTTTAATTTCATTTAAATTTACTATGATATTTACAAAATAATTTGCCCATTGACCCACCCATTTTTGATCGCTGTTCTGGACTAAATCCAATTTGCCACCTACCCACCCAGCTAGTAGAATTATTTACTGTCATAGCTAATAATTCTTTTATCTATTTATATTTAGACGGTCAAATTGCAAGAAGAAAGACTCTAAAGAATTTTCCAACATTGAAACAAAAACCTCTGTCCTTTCAATGTCTTCACCGGATACAGTGCTCCAATATTTGTCACGAACTCTCTCGTTCAATTCGTTTATGGTAAGTTTTAGACTTTCAAGTTTTTTTTGTTGTTCTGTTTGTATAAATTCTACTACTACTAATTCTCGACTTTCATAAATTTCAAATCCACTCTCTTCGAACATTCCCTGAAATGTCCTCCATACATCGGGTGTTAATAATTCTGTGGCACTATATGTGTGTTCATGGAAAATATGCCTACAAGGCAGCAGGTAATGGCTGTGGAATAGGCAATGGCAGTCTAATAAAGTCAAACCTGGTGCGCCTTTGCCTTTTTCGAGTCTACTTATTATAGCGCAGGCTTTCTTCACCAATAGTTGTTGAAATGGGTAAGGAAATTTATGAATTTCTTCAATAATGTCATCTGCCATGCCGTATGCAGATATTTTTTAATACGGAAATCGAAAGCAGCACACTCAGAATCGGACCGTTTCTTATTATCAAGAGCAACGATATTATGCATTGCACCTAAAATAAATAGAAAAAATTTGCCATTTTTTTATAAAAAAAAATTGAAGCTCTCAAGATCTAGCTGCTAAATTCAGATAATTTGAATCGTCTTAAGAGACGATTCAAATTATCTGAATTTAGCCGCTAGATCTTGAGAAATTCTTATTTCAATTTTCAAAAAATGTTGTATATGCATAATAAGCCATTGCATACCTATTAAGCCATGGGATGAAGACGTCGCTCTTTTCAACTCACTGTGATAAGATTCTATTGGGTTCGTGGAAGTAACTTGAAAAAGCAAGGGGGAATGCTAACGTGCCCACAAACCCCACTGCTGAATATTCTTTTTGTAGTTTCTTTCGATATATCTTCAAATAGCGGGGACAGAGCTACGATCAATAGCATCTTGGACAAATTTTTTGCATCCAAATTTTGTTCTTTTGTGCATTGCCAACCATAATATCACGAGATTCTTTTTCGTAGATTTTGCTTAACCAAGTCCTCATTACATGGACTACACAAAAAATCAAATTACACTCTTGTTCACCGGCATTTATACCCGGAAAAGCCTTTTTAACTCCCTTTTCCTCGATACTACTTTGATCAGCAAGTATATATCGGGGACCAACGACAAAACTTTCTACAAATTATCTTTAATGCTTCTCCGACGGTATCACTATCCTTGGCACTAACGAAAAAGTGATCTCCCACATCCGAGCAACAATAGGTATCATGAACGTATAGAGTAAAAAGGCGCCAATAATATCTATTGGTCTTATGGGTGGAATCCATAAGCGTCAACCACCCATGATGCTGAAGTTTCTTTAATTGCATAGGATGTGCAAAAACAATGCCTTTTGTTTTTCGCTAGAGAACGCGATATTCCTCAATCTGATATCCTTGTCCTATTAAATATTCTATGGAATCTGATAAATCTATTCTCAAATTAGAATCACCAACAAGATGTGCCTCAACAGGCCCACGAACTTTTATTTAATGTTGGTCACTTCCTTTCATTTTAACTCACACACACCTGAACCATGGCCCAACTTAATCGTTGCGAATTTTTTAATGGCAGAGGTTATTGCCGGAGGCGAATAATTTTTAACTGCCTCTTGCTCCACAAGTGCTCTGATTGCTTGAGATCATTTAATTTTATCAGTTTCCTCCATGGAATGGGTATGATTTTGCGAGTTTTTATAATGTTCAATCTTCACTTTGTTCAATGAAATCCGCCAGGAAACCTTAATTTTCGCTTCACATAGTCCTGACGGTCGTACTTTTGTTATTCGGCGTTTTTCATTCAGAATATTATCTTTCTGGCGGGTGCTCGATTCTCGATACTTTGTAAAATGACAGGTAAAAACTTTCGAGACATCCCCATTTACACTTTTATAAGATCCATTGGGTCCATATGTTAATGACCAAAGGCCACCAAGTCTCGTTGAAATCATCAAGCGAAACTTCCAAAAGTAGATTCACGTCAAAAAGAAGGCCTCGTTTTTCATCAGGAGTAAGGTTTGTAATTGACGCAGCTGCTGAAGCAGCAGAAGTAAAGTCTATAATACAAGGTTTGCTTAAAATTTTATGAAAAAAAATATACAAAAAAAACCCCCTGGTTGGGGACAAGGAATTAATATTCGTTCTAAAGGTTAAAATGGAAAACAAGATTTTTAATAACATTAAAAAAAAGTATGCATGTTATATATAGTCAAGAAAAAGGTAAAGTCACAAAACTTACTGACTAGTGTTAATATTATGGTTGACTTGAGATTTCAGGATTTAGCAATAAATCGTTTCGAATAAAGAAAAAAAAAAATAAAAAAAAATAAAAAATAAAAAACCCTCCGCAGGAAAGTTCAAAGTAAAGTACAACAAGACCGTGGAAAATTTAGAGTAAAATAAAGCCGCGAAAAAGTCTACCATGAACTTTAGCTAATAAGTTAGAACGAACAATATCTGGTACTATTTGGCTGACAAATCAACAATGTTTGGCCAATCACGACTATTGTTTCATTTGGCCAATAAAAATTCCTCACATGATTCTGCTTCGCTTTAGACGTCCCCTCTGTATTACTATCAGTAAATCTCGGTAAATCTATTTTTAGCTTATAGCGTCAAAAGCTTTTAACCATTGTATTGCAAAAATTTATTAAGTGATCAGACTTTCATTATTAAGTAAAAAAAATTGGGCCTAAAATTTTACACCTAATCAATCAAACAGGTCAATTTTCAAAAAATAGTCAAATTCCTTGGTTTCTACTTTTGAGGGCCCATGTGACAGATAGGTCACATGTGTGTAAAGATCAGAGTGGGTGTGTACACTCTACACTGCTCTTAAGTATGGTATAGTATACAGATTGGGTATTGTAAAAAAAAAAAAGAGAGAAAGAAAGGGAACCAGACATGCAGGCTTGGGTAAAGGGCATATGAATATATAGGTTCGTATGTAGAGCACATGACAGATAGGTCACGTAAATGTGTATATAAAGATCAGAGTAGTATGTACACTCCACACTGCTCTTGAGTAATGGTATCGGGTATTGTAAAAAAAAAAAAAGAAGAGGGTGAACCAAACATGCATGTTTGGGTAAAGGTGTGAACAAGACATATAAATGTATAGGTTCGTATAGGTATATAGTAGAGCAGACAGATAGGTCACATGTATATAAAGATCGGAACACTCCACACTGCTCTTAAGTAAGGGTAAGCATAGCGGGCTTTATTATGATTGGCTGATTTTGCAAATCACTTTTTATAATAAAGTCTTATTAAAGTAACGATATGCTGTCACAAGAATAAATTTGGAGCCACGAAAACGAATTCAGCAGAGATAAGGCAAAAAAAATTAGATAGTCTATAACCTATTCTACAAGCTGTCAAAGTAATTCGGTAATCTGCGAGGTAATTCAGAGGTTAGATGAGAGGTATGTTTAGGCGTTTCAATTTAACAAATAGTAATCTACAATGTAATAAACTTGGTAAATATAAATTATTTTAAAAGGTTTACAATGCTAATCTATGTTATTTATATTTCTAAAGACAGGCACGTACCACCAGTAAATAAGATTAGTGATATGAAGCAACGAAAGCATGAGCTTGCGCAAACTTTATGAGAGGTTAAAATATAGTGTTATGTCTAAGATTATTAAAGCATAGTGTTACGTCCATGATTATTGATTTAGAAATATGGTTAGATTCGTTTGCCATTAGTTAACTGTTATTATGTACAATTAAAAAATTTTTATATGATTTTTATCTATTGTTGTCTCTTAAAATAAATGATTTATATGTTTTTTATGCTTTTTATAATTTTTTTTAAATTTGTAATATATGTAGCATTTTTTTTTATTAATAAGAACTTGGGTTTGTTTGTACCGGGGTGAAAGTTTTTAGACTTTGAGTTGATAGATTTCATAGTAATGCGTTATTAATGCCAAGTTGATTTTATACGGTATTATACGTATTAGATATAGATATAGATGTATAGTTATAAAATTTGTCTTGTGAATAATTTCGATTAACCAATGATATTTTTGCAATATCACAGGATGATTTACAAAAATCAGCCAATTATAATAAAAGCCCGCTATGCTATAAGGGTATAGTATACAGATTGGGTATGAAAAAAAAAGAGTGAACTAGTGTTCCAAAGTATAGTTTAGTTCAATAGAGGTTCAGGTTCAGGTTCAATGAACCTGAACCTGCATTAAAAGTACAATGCTGAACTGAGAACCTGAACCTGAACTTAAAAAAAGTTCAGTTTAGGTTCAGTTCAAGGTTCATGAACATGTTCAGGTCCATAATATATGCACATGTTTACCTAAATCACAAAGTTAGGATCAATTAGTAAAATTTAGAAGAAAATTTATAAATTTACCCTAGTGTATAAACCCGGATCGACATTGTACTACAAATTTTTTTAATATGTAATGTAGTACAAGCATGATTAGTACACATCACATATGTAATGCGACGCAGCTAATCAAAATAAAGATTATCGCTTACTAATATTATTATTTCTCTCTTTCATTCGTAACGTAGTATTAATATGAACACATCTCGCCATGAAACCTTTTCTTTTGATACCAATACACAATCTAACATTTCGACTTCTGGGTTTCACATGATTATTCTTCTTGTTGTTTCGTTCTTTCTGCCTTATTTAGCTATATGTAGTTAATTAAGACTTTTTTTCCGCATCTTTGTAGTTATATGAACCTAATACAGACGAATCTTATCAAGAAGAAACATGTACTTCGATTCCAAATGCCTCTATTTCATTAGAGGTTCGTGTATTGTTTAGTGTAGTATTTAGTATTGTCATATTCGTGTCTTCATTTTGTTAAACATTTTCTAATATGATTTTTTTTTTATAGCATCTTAGAAGCAATATGAGTTCAATAATGAAAGAGGATCTGACCAGGTAAATATTTACACTTTGACTCCATATGCTTCAACTTCAGATGTTTGTGCGATTGTTTCATATGCTTCAGAGGTTTACGTGGTTATTCTAGTTGCATTCTATCCATATTTCTACAACTTAAAATACCTTTTTTCTTTTTTTTTTGTGTTATATCTCATTAGTTATATGAATTCAATACGGATGAATTCGATCGAGAAAATGCTTACACTTCAATTCCATACACTTCTACTTCAATTCCATATGCTTCTACTTCAATTCCATACGCTTCTACTTCAATTCCATATGCTTTTACTTCATAGGGTGATCACGTAGTTGTTCTAGTTTTCTTTTATTTGCATTTCTTTCTCTCTCTAAATATTATCTAATCAAGCCTTTTTTTGTATTTCAATAGCTTTATAAACCTAATGCCAATGAATTTGACCAAATAAATGCTTACACTTCAATTTCATATGCTTCTACTTTATCAAGGGATCACGTGGTGACTCTGATTTCATTCTACCTGCATTTCTATCTCTTTGATTGTTGTCTAATCAAAGCTAATTTTTCTTTTCCTTTTTTTACGATATTTCAATAGCTTGATGAACTCAACACAAATGAACTCGACCAAGACGATACTATTTTATACGAATCTATTTCATCAGATTCATCGGATATTCAAGTAGGTGTTCTTCAGTAGTTTCGTTCTATCCACATATTGTCTCTTACATATTGTCTAATCTGGCCTTTCTTTCCCTTGTGGTATCTTTGTATTTCAACAGATTTATGAATCTAATGTGGATAAATTTGACTATGAAAATACTTACACTTCAATTCCATATGTTCCTATTTTATCGGAGGGTCATGTGGTTGTTCTAGTTTCATTTTATCTGTATTTTTATCTCCTTTAATATTGTCTAATCTTCCTTTTTTTCTTTTCCTATTTAATAGCTTTATGGACCCAATACGGACGAATGCGACCAAGATAAACCTTATACTTCGATTCCATATGCATCTACTTCATCGGATGTTCATGTGGTTGTTCTTACATAGTTTACTGTATCCTTATTTTTTTTCACATATTGTCTAATCAGACCTTTTTTTTTTTGTAATGCATAAATAGCTTTGTGAATTCAATATAGGTGAATTTGACAAAGAAAATGCCTATACTTCATATGCTTCTATTTTATCGAAGTTTCATTTTATTGTCCTAGCTTCGTGCATTTTGATTTCTACTATTGAGATAAATTATATCTAATCAAAGTTTTGGCATATATTAATAGCCTAATGAATCTTATATGAACGATGAAAATGTTCAAAATGGAACGATTTTACATGCCCCAACTTCATCGGAGGTTCAGGTAATTATAGTTGTTTTGTTCTATCTACAATTTTATTTTCTATGTATTATTATCTAATCAAGAACTTTTTTGTATCGATAACTTTATAATAATGATTCAAATGATAATGAATCGAATGAATCAAATAACCCAACAGATTCTTTGGAATTAATTGCTGGACTTACGTTTCATACATGGCAAGAATTCAAGGCTTGGGTACATAATTTTGCATTAGAAAAAGGGTTTAATTATAAGATCAGGTCGAGTGAAATAATTGAAGGAGTGATTCGAAGGGCCACATATGAATGTGCCAAATCTGGTACAAATATTCCACAAGTTACATCAGATCCGACCAAACATCGCAATGCTTATTCTCAATGGACCAAGTGCCCATGGAAACTCAATGCCAGTTGTCCAAAAACAACTAATATTATAAAAATTAATACATTTAATAATGAACATAATCACCCACTTACTCCAATGATACGTGACATGGCCCCACAATTTCGAAAGCTAATACCAGATATGATTGAAGATATAGAAAAGTATGTTGTTCAAGGGAGAATGGACTCTGGGTCTATATATCCGTTGCTTAAACATGACTACCCGAATCAATCTATTTATAAACGGGACTTGTATAATGCAGTTTATCAAGCTCGTCAGACAAATAATCCAGGAGATACGGATGCTTCAAAAATGGTTCAGTTATTACTAGAATGAAAAGATTTGGATCCACTTTGGATGATAAAAATTCAATTAAAGCCAGTTTCAAGAAAATTAGTATCACTGTTCTGGATGTCTCCTGTACAAAGAGAACTATATAGAAAATATAATGATATAGTAATTATAGATACTACTTATGATACCAATCGGATTCAGATGATGCTTTGTGTTGTAGCTATAATTGATAATAATTATAGAAGTAGAATAGTAGCATGTGCTCTTATTGAAGATAAAACACTGGATACATATTGGTGGATTTTTGATAATATTTTTACAGAAGCAGGTATTCACCTACTGTTATATTTACAAACTCAGATCCTTCTATGATACGTTCGATCAAGAATATTTTTCCTGTTACTCTGCATTTATTGTGTATTTTTCACATTGATTTAAATATTCGAAAGAATCTTAAAGGAAAATTGGGCAGTCAGTTTAAAGAATTTTACCACAAATTTTATGTATGTCAAAATTCATTATGTGAACGCCAATTTGAGATTCGATAGAAAGATTTACTTGATCAATACCCTGCAGCGGCAAAATATTTATCTGATATACTTTATGCCTGTAAGAAATCATGAGCAATACCTTGGGTGCATAAGTGTTTTATGGCTGGTGCACAAAGCACGCAAAGGATTGAATCAATTAATAAACACATACACAATAAAGTTAATCGCTCTACATCGCTATGTGACTTATTAATTAGTATGGGAGATTATGTCAAAAATGATGAGCATCTTGAAATGTTTGATATAGAGCAAAATAGTCTTCCAATGATTGGTATGCCGATGTTAAATATGAGGTTATTTAGTAAAATTGATACTGTTATTAAGGATTTTTTAACACCTGTAATTCTTGGAAAACAAAGATCACAGATGAACCAGTTTGTATATTATGATGTTATTAGAGTTACTGAATGGCAACAATTAATTAATATGGAGGCAGATAATGAAAGAGATAAATGGAGTTAGGGAGCAAGAACAAGAATCACAGCAAATCCTTTTTAGTTCATTAATAACAACAATATGCCACGATTCAATTTTTGAAGTATAGAATGTGCATGCTACCGGAACTCAAGGAACAGGACATTATGTAGTATTACTTGATGAAGGTACACATTTATGCACTTGTCTTTTATTAATTAACAAAGGATTGATATGCCAACATTTTTTCCATGTTGGTACATATTCTCAGCATGCCACCTTTCACATAAGTTTAATTTCTAATCGATGGTATTTGAATCCTAATATCTTACCAAATGATTTATTACAACAACATCTTCCGATTGCAGTATATGGTATCCTGCAGTTAGAAGGCAGTATGCTATTCCAAAAAAGTATTAACTTTTAGTACTTTTTTTCAGTTCGAGTCAATCCATCTGGTTCCTCTCAACCACTTGCAAAGTCAAACAAAGCTGTGTATGCAGAGTTATTTGGCTTATTAAGAAAAGCCATCGATTGTGCTATTAAAAGCAATTTTCAAAATGAACTGCTGACTACATTAAAGACTTTTCTTTATGATGCTCAAAAAAAAGTAAATAATCAAGAAACAGGAAATCACTTGCCCATTAATAATCCAGCCATCATTAAACATAGAGGAAGATCTCCAAAAAGACTCAAGTCAAATATCGAAATAGATAATCATAAAGAGAAACAAGTTTTAAAAGACCATACGCATAAAGAGAAACAAGTTCTAAAAGACCGTACGAATATCAAAATTATTCTACAACATTAAATAATACAAATGGCTGAAAATGCGGAAAGTGTAAACAGTATGGACATTACACAAAAACCTGTCAAGCTATAGACTAGTGTATTAACTATATAGATGGATTAAACATTTTATTGATGTATTAGAGCAACTTGATTTTCAAGTCTTTTATGTGCTATACGTATAACTTTCTTATTTTTTTCCTGCATTTACTTGTTTTTATACAGTATCATATACTTTCAGAGTATTAGAATTCTTATATTTTATAGCAGGTCTGATTAGTATATTATTAGGTCATTAGAAACATTTGTAAGAAAGTAATCAGTGATAATATAGTGAACTAATATTTTACAAAATTGACAGGATGTAGGATCACGTGACTTTACGGCATCAATTGTCTTTGAAAAAAAATTGAGGGTTTGGGTTCATATTGGTGGTTGAAGAGGCATTATATAGCAAAATTGTGCGATAAAACTTTTTTGTTAGCAATCCATGATTTACTACAAACTCGCCCGCTGCGGGATTTAATTTAGCAAGCCTTACACGAATTATTTTTAGCCTACTCTTGCCAAGTCAAGGTCAAATTAATAATTGTTCCACTGCTAGAAAAAGACCGCCGACTAACCCAAGCGAGTTGCTAGTATAAATCTTGCGATAAATACGATTTTTGCAAAACAAACGTTGTTTTGAATTTCTTTACATTAAACCTAATCTGATTTTTAATTGGATAATTGATGTCGAAAGATCATGTAACTGAAAAATCGATCCTATGCCCGGTGTTGTTGATTAGTTACACAATAGTTGTAAATACAGTATATGCGTATATTATAAACTAGCTGTTATGTTTAATATATACAAATATTATACAGTATATATAATACATTTTATATTACAGTCACGTAATGCGTGTTTGAAACACCCGTGTACAAATATAAATTGCCAATTTAGAAAACATAGAAATATGGTATAATTTTATTAATAAAATTATACAAATTTCTATGATTCTCTAAATTTTACTAATTGACCATAACTTCATGCACTAAGTAAACTTGTTAAGTACCAAAAAATACATTAAATCAGCTTATTTTATTTTACTTTTCTTAAAATTTGAAGAAAAGATGTTTAATTTTGAAAATTTCATCAAAAATTCAAAATAAAGCACTTTAATGCAAATTTTAAGGAAGATAAAATAAAATAGACTAATATGATGTATTATTTGGTGCTAAACAAGTTTACTTATATCAAGAAGTTATAATCAATTAGTAAAATTTAGAGAATCATAGAAATTTGTATAATTTTATTAATAAAATTATACAAATTTCTATTATTCTTCAAATTTTACTAATTGATCATAACTTCTTGATATAAGTAAACTTGTTTAGTACCAAAAAATACATCATATCAGTATATTTATTTTAATTTTATTTCCCTTAAAATTTGGTAAAGATGCTTAATTTTGAATTTTTGATGAAAATTTCCAAAACTAAGCATCTTTTCTTCAATTTTAAAAAAAGTAAACTAAATTATGCCAATTTGGCGTATTTTTTGGTGCTTTACAAGTTTACTTAGTGCAAGAAGTTATGAACAATTAGTGAAATTTAGAGAATCATAGAAATTTGTATAATTTTATTAATAAAATTATACAAAATGCTATGATTCTCTAAATTTTACTAATTGATCATAACTTTTTGCACTAAGTAAACTTATTAAGCACCAAAAAATACATCAAATTGGCATATTTTATTAAAATTTGAAGAAAAGATACTTATTTTGAAAATTTTATCAAAAATTCAAAATTAAGTATCTCTAACGCAAATTTTAAGGAAAATAAAATAAAATATACTGATATAATATATTTTCTGGTGCTAAACAAGTTTATTTACATCAAAAAGTTCTAATCAATTAGTATGATTTAGGGAGTCATAGAAATTTGTATAATTTTATTAATAAAACTATACAAATTTCTATTATTCTTCAAATTTTACTAATTGACCATAACTTCTTGATATAAGTAAACTTGTTTAATACCAAATAATACATCATATCAGTATATTTTATTTTATTTTCCTTAAAATTTGCATTAAAGATGCTTAATTTTGAATTTTTGATGAAAATTTCCAAAATTAAGCAGCTTTTCTTCAAATTTTAAGAAAAGTAAAATAAAATATGCTGATTTGATGTATTTATTAGTGCTTAACAAGTTTACTTAGTGCAAGAAGTTATGATCAATTAGTAAAATTTAGAGAATCATAGAAATTTGTATAATTTTATGAATAAAATTATACAAAATGCTATGATTCTTTAAATTTTACTAACTGATTTATACTTCTCACTCTAAATAAACTTGTTCAATATCAAAAAATACATATATTTTTATTCAGATTCAAACTAGTTTGCAAAATTTGAACTAGCCCGACCAAACTTATAATTGAGTTTGAGTTTAGTATAAAGTTTTAATAATAAAATTTAGAATTTGAATCTGGTCTGGACCAGACCAAACCTGGACCCAAACCTAGAATTACTAGTTTATATGAACACCAGACTGAACCTGAACATGTTCATGAATTTATGAACTGAACCTGACTGAACATGAACCAGCTCTAAAAGTTCAAATTGAATCTGAACCTGAACATGTTTTAGAAAATGTTCAGGTTCAGGTTCAATACTGAACATGAACCTGAACCTGAACTTGACCTAAGTTCAGTTCAGTTCAGGTTCATAGGAACACTAGTATGAACCAAACGCGCATGTTTGGATAAAGGTATCAACGAGGCATATGAACGTGTAGGTTCATTACTGCTTGTAATTATGGTTATGGTTAAGGAAATTCATGCGTATAAGTGAGGCGGGTGTGTACTAGGGGTCTTAGCTGACCCAACCCGGGTCGGGTTGGGTCAGATCAGGGACAATAATTTTATGCAACTCGCATAAAACTGCATAAACCGCATAATATGATAGATAATGCATAATAAGTTAGATTTGCTGCATAATGCTGCATAAAGTATGTTGCTATTAAGTAATCTTCGTGTAATTGGCACTTTAAGTATAATTCTGAAATATTCCAAGCAGAAAATCAATCAACACAAATTACGAGCAAGGTTGAGAAAAAATTTTGAGAAAGTTCTGAAGTATTCCAAATAGCAGGTTCCGTACTAAGCACTCTGTATGTTATATCGCAAAATGTAGCATAATCGTGCATAAACATTAATTTTGGGTACAATATAGCATATAATTATAAAAAATTGTATGCGCATCAAAACACATAATTTCCTATTATTGCATGCATAATATATAGTTTATTACAGCATAAAATCATTGTCCCTGGGTCAGATCAAACCTGAGTCGGATCAGACCCGGGTCAGAAAAAACCCAGGTCGAGTCAGACACGGGTTATAAAAAATCTGGGTCGGGACAGACCCGGGTCAGACCAAGGTTAATGATGGTGACGAATGACTAGAGATGGGCACCATGCATATGAATGCATGGGTGCATGCGCATAGTCTAAGCAATTTTATACTAATACGCCCATACAAAATTAGTTAAAATCCAAATATTATAAATTTTTCAAACGTTTGATTAATAGGTTTTTTCAGAATTACAGAATAACAATATGGTATGGGTGAGCTGAACGGTCTGGTATTAGTGTAAAAATACCAATTCTAAAAACCAAACCTTAATATAAAACCAAAACAGTATGGTAAGATTTTAAATAGGTATTTCACACCTCTATAACATATTGACTGATCTATTTGAATATTATACAGAATTATATGGTACGGAATTAGGGTATTTTACACCCCACTTGGTTATCTATATAATCTTATCCTAAAATTTGTTCTATACTGGTACTATATTGATCTGCATAGTATAGATGACCAGAATTATCATACCTAAGATGGGCACCATGCGCATGGTCTAAGCAATTTTATGCTAATATGCCCATACAAAATTAGTTAAAATCTGAATATTATAAAATCTTTCTAACATTTGATTAAGTAGATTTTTTCTGAATTACAGAATATGTATAGTATAGGTAAGCTGATCGGTCCTTTATTACCAATTCTAAAAAACCAAACCTTAATGATATAAAACCAAAACAGTATGATAGGATTTTAAAATAGGTATTTTACACCCCTATAATATACTGATCTATTTTAATCTTATATGTAATGATAACACTGTAACAGAATTATATGGAACGAAATAAGAGTATTTTACACTCTACTTGGTTATCTATACAATTTTATCTTAAAATCTGTGCCATACTGGTACCATATTGATCTGCTGCAATTCCCCATACTATACAACAAAATGGCATGGATGACCAGAATTAAAATAGGTGTATTTATGCGTCATATCATTTAGATCTGATCAAATTTAATAATTAGATACTGATTTTCTTAGTTTATTTATTAAGGTAATCACATTTTGATACAAGCTTAACCTGAGTAAATTTGGTTAATTCTTTCAAAAATGGAATAGAACATATTAATTATGTACGTACTACATTTAATATTCTTGATTTGATGTATCGATATACATTAAACAAAATAAAAAAACCACACAATCGCTGGTAAATTTATTTGTAGTTCATAATATATCATCTTGAAACTGTTAATAAAATCATTTAAACATAATCGATCAAATTTCATTGTGGTACATCAAGACATCATTTTATAATATTATAAAAATAAAGAATCATAATAATCTCGAGAACCATGATGGGTTTTAATAATTTTAGACTTACTAGAATCGTCTTATTGATACATTCATTTTGACAGTAAAATTATCAAAAACGATCAGTGAATCAAAGCTATTTACTATTAAATATTGTATATATTTTAGACTGTGCTGTGTATAGTATGTATAGTGCAGAAAAATGCTATTTTGCCCATCTCTATGTGTGACATGAGACAGGTCTGACCCAGGTTGAGGCGGGTCAGACCTGGGTCAGGTCGGGTTTGACATAAGGTGGGTCAGACCCGGGTCTGTTTGGCATGAGGCGGGTCAAATCTGGGTCAGGTTTGACATGAGACAGGTCAGACCAGGGTCAGGCTTTGACCCAAGTGGGTTTGACCCAGGTTAGGCCCAAACCCGACCCAACCCGACCCATTAAGACCCCTAGTGTGTACACTCTACACTGGGCTCAAATTAAATTTGAAGGTAATGGTATATGAGTATGCAGTACAGAGCATTGCATGAATGCGCATGTTCATGTAGGTATATGGATAAAGTATATAAACACATATGTCACATATATATACAGAGTAAGCAGTATGTACACTCTGCACTGTTGGGAAATAGTATAGTATACAAAACAGATATCGAAAAAAAAGATGATGAACATGCAGATTCGTGCAGAGTTAAGCGAGGTGGGTGTGAACATCCTTTAAGTACGGTTAAGAAAATGGCATATAGGACCATATGAACATGTTGTTCATATGTGTGCATAGATGGAAATGGGTGTGTACACCCACACTGCTCCAGGCTGAACTAGGTTTGTAAGATCCAGAAGAGCTAAAGAGGGTTTGCAGGATGTCACGTGATGGTATGAAGTAGGTATAATGATGTCTCCATGAGTAGTTGTAAATTACGCAACCATATACAGTAAGCAGATATGTACACCTCATGCCGCATGTAAAAAAAAAAGCAGAAGGAGAAAAAGGAGAGTGGTATACAGGTTTGGGGATGTTTTCATATCTAAGATGGTACGATCCTCGTCAACAATCCTATACTAGGACCCCGAACAATACATATAGAGGTTATATTAGCTTTAATATAAACTTTTTAAAATTTTTATCCACTTTTTATTAGAGCTAATTAACCATATTTTACATATAAGCTTTAATATTTAATAAATTTTAACCAAATATTAAATATAACAATACTTTTTTTTAAAAAATTTTTTCAAAAAAAATTTTTTTCTCAAAAAAATTTTTTTTAAAAAAAAATTTTTCTTAAAAAATTTTTTAAGAAAAAAAATTTTTCTTAAAAAAAAATTTTTCTTAAAAAAAATTTTTCTCAAAAAAAAAGTTCTCAAAAAAAAATTTTTCTCAAAAAAAAATTTATCTCAAAAAAAAAGTTTTTCCAAAAAAAAATTTTTCTTAAAAAAAAAAATTTTTCAAAAAAAAATTTTTTTTAAAAAAAAAATTTTTCTTATAAAAAAATTTTTTTTCAAAAAAAGGTTATTAATTTTATCCACTTTTAATAATATAACATTAAAAGCTTTTATCCACTTTTAAATGTAACCTTTTGACCAATATCCACTTTTCAAATGTAACATTTTTGTAAAAAAGTAACCTTTTTAGCCAAAATTTCAATATAACCTCTATATATATTGTTCGGGTCCTCCTATACTGTATTATGTCACTGCATTAAGAGGATGTGACTGTAGGTTTAAAGGTTGGTCACGACTGTTGTGTGCAAGGAAGGGGCACACAGCGAGATGAGACGAACAATAATAATGATCCGCTTGTAAATGAAGTCACAAGGCGGATATTTATTGCGAGTCACCGGACTCCCATGTGATGGCAAATTACAGATGGAATAGTATTTGAGTAACCTGATAATCTGCATTAATCACTTTGTTCTTTGAGTTTTCTGCTTGACATTGTGTTCAGCTATCCCTCCCACCACGCCCAAAAAAAAAAAAAAAAAGAAGAGAAAGAAGGAGGAGAAAGAAGAGAGCGGTGAAAGAAAGGGGCAATAAATTATGCAAAGTTCATTGGACTTGCTACAAAAGAAAGAAGCAAACAAAAAGATCGAAGAACTATGCTCGAAAAGATTTGCTCATGTGATGTCCTGTGTCTTGTTCTGCACTCCTATTCCATACTGTATTACGTCACTGCATTTAGAGGATTTGACTGTAGATGTAAAGGTTGGTCACGACTGTTGTGTGCAAGGAAGGGGCACACAGCGAGGTGAGACAAGCAATAATAATCGGCATAACACATTCGTTAAATCAAAATAGTAAAATAGTAAGGATCAATGCAATTAAAGAAAAAAATGCATTATTATCTCGTTATCATGTGATATTGTGAATCAAGTTTCAAATCGAGCACTCAAATCCCACTACTATAAATAGAAAAGTGCCATTAATGACTACATACAGAGATAATAAGTACAAGAAAAAGAAGCAACAGAAGGCAATATTTATCTAAGAAATGTAATAATGTGTCTTGTGACTACCACAGCAAGACCCTATAAACCTTGAACCTGGGCCAAATCTTTTATGCCTCTTTCTGCACACCAGTTCAAAGTATAGGAGCTTTGAATGAGTGTTAGATAGTGTTTTACTTAGATAGTAGTGTTTATTAGTAGTTTTTGGGCTTCACTTTTTGTTTACTACTTTTGCAATTGGTAGTGACTATGAGATACTTATTCAAATACAAATTCACTGCCTTAGTTTTTTTTCAAGTTATTAAACTGCCTTATTATAAAGTTTTATTCCTTTTTTTGACTTTATACAAAAAATAAAAATAAAAAATAAAAAATTTTATTAAATATTACTTTGCAAATTAGATAACTTTGAAGCTAACAGGGCACATTGATAAAAAAATCCACATTCCTCCATATAAACCTTGAGGTAATAATAAACTCTAACAAAATTGAATACAATCTCAGAACCTTCTTCAAGACATAGCCAAGCTTTTATAGATATTACTATGTATGATGTCCTGCCTATGTCTTGTGAAAATAGTTGAATTTAGGCAAAAACTTTCAAAAGCAAAAAGGATAAAGGCTTTGTTAAATGGGTCAAAATTAAAAGAGCTACTGATACAAGTAACTAGGGTAGAAAAAAATTAAAATTGTATCAGAACATTTGTTAAGCATTAAGCAGCTAATATAATAATAATAATAAAAAACTGCCCTTTTAAATAACAAATTAGAATTGAATACTTTTATATAAAAAAAAGAAAATGTTAATAAGTATACTGTAATTTTAAACAATTGCTAAAAAAAGTTGATCTGGGCTATTAATTATCTGCTATTTATATAAGTTAAATCTTTCTAAAAGGTTGCAAGAAAAAACTGCTATATTAATAGGTATTAGAACATAAAAACCTTGAAAAAGGTAATTGCCATAATAAAAAAAATAAAAGATAAAATTATAATAAATAAAAATAGAATATGTTATATAAATAATGAGAATGTTTATTTGTACCCAGTGGGTATATACCCACCCCACAGCAAACTAATTAGATTTTAGGATCTTGTGTAATATAACACAATCCAAAATTGCAAAACAAATATTCATTTTATTAAAAATTGCTTATTGCTCAAAATTTGTATAGAAAACCACCTTTCGTGCTCTAACAAAAAGTTTTTTTTAAACGATTTACTATATAACTGCCAAACCCTAACCCTAAACTTGGTGCTTACTCTAACCCTAAACTAACAAATACAAAAATTTAATTCTATAACATAGTTAAATATTGTTATTTTGTAACTGGATATTTGACTCTATAAATAAAAATTTTGTAGTTTGTATAACTGGGTAGCATACTGTAAGTGTAAAATTAGTTTTTTTATAAATATTTTATTTTTGAAAATATAGCAAATATCTATTAACTATAAAAAGCTAACTACAACTATTGCTATAGAGTTAAGGGAGAGGGTACGTAGATCATTTTTATATAGTTTTTATATGGTATTTTGAAATTTTCATATAAAATTGACATATGCTACTAATAAAACTTTTTTAAATTACAACTAATTTTTATTAAAATTTTACAAAATATAAATAAAACAATTTAACTATTATAGTAAAATTTTGAACTATTATTATATTTTAAAAAAATATACTTGTATATATTATAAAGTTTTTCTGGATTGGCCAAAAATTTTTTGGGTTGCACAAAATTGCTAATGATGATTGGTCAATTTACGTAACTTTATAAGTTAGTTTTATTACTAAATTTTAATACCCAATCTTTAAAATTTCATATTTTACTGGGTTTTTGACCAATTTTAATGATTTTACTATTATTAGAATTAGAAAAACCTGCTCTACAAACTTGGCTTAAAATATGATTAGTTTATTTATTATAATTTTTCATAAAATTAAATATAAAAAAAATTTACTATTAAGTTTATATATAATTTTAAAATAGTACTCTCTACCCTTAAAATTGCAAACTAAATTTAGTATAAACAATACCAACTTTGATAATTTACAAACTGAGATATTATATGTATCAAATATAGTAAAAGAAGATATATTTTCTAGAATTATTTTTAAACAATACCTAATCTCTAGAACATACTTGCAAACTCCAAGTAGAAATATAAAAAACTTCTAAAATATTAATATATATATTTGCCAACATGAACCTAAAGAGTGTTGTATACTATTAAATATAATAAAAGACCCAAGGCTGAACTGATTGTCATAAACAACTAAAAAAAACTTTGGCTAAAAACAAAATCAAAAGGTTTAGCAAAACCAAAGCCAATAAATTTAATTTAATTTAATAAAAATATTTATCAAAAACAAATTCAAGCAGTGTTTAAAATTCAAATCTAAAGTTACTATATATTGCCAAAAATAATCTATCTTCCAAAATAAGCTACTCTAATTTTTTTAAAAATCTTAAAAAATCCATCAGCAGTTGCTATATATAAAGTCTAAATTTACTAAGTAAACTTACAAGTGCTATTAGTAAACTAGTTTAAAACATCAAAATACACCTACAGTAAAAATTTCATATTATTTGAATAACTTTTTATTAGTATGATCTTCAATTTTTAAAAAAATTCAATAATTGAAAAATAAAAGCTATCCTATATTTTTTTGTATAACTTTTTGTTCAAAAAAGGTAGCTTATTTTTTGCAACATAAAGTACTGCAGTATGTTCTCAAAAAAATATAATTTAAATTTTATTGTTCTCAAAAACTTTTTAGTATTTATTATATATTAAATATATTGAATATTAATTTTTAAGGAATGTTCATATTCTATACTTACAATTTACATACTAAGTTTATGATTATCTATTAATAATTTTTAAACTTTACATATAATACTTCACACATAACACAATGTATTATACAATTCAATTTCTAATAATTTTGTTAAAACTTCATACTTTTCATATTTGCTTATAAAAACAAGCTTTTTTGTAATGTTTTACTGATACTACTATTGGTTAATATGATAAATTAGAATCCAATTACTTTGTTATTTAACTATTTAAACTGCATATTAACAAATACTTTGTGTTATTTTTTAGTTGCTTAGTATTGGCAAATCATTTGACCCAAATCATCAATATATAAGTCTATACAATAACAATATGCTTTATCTGTTATTTATATTGTACAACTTTAAACATATGTACTATACTTAGTATGTACATATATACAGTTGCCTTTCTCTAATCCAAACTGCTATAATTTGAATACTATTAAATTTTCTTTAATCTGAACAAAATACTCTAGGACATTTGTAAATTTTATTATAAAGTTCAGATTAGCTAATAATAACTCTTTGAGAAACTGAATCTAAAAATTTTTTATATATTAAAATCTTTAAAAAATATTTTTAACAGAATAAAGAGAGTTGTCTGTATATACATATACATGTACATATGTATGTATGTACATATATACAGTTCTAATTCTTTAGTAACTAAAAATCTTATTTTTATTTTCTTATCTTCATTAATCAATATGCACAAAAATTCATATTTTGGATAACCTAAATTTCTATTTATTAAATATTATTTTTTTTAGCTTGAAAATTTTCGTAACAATAATCAAACTGCAACTTTTTTTGGTTCAAAAAATTCACAATTTGATTTTAACTTCTAATTATATAATTTAGAATACTTTATATCAATTTTTAAAAAGCATTTAATGCTGCTTATCAAAAATTTTACAAATAAATTACTAATCATTCTAGGTAATTTTTTTTAAAGCTACTTAATTATTTGATCCTCGATTTATTAAGCTAACAACTGCTAATTAGGATTTATTTTCTTATTCACATTATTTCTGAATTATCTTTTCCTTCAACTAAATTAATTTATGAATAGTCTGTTTATTGTAATTTCGATTTAGATACTATAGAATTCAATTATTTAGATAAGTTTTGGAGAAAAATCTTAAGCCAACTTCCAATACTTCAGTAAAATATATTTGGTTGCAGTTTCATTTTGTGAAGTTGAAAAAGTTTTTTTAAAAGATAATGAGATCTTAGATCATAATAGGCATAATCTTAGTACAGATTCCTTAAAAATGTTAAATATTTTATATTTTAATTAACAAAATAAAAAATTTGTACTAAAATCAGAGCGCTAGTTAAAATTACAATTATTGTCACGGATTATCATGAAATTGGATGATGGTGAAATTTGAATCTATTTTATGTACGATTTTTAAAAATTTTTAGGGACTTTTTTGTTAAATTTTTTTTTATGGTTGAATTAGGATTTAGGGTTAGGGTTATTAATAAAAGAGTATGGGTGGATTTTGGTAGGGTTTATATTTTTATATTGAGAGCCCTAAATTTCACCATCATCCGATTTCACGATCATCCGCGACAATTATTATTAACCAAAATTATAATCAAAATTATTACAATTTTTACAAAAATCAATAATACTTTTTAACAAAATTTTTGCAGATTCCTAGTGTAATATAAGTAACAACTACCCCAGTAGCACCAACCGATTTTCACTATCACATGAGGATATACATGTTTTATCCAATAGCGAGTCTTGTTTTGATGTAATATAACAGATAACAACAATTAGGAAGATTAAAACAGAATGTTTGCTTTTTCAGAAATCGCTTATACTGTATCACAAAAAATTGTATAAGAAACCAGTTTTCATACTCTAACAAAAAAATTTCCTTGAGCAATATTATTTAAAGAACCTTCTAACTCTAATTCTAGCATAGGTTCTAACCTTAACTTATATAATTTCAAAGATTTTTTAGTGTGTTGCAAACACTATCACATGGTAGATTATTGAATGTTCTAGATAGCAAATCAGCAAATCTGTTGGTGCTATCTGGGTAGATTATAAGTAACTTTATTTACTATACTTGTGCATATGGTGTCAAAATTTGTTTACATTTTTTTTATATTTACTTATTCTTTTACTTGTACAGTACTTGAACTATATCTAATTTAGAAAAAATTTTTTTTACAAATCATTAAAAAAGGATCAATATTGTTGTGATATATATTTCCCACTTTTATGAACACTCTATCCTGCATCTATTTGTGCTATTGAGCATAATTTCATGTTTTTGGTTTTGTTTTTATTAGATTTTTACTAGTTTGATGAATTGATAATCACAAGAAATAGCAAAAAGCTATAATGAAGAATTCAAATAAATTATGAATTACCAGATTTATAAACAATGATATTAATACATACGTAGGTGGTATGATATTGCTAAACAAGTTTTTAAGCTATTGGATAAGTCGCTGACATGATTGTATGTGTAATTATTTACATATCTAAAATCACTTAATTATGCCCTTATATAAAAAAATTACGCCCAACCAGTTTATAAAAATAAACCAAATCCGTACGGTGACTAACTACAGTAGAAAAAAATTATCTATAGTCCACAAGCTGCTTACGAATAACATCAAAGGTATTAGAAATAAAATTGCTCATATGAATTAAAGATGTTTATCAATAGTCAAATACAAATTAATCTTTCACAAAAACTCGAAGTCTTATCATTTGAACCCAATATCTTAACGAACTAGGGGCACTATTACATGTCAAAAAAGAAGCAAAAATAGGTCAATCTGATATTAGTTCAGGTAATATAAAATCTACCGGTCCTCACAATAATGAATATTTGATGCAGTTCCAGATAAATGAATATCCAAATAGAAATTGTGGAAAAAGTTGCTTCATTCACAAAATAGCATAAACTTGAGCACCTTTTTTTGAGTCCAGAACTTTATTTAACAGTAATGATTTTGGGTCTGGCATAAATGGTAAACAACTTGAACAAGTTATGTGTGCGAATGTCAATGTTATTTTAAGCTTTGTATAAATTATCGAGTTATCTTTTATTGCAGCAAAGAATGTCAAAAGGAGCATTGAAAGTTTCATAAAATTGATTGTAAATCTGATATCGTATTAAAAGGTTGGCAGCTGAACTATATCAAAAAGCAAAGAATGCCATCATTCTTTTCTGATAGTCCTTTTATACCTTTTTTTGATCCTTTGAAAAAAGGTACAGTCAGACCCCCCTAAATGCTACCCCCATAAATGCTACCCCTCCTTAAATGCACAATAGAAATGTGGGCCCACCATGGGACTTATAAGTAAATGCACATTCTTTATTCTGCACGTGCATGCTATTTTTTTGGCCCATTATATATAAAGTCCCTCTGTAAATGCACTCACGTGATCGATAACCAATTAAAATGATTGATTTTAGATGTAAAAAAAGTATGATCATTATATACTGTAGCAATATTAATTGTATCATTGTAATTGTTAATAAATTATACTAATAGTATTACATATCATCGCCTTTGTCACCCCATTTATGCTTCATTGGCAGAATAACATCTGTACTAAATGTTGGAATTTCTAATAAAATTTTGTAGATTGTTTGATTTCAAGCGTTTGTATAGAAATTAGGCAATTTCAGGTGGCTTTGAATATAAAAATTCAATATGTCCAAATTTTCTATTGTAAAATAATATTAAAACTTGTGTACGTATGTGCATGTATATAATAAGCGGCTATATGCACATGTGATCATAATTTTTACCATGATATTATTGGCTATTCCCTAATTGCAACCCCCTCTAAATGCACGCCTCAGTGCTGGTCCTGATGACGTGTACTTATGGAGGTCTGACTGTAGAATATTTATGGGGAAACAAGCCAGCAATTGATATTATTAAAATAGATTCTAATAAATTTGCGGACGGCAAATCATGTTTTAATAAGTCCATTAATCTTCTCTTTGCTACAAGCGAAGATCTAACTAATACTATTATATCAATGAATAGATTGCCACTTGATTTTAATCAACCTGTTAATATTTGCATTAACGATTATGCTGAACGGATAGTGGCTCGAAACTTTATAATACTTTATCTGCTTGCAAAACTCGGAAAAAGTGCTATTAATATGGCTATTCATATTTGGTACTCATCAGCACTTACTAGTAAACAATTGATTAAATGCCTTGAAATATTTAGTAAAATTGTTCAAGATTCACAGATGCAAAAGAGTATTCATTTGAGTTTGGCAAACTTAAGATTCGTATGCATTTTAATCCTAAGACTTGGAAATGTCTCATAGAAATGCTTGCAAATAGGGTTGATATACAAACAGGTGTATTTATGTGCAATGTTATTATGTTAAATCCAACCCATATAGATTATCGACAATGATATCTTCAACGTCTTACACCAGGAAAACAGATTTGTTTTGATAATTTCCATCATCATGGAATTTTTCTCCCATATGGTGTGTTGAACGCTTATCATAACACACAAAATAAATTCATCATAGATCCGATATGTGGCTGGGTAATGACTAACAGTTACACTTTTTTAATTGTTTTGCAGAACAAACTTACATATGAAATATTTTTATATCTGTTAGTGTATATCTAAGTATGGAATGTGTTAATTACATAACGTACATACCACAGATTTGCATTATATGAATTTTGATGTAATAAATCTTGAAATAACAAATTTAATATATGTTAATATACTTAGGTGTTTTCGTGGGACCTTTTACAAGAAATTTTAAACCTAATTTTCTACATAAATATACATATCTAATTCAAAGTTCTAAAGCCATGCCCTCACTGCAAAGATTTTGAGATCCCACATATAAATTTAGTGCGAATATTGCCAAAATCAGTGAATTAAAGTTTTTAATTTATTTTTTAACATGTTTGATTAATAATTTTTTTTTACATAACGATGGGAAAATTAAATTGATAAATATAATCGAATCAAAAATCTTTTAATTTAGCTTATTGCTAATACGTGTACATATAATTGAAAAACTATTTAATTTCGCTTATTAATAAATATAATCAAATCGAAAAATCTTTTAATTTAGTTTATTGTTGTAGTATAAAACTTTTAAAATTTTATATTCACATGTACAAGTTAAACTTCAAACATTGTAAATATTTAAATTTTAATGAAATATACAATATATAATGTGATAAAAATTGCTAAAGCTACTTTAGTGCAAACCTAAGATATAAAATTAAATGTAAATAAAATTTATACATACATATAAACATACATACGAACCAGTGTTTAAAATAGAAATTTTAATTTACCGGTACATGCACCTGTTATATAAAAAAATACCAGTTCAAAAAAAAACCCTGCATTAGTAGAAAATGAACATCAGATCATTGGGGCACATAGATGCATGCACCGGTTACTTCAAAAAATTCCGGATCATGCACCGTTTGTTGCACTGGCCCAAGTTTAAAATACCGGTATATGCAATATAAAAAACGGTAGATCCAGATTTTTATCATGCTATTTTATACACTGTTTATAGATTGCTTCATCTTTAACAGAACTTCAATCAATTATCTCTGCTGCTACTTCTTTTTACCAAATGCCAGATATACAAATTAATCCTACTAAATCTATTTTCTGTTCTAATCAAAAAAGTACAACCTCCATATCATATTTTAATCATTTACTACCTCTTTTATCCTTTAACCAACCCTTCAAATTTCTTGGATGTTGGTTTACTCTTGATAACAATAATACAAAACAAATTAAACTTATCCGAGATGAAACATCATATCTTATACAAACTGCTAATACTAAACAAATTACAAACAAACAAATTACCTATATTATCAACACTATTATAATTCCTATTTTAAAATATCAATTATATAATATAGTTCTTTCATTCTCTACTTGTACTAAAATTCTATCACAATATTTAACTGTTGCCAAACACAAATCACATTTATCAAAATCTACTCCCAATAGTACTATGCTTAATCCACATTTATACAATATACACAATATATGGGATATACAACTTCAACACCATATTTCTAACTTCTTAATACAAATCAATAATTCTAATTTATTAGGTATCTCTACTCGTATTAGATTACAGCAACTCCAAAACAACTTATGGTCAACAATTAATATACTACAACACCACTCTCCTAATATTGATGGACCTAATAGATTAACTACTACTTTTAAGATTATTCTTTTGCTTAAAAGACTAGAAATCAATATTATAGCAAATCCAAATATTACTTGGCCCAATGTTATTAATAGTGGAAGTCTTCTACTTGAACAAATTTTGCAGCACCACCCTAAATACAGAATATTCAAACAACAACTTTGTCATAACAAATTCTTTACTTAGAACAACTTTGCCCTGTAGATAATCAAACTCTTTTTTCATGGAAACATCTTTCACTGGCGTGTGCGGTCAACTAAGTAAATCAAAACTATGTGTAGTATTATATAAAAATTAATTAGTGAAGTTTTTTTTGAAATTTGTGATCAGAATAATGATCAAAATAGTGATCAGGATTATTTATCACTTTTTATATATATTTTAATAATAAAGAATGACTCGAATACTTTTAGATGTCTAGAGCAAATCGCTTTACTTTCTTTAATTATTTTATCATAAATCTATTCTTAAATACGTTTACAACAAAGTTACGTTAAAAAATTTTAAATTCTTGTATTGAATTTTTATCTGCAATGAAAACATCTATTTTTGAATAGTTCACAATATGAAATAGAATTTTTGTAAAGATTCAACTTGAAATCTAAATATTAATGTCAAAAAATTTTCAACATAATATTGTTATAAACATGTTTAAGAATTAATTTATGCTAAAATAATTGAAAAAAGTAAATCGATTCGCTCTAGACATCCAAAACATCCAAGTAATTCTTTACTATTAAAATATATATTAAAAGCAATAAAAAATGCTGATCACTATTCTGATCACTCTCCTGATTAATAAATTCAAAAAAAATCAATATTTAATTTTTATATGGTACTACATATAGTTTTGATTTACTTAGTTGACCACACACCCCAATCTTTCACCCAGAGTGCATCATTTACCTACTGGTAAACAACCACTTTGGTTTACTTTTCTAGAGGAAACTATTATTGAAAGCAATATTCACCGTTCAATCTTAAACAATTACCAGCCCTAATGTTGTTAGCCGAAATTGGTTTATGCTTGTAGAAATATTTTCGATATTTGATATTTAGGCTGCTGAAATGTTTAAATATTATCGAAATCCTAAATTATGCCGAAATGTCTAAATAATGTCGAAATGTCTAAATAATGTCGAAATGTCTAAATTAAGAAATATATATGAAAAAACATATAGTATTAGGTCACTATCCAAACAAGCTCTAGCATTCATACTTTAACATCAATACTTCTAGTCTAGGACTATTATTTGAACCCATACCAATCAACTCACGCATAAACTACTGACCTCTCGGTTTTAAAATTTTCTAAACCCCAAGGTCCTAAACTATATGAAAACACAAGCATAAGAAAGATGTCTAATATACGCCCATATAGCTAAAGAGAATCAGGCATCATCCTGCAGCAACTGTTTCAGGTCCCTGCACTGCAATTGTAGCCGCAGAACTGTATGTAAATATCACAAAGTAGGGATGCGAATCGATTCTAAAAATCAAAATCGATGATCAAAACCTCAAAATCATTTTAGAATCAATGATCGAATTCTAAATCTTTATAGTTATTTCTTGTATTAAGTGGCCCGATTAGATTCTATTTTTTATTATTTAATATTGTAAGTTATTAGGCTTTACAAATAATATGAAGCAATGTACAAAGTTTTTTAGTTGTTTTAAAGCTATACCAGAGCTTATCGCGCTTTGCAAAAATGTGTAACCTTTGCAGATCATGGCATCATTAAAATCACGAAATCAATAGGGAATTAAAATTTTCTGCTATCATCACCGTGTAAATCACAGGGTCACATTTTTTTGCAAAATGCTATAATTAAATAGAATCTTCATATTTACAACATATTTGCGCTTTGAGACAAATTATATAAATAATAATACGTATTATTAATAACAAACATAGACATTATAAAATGGCTACTGGTAAGTTTAAACTATTATTTTAAAGTTTAAATTAAATAATATGCATTAACAACAAATACAGCTATTAGAAATGGCTAAGTACAAAATATGGGCTTAATATTTTTAATAATATGTAATTTAATAATAAACACAGCCATATTTAAAAGCATAGAGCATTTATTAAAATTTTAGACTTCTAAATAGATAATATAAAATGATTATATACTAATGCCATATACATATATAAATATATAATAGTTTTATTGTTTATTTTAATTTAGACATTTAGTTATATAGGATTATTTAGTCAACTATTTAGACATTTAGTCACATAGTATTTATTTAGTCAACTATTTAGACATTTAGGCAAATTTAGACTTTTGACATTTCGAAAAAAATATAATGCCATGTCGAAATATATTTAGATGCTAATTGTCTAAATAGTTGACTAAATTAAGTATTTTAACTAACAACATTAACCAACCCCAAGGTATTAATGCTTTTGCCTATTATACTTGTCGTATTTCTCTAAAACCCCAATCATGGTTTCTTACTTATCTTAACCAGAATATAATTATTGGTAAAGCTCGTAGATATTTTAAGCATTCAAATACTATATCAATTACTCACTGGACTACCAACATTAATACTTCACAATCCCAATTATATCCACTTTCTCCTATTTTTTGTATGCCTTGCCCAGGCTGCAATTTTAATACTAACCGTATTTCCTCTGCATGTACAATTGAAATATCTGCTACAATATCTACACTTTTTTATGGTAGAATTCTACCAAACAAGCAGCTTAACCTTAATGCAAATTATATAGATCTTATTCTCTCTACTGCTATTAAACATCCTCTTACTATCCCTACACCTCCAACTTTAAATATCTCTGACCACTTAGTTTCGGATCTTTTTCTACTTAACCAAACTTCCCAATTATTACAATCATTTGCTAAAAACAATTATAATTACACATCTTTTATCTTCTATACAGATGGCTCTGTTAAAAATATCTGTACTGACCAATGTCCTATGGGTATTGGTTGGGTACAACTTCATAACAATCAAGTTGTAAATGAGTTTTCAGCCCAACTTAAATACTGGCCCTCTTCATATCACACTGAATTAATTTCAATTCTATCTGCTATTGCTACTGTACCACGAAACTCTACTATTCAAATTTTTACTGATTCACAATCAGTTATATCCAAATATATCAAACTTACACACTTTAATCCAAACTCTTCTAAAAAATTCAAATTTACTGCATGGCCTATATGGCATATACTCCTTAATATTATTAAATCTTTTAATATTCAACTCATACTACACAAAGTTCAGGCCCATTCTGATAACCCTTTTAATATTCGTGCTGATCAACTTGCCAATCAACATATCTCTGCTTCTTTTCTTAACTTTAACTATACCAACTTCTATATCCCTTTCCATACTCTATATTGGGAAAATACCCAAGTTTTACAACCTATACGAAGATTTATTAAAAATATTTGCAAAGCTCACATCATAGCTTTATGGTCCTTTTAGCAACGTACAAATGAATGGACACACTTCACTCACTATTTTGATTGGAACTCCACTTGGTTATATTTCAATAATAATCAAAATGCTTCAAATAATATTACCAACTTCAAACTTAGCAACCTTAAAGCTTTCAAAATTAAATTATTTTTAAATGAACTACCTTCATACTCTCATTTTCACTTAATTTATCCTAACCTATTTCCAAATACCAACTGCTTTATATGCAACACTCCTGACTCTCCTAATCACTGGCTTTTTTGTTCTGGTACAAACAATATTAACCAGATTATTTTTACTGCTATTACTAATACTATTAATTCTACAGATTTAGACCTTCCTTCAAATACCATATCTCAACTGATTCAAACTATTTATAATCACCCAGCCTTTTACTTATCACCAGCTCTACTTTCTCCTTATTATATTCAAACTATACTTAAAGGCTTAATTCCTTCTCATCTTATTCAAGATCTTAGACCCTTTCACTTACTTCCTAAATTAGCTTTACAAATCATTATTAAAATTCTTCTTCAAGTCCCTGAATTATCCTATGAGCAATTGTGGAAGCCTTACTGTTCCCATTTTGCTTCATGGCGAAAAACTAATAATATTACTTATCCTTTTTCTACTACTCCTAATATATCACAAATCAAAAAGCAACTATCTTTACGCAGAACATTTTTATATAGTTGTCCTTGTGGCCAACCTGATCAACTCCATATTAACCCAAATTCATGTCCACCTATTGGTACAGCTCTTAAGAAGATTAGTTCTTGGGCTGTCCACTGGGTTAAATATAGTTCTCCTATAAATTTTATTTTAACTTTATCAAACTAGGTAAGTCTTGACCACTCTAGTAGGTTTAGGTCGCAGATAAATTAGTCTGAGCTTCAATTCTTGCATGTAATTTAAATTTTGTATTTATACAAAGAAGTATACTCCATATAGTAGCTTTTCTAAATTGCTAATAAAGATATAAGCAAGACCTCACCTTAATACCGAAAAAAAATAAAAATAAAAAATAAACCACAAAGAGTTGAAATCATAGGAAATAAAGTCTAGCTGCAGAATTAGAGAATGTAATAAATTAGAATATAATATTGAAAGAATATGAATAATGAGTGATAAATCCTATAACAAACACAATCAGATCCAATCTTTCTATATTCTGATTGAAATCCATCAAATTAAGATATAGGATTCTAGATATTAAAGTCCTCTTTAACACAATTAAGTGTTTTCTATAAAAGTTTACATTCTAAGTTATTCAAGTACTCACTTAGACTATAAAATTCTATTAGTGTTGTGCTATTTATTACGTAATATTTTTTACTTAGTAGCCACCTCTACCAATATATGGTGTGATCATTTTATCTAATTCTAATTAATTAATATAATATATAAACATAATCACTACCTCTAACCATGTATTCATGATAAAAATTATGTAATATATGGCATGTCCCTTACTCAATAAGCAGATTTCTTAGTCTATAGAATTTTATCGTATAAGAATTATTTCAAGTGCTTTGACAGTTTATAGAATTCTGAATTAAATTCAAGAGTTCTTCCAATTTATAGAATTTTATTGCTTAGGTATTATTTTTTCCTTTTTCTGATCTATATAATTATTTCTAAACTATTATAAATACATTGCCGCTCATGAAAATTTATAATTTGAGATGCTTTGCCTGATCTGAAAAAACTTAAACAAAATCCTTTTAAGTATTTTTCTAGTTTATAAAATTTTAATGCTCAAACCTATCCACATATTTGTTTAGTCCATAAAATTCTACTGTCTAAAATGTTTACAGTTATCCCCATACAGCCCCTCCTATATAGGTACAAACTTCATACAGTCATGGATATTTTGTTATTAAAAAGCTTTCTATATAATCACAAAATGCTTATAATTTCTATCTTCTTATAATTACAATTTCTAATTCTTTATAATGATTATATTTCGATTTCCAAAATTGTTGAAAATAATAGATAATTAATTTACAAATAAAATTATTTGGCAGACAATTAATTTGCAGGCAAGTTTATTTTATAGATAGCTTGTTTTACCAAAGCTCTTTTCACAAATAAATTAATTCTTGTTATATTATTTTAAAGCTAGATCAAAAATTTGAGTTAAGGTTAATACAATTCATAAAAAAAACTTGTCAGTGAAATGAACTATTAGTAAAACAAACTTATAAAATGTTGTTTATAAAGTATTTGTTAACAAAATAATATGAATCCAATCTTATATCTGTGTTATCAATAGCACAGAAATAGATTGGATTTATATTTTTTGTCAACAAACACTTTATAAACAACATTTCATAAATTTGTTTTATTAACAGTTCATTTCACTAACAAGTTTTTTTTATAAATTGCACTAACAACTTTATTTCATTATCTAGCCCTAAAACAATATAATTATAAAGGTGCTGATATTGATTACCTAATATCTATTTACTATAGGAGTTTACTTCCCTACTCCAGGTAAGTTTATAAATAGAATTTTAGCCAATCAAATTTAACTAAGGTAAGATTTTTTTGACCCTCCACACCCTAAAATATTATCTAATAAATGTCAGTACCCTAATTAATTTATCTGTGATATGAGCTTTTGATAAAACAAACCATCTATAAAATAAACTTGTCTGTGAATTAATTGTCTGCAAAATAATTTTGTATGTAGAGTAATTGTTTATAGGTTAAGTAATATGTGAAATTTATCTGCAAAGTAAAAATTTGAAAATTATTTTTTTATTTACTGTTTGAGATATTTAAATTATATATTTACCTCTTATTTAACTTACTTTAGATATCTATAGTAAGTTAAATAAAAGATAAATATATGATTTAAATACCTCAAATAGTAAGGGTGCATCCATAAATAATATTATACAAGAGGGGTTGGATGAATAATAACTAGTGATACAGGCTGATACCAAATTCTCAGGCTGACCTGGCTGCGGAAATTAATCAGCCTGGTCGACTGGGCTGATTATATTGTTAAAAAACTTTTAGTCAAACAAAAATGCAAAGTAGTCTAATAATTTGATCTTCTTAATATGAAAATAGTCAGAATTACATCACAATACTTGTACAAGATTTCAATTGCTAAAAAATTACACGGAGATGCATTTAATTAGTCAATAATGATCAACACATCATAGGTACACATACATATAATGTTACATAATTACAAATAGTAGAAAGAGTGCATGTGATGCATATATATAGTGGATCTACTATATGCGAATAGAAAGCGGTTATAAGAGGGCCTGATGGGTCCTCTTATGGCTAATGATTTACCAGGTTATTTTTTCATAGTTGAAAATAAAAGTGATAAGTATGACGGTGGTATACTAACTTATAATCGATAATTAGTGCTTTAATCAGCAAGTAGTCAGAAATTCTAATTGACTAGTTGAATTTATAAATATTGACTAGAAAAGTTGACTATTCAATTTTAGTTTGATAGATAGTTATCGACTGCAAGCACTAGCTTGAGAATGTTCTATGTGTGATTTAACTAATAATTATAAGTTATACAATGAAATTCTATCAGACGAAAAAATTTAACTATATACTGGCTGAGCTGATCTGCAAAAATGTGGGTCAAGGGCTGACCGGCCCGCCCGCCTGGCTGATGGGCCGAGATCAGCCCATATCACTAATAATAACATTTTTCTCAATAAGTAGGTGAGGTGTCAAAAAAATATCATAATTTTTTTAGAAAAAAATTGTCTAAAAACTAAAACAGTAGTCCAAATTTAATAATTTTGGTACTATTCGATTCGTCTCGGTGAGAGGAGTCGAATGGTACCAATTTTATTTCATTTGGATTTCTGGATCAAAAGTTATTGGCCAAATACTATTGGTTATTATATTTCTTATAAAATTACTATAAATCAATTGTTTTTTGTGAATACATATTGATCCAATAATCTAAATAAAATGATTTTGGTATCAATGGATTTGTCTCACTAAGACAAATCGAATGGTACTTAAATTATCTAAATTGGATTACTGTATCACAATATATTCAAGTTTTTGTAAAATTTTATATATAAACATATAGATTTTGAAAAATTTTTTTATATAGCAGAGGGGTCAAGTGCTACTATAAGGATACATAACGTTATTTATGGATGCCCCCTAAATAAAAAAATATTTTCCAAATTTTTACTTTGCAGATAATAATTTCACATATTACTTAATCTATAAACAATTACTCTATATACAAAATTATTTTGCAGACAATTAATTCACAGACAAGTTTATTTTATAGATAGTTTTATCAAAAGCTCATTTTACAGATAAATTATTATAATTATATCGTTTTAGGGCTAGATTATAAAATAGACTAAAGGTTAGTACAATTTATAAAAAGAAACTTGTTAGTAAAATGAACTATTAGTTAAACCAACTTATGAAATATTAATTATAATTATCAGTTATATTGTTTTTTTAGGGCTAGATCATGAATTGGAATTAAGGTTAGTGCAAATTTTCTTAAAAAAAACTTGAAAAATTTGTTGTCTATGAAGTAGCTATTAATGAAATAATACAGACCAAAATGATTTAAAAATAAACCCAAATTCTTTATTTTGCAACAATAATTTCAGATATCAATTAATTTATAGACAAGATTGTCTTGCAGATGATTAATTTGCAACAAGTTTATTTAATAGACAGTTTGGTTTATCAATAGCTTATTTTGCAGACAAATTAATTCTAATTATAGCATTTTAGAACTAAGTCAAGAGTTGGAGTTAAAGTTAGTGCAGTTTATAAAATAACTTGTTAGTAAAATAAACTATTAGCAAAACAAGCTATCTAAGAAGTAAAATTGTCTGTGAACTAATCACCTGTCAAATAATTTTATTTGTAAATTAATTGTATATAAACTAAAGTTATTTATAAAGTAAGGGGCGTGCCATTTGTTATGTAATATTTTTTACTTATTAGCCACCTCTACCCATGTATGGTGTGATCATTTTATCTAATTCTAATTGATTAATATAATATATAGATGTGATTACTACTTCTAACCATGTATCCATAATAAAAATTATATAATAAATGGCATGCCCCTAACTGTTAATTAAATAATAAAGATCTGTTTTATATTTCATTAGTAATAAATAAATAAACTCCAAATTTTATCTTTTAGAAAATAATTTCATAGTAACTTAATTCATGGACATTTAATTTATAGATAAGTTTAATTTGCAAACAATTAATTTGCAGACATATTTATTAATAGATAATTTATTTTATTAACTCATTTTACAAACAAAGCAATTCTAGTTATATTATTTTAGGTTTAGATTAAGGATTGGAGTTAAAGTTAATACAATTTGTTAAATTCTTATTAGTAAAAAAAATGTTAGAAAAACAAACTATTTATTGTCTAATTGTAAAGTAACCTTTTTGTAAATTAATTGTATATAAATTAAATTGTCTATAAAGTAACTATTAATAAAATAATACAGATCTTAGTTTACAGACAAGATTATTTGCAAATAATTAATTTACTATCAAATTTATTTGTTAATTTTTATTTATGATAGCAGACTATTTTTCTATATACCAGTAATTAAAATTAGATAGTTTCACAGGACCCTAAAATATACATAGATAGGTCAGATATGAATTTGCTTATTTGTGAAGTTTTTATACAGATTTTTTCTATTTATAGTATTTTTTGCTTATTTTTGAGGATTTTTTGCAGATCTTTTCTTTTTTAGTAATTTTATAATTAACCAGGCCTATGTGGAAGAACTAATTAATGACGGTCAGACTCAACGTACAGAGCAGACTTTAGCTTCTTGCACAACTGTGAGAACTGAGTATACAGCGAGTGCTTCTACAGAAGACAATTATAGTACTTCAGATACCATATCTTCATCTCCCTCTGAAGTACAACTCACCTCCAATACTTCTCTATTACTAACTACTTCTAGTTCTAACAACTACCCAATATCAGAAATTTATAATGAATTCTTACTTGAAAAAGACTTTAGTGATGAAGAAATTAAATTACCTACAAACTCTATAAGTGAAAGAAACTTCTTCATCAATCCCTATTCTAACCCTCCTGAAATATACAATCCAAAAGCATGCTATAACAAATTTCTTTACTACCATAGACTACGTACACTCCCTTTTCCACAAACTGTAAGATCTTTCTTGCATTATATACAAGAATATTATCCTATGTTTTATTCAAACCAATATATAAAAATTTCTATCAAACCACATTCCCGATTTGACCACACTTTCACAGAAGCACACATATACCTTCCATATGAAAATTTTATACCAGATCATATTATATTTCTAGCTTTTGAAGATTTATTACACTACTCTGATGTTGAACTTAAATCACCCAATAACTCCTCAAATTCCAATTTATCCTATCCTTCTGAGGAACTCTGCTATAACAAATTCCTTAAAAAATATAATCTCCCATTATTGCCACCTTTACAAACACTTAAATCCTTTATAAAGTACTTATTTAGAAACTCATTTTTACTACCATTCAAAATCTCTATTAATGCTATAACTCTCAAAGCACATGTATATCTCAACACCCAAGAAAAACTCTTCCAAACCACACTATAATCACTCCTAACCAATATTCTAAACACTATCAGTCACTAATTAAATTATCTTCATTATCTACTGGATCAAATAGCACTTTATTAATGCCAACCACAGCTCTTGTTCTAATACCCAAGACATTCTGCAAGATCTACATCTAACTATTGTTATACACAATGTTAGGGTTTTAATATTCCTTCCAAAAGGCAAATCTGCAAGATTACTGTATGAATCATAACATTTCAATTGCATGCATTACTGAAACTAAAATTTCATCAAAAACAAAACTTTCTTTTTGCAACAATAACTTATTTACCTACTACTGGGCAAACTCTGAGAGCTCAGTAGAAAGTGCTGCAATTATGATTTGCAATAATCTTAAACCTCATGTTCACAATATTCATACACATCCAGGGGGAACTATTGCTTTGGACTTGTTTTTCAAAGGTGATATAAAGCTCTGTATTATATCAGTTTACCTTTCATCTACTGATCTATACAAAAGAAATCAAACTCAAAACCAGGTTATTAACTGGATCTTACAGGCTCAACAATCTAACTTACACCCTATAATTTTGGGAGATTTTAACACACATGATAATACAACTAGCTCAGCATCAAAATATAAACTTATTAATTTCCTATATCGCTCAAATATGTTTGATATTGGAGCTCATTACAACAATACACACTATATCTGGTCAAACAAAATTAATCATAGCAGAATAGACTATATTTGGACTGATTCATTTAATATACAATTCTTTCTTTCTTACAATATTAATGACAGCCAAACTAGTACACTTAGTGATCATCTTATTCTTCTTACAACCTGAACATTCCCTAAAGCCTATAGCAAACTTTCACGCCTTCATACTGGTGTTACTATCCGGTTGGGAGATATTAGACCCGCTGGTAGAGCTATCGGGATAGTGAACGATATTTACGAGTTAATTAGCAGAGAAATTCGGAAAAAGAATTATGAAGGAGTTAGAGTACTTTTGCGTAAAAGGAGTTGAATCAGGTGTAAAGGTTAAAAAGGGATGAATCGGTATATAATTAAACAAAGGGGTTATCTAACGATATCAATCGTTAATCAGCAGAATCAATCAAACAATACAGCAGTCAATTAAATTTATCTATAGTCGTAAATGTATTATCAACAAAACAATCAAATATCAGTATGTTGATATGTGTATCAGCAGCAGTGTAAAAATAATCAAACAATAAATAAAATAACTAATAAATCAAATAAACAATACAGCAGCGTAACACTAACAGCAGCGGTGAGAATTAGATAATAAAAGTGTATATAAGTTGCCTTCAGCTTTGAAATGCCTACTAACTTATATGGGGTCAAGGTTTATTATTAAACAAAGGATCAGATCGAAGTCTGAAGTCTTTATTGAAGGCAGAATTCGAGCCTTTAAATACATGTTTCTAAATACATAAATTAATTACAGTAGTCTATTCAAGAAAACTTTTATCCACGTCAACTTATTTTTAGAATCATTCGATTCTTTTCAACACCAATCCCTTCATTAACCACATTAGTTTCAACCATGCCTTTGCCTTATTTAAAAGTTCTGTCCGCGAAACTGAAATTCTGAGACATATCGGCAGATTCCTGAAAATATTTGAATGCCTCGGGGCATCTGAGATAGGCTAAATAATCAAGTGTCGCCATGAGACACATACGGAAGACTTCTTATTCAAGCGCGTTGGTGTAATCGAGGCCAGATGATGACAGTCGATCCATTTTCTGATCGATTATCGTATCTATAATAGACTTCGATCCAATACTTAGTATGATATCCCAATAAAGTAATAAGAAATGATATGTATACGTATAACAAAATAGGTAATAAAAGAGATATGTATATATTAACAAATAAAGAAATAGAAAAGAATATTCGTATGTCAATCGGTCATTGATCAAATCGATGATCAGGGTTTACGGTTCAAGAGTTCAGAGTGATCGATATAATTTGGTCACGGGATACCGATAGGGCTATCGGAAAAGAAAATTTTTAATTTTTCTAGTATAACACTGGTATTAGTCACAGAATTTTTAATTGCAAAATAATGAACTCAGATCAATGGACAGAATATTCTGATCTATTGTCCCAACTATTTATCAAAAATCATGTTCCACTTTCAACCAATACACAGGAAAGCATTGATACAACCTGACACAAAATACAACAATGCACCATACAAGCTGCAATTCAAAAGATACCTAATAAAATAACTCGTAAACGAAGTTACAATCATAAATATACACCATACTGTACTGCACTTTACATTGGTCTTAAAAAGCTAGAACACCTGATAAAACTTCTAAAAAGCAACTCTACTTTTTACCTATCTCACATCAATTCGCATATCTTATTTATAAACTCAAAAGCAAAGTGCAATCTTAATCCTCTTATATCTCTTGACCCTAATTAAATTTAAACATGGCAGTACAAGCACAAAGTATTTGGAAACAAATATACCATGCATACCACTTGGAATACTCTCTTATTCTTCGTTAACAAATTAATCAAGCCTCTGAAAAAAGATGTGAATCTCTTGTTACTAAAACTACACAAGCTATAAACAGTATACTTGATAACTATTAACCTCTGTTTATTTTACAAATATTAAACTCCAAAATCAACATTACCGATCCTACCCTAATTAAACAACATATCCAATCACATTTTAATAATTAGACTGCATACAGACCTATTAATCAAAATTTATTTGATAACTTTTGGAATCAACAATATCATCCATCTTTACATATTAAGTCTGAATGGTATATATCGCTAGCTCTTCCTATAACTGAAGAAGAAGTCATCCAAACAATTTCTCAACTCCCTAATGGTAAAGCCTGTGGTTCTACAGGTATTAGCTATGAAATGATCAAACATTTTAACTCGACTAGTATTACTATCCTTACATTACTTTTTAACTGGTGCCTCACACAAAACTCAATTCCCAAACAATGGAAAAAGGGAAGAATCTTTTCTATTCCAAAAAACAATAAGTTTGATAGCAATCTTAATCTTACACGCCCAATAAGCCTTATTGAACACACCAGAAAAATCTATACCAAAATTATTACCAACAGACTAAATCAAGTTTTTTCACAATATCCTATCCTTTCACCATATAACTATGTTGCTCTTTCTGGGAATAGTACTTCTATTCCTATTCATATCCTTAATAACCTTATAGGAGATGCCAACTACAATCACAAAGAAATATGACTTCTATCACAAGATATGAGCAAAGCTTATGACTCTGTCAACTCTACTCTTCTAGAACATGCTCTTACACGTTTACTTCTGCCTACTAATATTGTTAATATCCTTTTAAATATTTTAACTGATCAACAAAACAAAGTTATTACTAACTTGGGACTTACACAATTCTATCAAGTCCAAAATGATATCGATCAAGGAGAAACAATAACACCTCTTCTTTGGCGGATTTACTATGATCCTCTTATTTCATACATATACTCAAATTCATCTGGCTATACAATTGAAACTTCCTGGCTTACTAACTTCAAAAACCTTACAACTGACAATTTACAAACCAAATGTTTAGTTCTAGCATATATGGATTATACTTTATTGATAGCATCATCCCAAACTGAGCTCTCCAAGATTCTTATTATTGCAGAATCCTTCTATTCTATGGCAAACATTCAAGTTAACCCAACTAAATCAATACTCTCAACCAATATTAAACAACAAAACTACATTCCAATTATATACAACAACCATCCTCTTCCTCTTCAACAACCAAATCAGCCTTTTAAGCTTCTTGGGTACTGGTTCACTTTAGACAACAAACAATTTCAACAGACCAAACTTATTATTGCAGAATCAAGCTAGCTTACACAAATTGTATGTACAAAACAAATTACAGATACCCAAGCACACTATATTATCAATATCATTATTATTCCTACAATAGAATACTAGATACAAAATATAGTATTAAGCCAGTCATCATGTAACAAGATCTTAACACAGCATATAGGATTAATCAAGCATAAAGCCAAACTTAACTGTACAATCCCTACTAGTACTTTACTTCATCCTCAAATTTACAATATTAAAAATATCTGGAATATACAACTTCAACACCACCTATCCAACTTTATTAAAAGATTAAACAACAATACACTGGTTGAAATCAAAAATATTACCTAATTTCATCTAAAAATCAGCTATGAAGATTGCAGGCCGATATGATGCAGATTGATAGGGGATCAAAATAGGCCGATAGACTGCTAATTTAAGAAAATTTGTTGCATATCGGTTATAAGTCGGTAAAAAATATTCATATATCCATATGAAGATTAGTGAAATTATAAAGAAGATACAAGGCAGATATTTAGATTGATATTTTGGTGATAAATTCACGATTAGATAAATCATAAGAAGATATTGTATTGGCTATTTTACAAAATTTTTTTCATAATTTATACGATATTGTAATGATATATTGGTTATATTTTTGAATGATTAATTAGTCTTTAACATATCGTCTTTATTCTTTAGAACAATTTTGGTCGATATTTGAATAATATCTGGCCGATATTTGAATAATATTTGGCCGATATTGAATAAGATTTGGCTGATATTTGAATAATATTTGGCCGATAGTTAGCGATTTTTAATATGATTAGTTATATATTTAAAAAACTCATAGTAATCGGTTCTTAAAATTTAAAGTATATTTTACCGATATTATATATCATCTTTTTATTATTAATAAAATATTGCCTTTGGTGATAGCAGACCGATAGGCTATAGGCTTAAACTGAATTTTAAAGTCTATAGTCTATCGGTCTGCTATCGCCAAAGGCGATAGTTGATAATATTTGTACAATTGCTATTTAACTACTAATTACCAGGGTTGTGCAAGCTATATATCCGGTGGTTTTTTATTGGACATCGGACATTTTTGAATTTTCCTATGCAATTCCGATGAACGATGTGGCGCAGCTATGGTTGTCACTGGACAATATCCGATCACGCTGCATAGGACAATTCGGACAATTTTCCAATGTCTGATGATATGTCCGATGCTGATTTGCACATTTGCACATGGCCAAGGCGAAAACTATATAAAATATTGATTTATATAGATCAATTTAGTGTTTGAAAACATATACGTATATGGTTTAAATAGAAACTTTTTGCCATCTGTTCAAAACATTCATAGAAAAAAAATCTAATTTCCCACCAGCTGATACATGAAATGTTTCTAAACTTGGACAATAAAACTTAAACGGATTGAACCATCCTTCATTTAATTAATTGTAACACATAATGATTATTATAAAAAAAAATTGCGCCTCATATTATCGTACATACATACGTATTAATCTTTCAAAGGATGGCTTTATTTAAGATCATTAACATATAATTTGGAAATCAACACAAGAACTACATAATATAATAAACATAGGTACACGATTATTTCGCTGAAAAGAGTTGGTTCATTAATAAAGTATAGCTTTATTTATGAAGTTCTATAACACAACATTTAATAAATAAAAGTGGTATAAGAAACTCTTTTATTATTACGATTGACTAAAATCTTTGTCGGCAATTCTATTGGTTAATTGTCACATGTTAAATTAAATGACTAAACATATGAAGTGATTTAATATCATGTGATTAACTGAAGTTATCTTATATCCAATCCTATGTCTATTGCTTTTGATCGGACATTCGGACAATGGATATTGGACAGATTTCCATTGTCCAAATTCCATTCATGCCAACCCTGCAGCATAAGGGAAATTTATTTTTATTGGTTGTTTATTTCTATTGAAAAACCAATGTTACACAGATTATTTATATTGTTTACAATAGAGAAATGAACCTGTAAATAGCAAAAAAAATTTTTCATAATTAAATCTGTCTGAAATTTTGCGAAATTATAATTTGAAAACGTTTTTTTTATATAAGCGTTTGAGATCGAATGAGATCGAATATTTCTACCAACTTTAATTAGAGGCGATTTTGACAATAGTAGTATTTAATATAAATCCATTATATTATGTTTTTATCATTTAAAGCGAAATAACCAAGATAAAATAACATGCTTTTTGACGTCAAAGTATTGAACTTCACGTGAGCAAGATGTTATCATGAAAGATGCAAAGATTATCAAATACTATATAGAGTTGTAAGTGTAACGATAGCGATAATATCGGGTATCGATATACAAATTTAGTCTTTAATTTCGACCAATCAGAATTACTGATGATCAGCCAATAAAAACAAATTTCCTTCATGCTCAACACTGCTAATTACATTTATATACACATGGGCAGATTGGCTGATATTTATATTATTTTACTGATTATATATTAAATATTGTTATATTCTGATAAAAACGCTATTTTAAAATTAAAAAACACAATAACAGATACATATAATAAAAAACTAATTTATAATCTTCTTTTCGATCTTTTTGCTTTCTTTTTATCATATTTTTTTTGCGTCCTTTTTTCCTTTTTTACTTTCAACCCCGCTCCCTAATCCTAAATTGAAAACCTTTCTGACAATGTACAATACCCAACTTTACTAAGAATTTGGTCCTAATACATTCCAAATTTACAAAATTTTGAAATTCAGCAAGATTGCGAATATACCAAAGTCCCGAACATTCCAAAATTGCTGAAATTCCAATTACACTACCCTTGGTTCTAAAATCTTAACCCATTCCAAGTTTTGAGATCACGGCTTCACTACATACTTCGCTGAACCGAATTCGCTCTATAGAAAAAAAAAGAAAAAAAGTTTTAAGTGAAAAGACACGACCCATTTCTTCAAATGAAAAAGGACAGAACTCTAGCATTATCGTTACAAATGGAACAAAGAATCTGAATCGAATTCTATACTCAAGACCCTTTTTTAGCCCTAAAAAAGTTGATCAATAAAAGAACCTAATTCCTAAAACAAGAAAAGAAAGAATTAGTTAAAATAATATCCCAAATAAAAAAAAAGAAAATAAAGAAAATAACAAATACTTATCTGATATCTGGACAATCTATATAACACCAGCAAGTTGGTTACAACAGCAACTTTCCTGACCCAAACTTCTAATCGGTCAAGAACATACCAGCTGGGTCTAACCCATACCACCAATCCCAAGAACATAGCACTCAAAAGAAATACCGGTCAATGATACTTAGTGTGATAAAGAAATTATACACACATAAGAAAATTTACAAAAAAAAA
>QKWP01000144.1:364097-398502 GCA_003550325.1 Gigaspora rosea | reverse complement strand
TCTAAAATCTTTTAGAGTTAAACTATTACTTGATGAGCTTCCTTCTCCACATATTCTTCATAAAAGATATCCTTCATACCCTAATATCTGTCATATATGCCAACAGGCAAGTTATGCCTTGCATTGGGTTACTTGCCCAAATACCAATCTATTACTAGATCTTATAAACAATTCTTTAAACCAAATACTTAGTTCTGACAAACTAGATATTTCTCCAACTCAGGCCAAAAATCTTCACTCCAAAATTTTAAAACTTGATAGTCTTCAAATTCATTATTTTTCATACAAGCCTTCATTATATTCAACTCTATCAGGTCTTATTCCATTAGAAACATATTACAAGAAACTGCTCCATCTTCAAAGTCTGCTCAGTCCCTTACAATTCAATTTCTACTTCATCTCAACCAACAAATTTATACAAAAATCTGGATCCTATACTGTACCTCAAGATTATACTATCAACAAACAATTTCACAAAATTAGCCTACAGACTCTGAATCTTCTATATCTATTATACCTACAATCGATATCAATAATAACAACTCTATTATAAATAAATCAATTCAGAAAATAGATTACTGGTACCCACACTGGATTAAATATCCTTCAAGTATATTAACTAATAATCAAATCTAGGTGTGCTACTCTGGTTGGTTTAGGCCACAGAAAAGTACTAGGTTTACTTTTGTTTATCTAGCTATATGTCTGAGTTCTTTTTCTTAGCATTAGATTTAAACAATGAAATTTTTTCCAACTGTAAAAAGCTTCTATTAAATTTAATAAAGATAAAAGCAAGGTCTCACCATTAAAATTAAAAAAAATAATTAACCAGACCTATCTATATATATTTTAGGGTCCTGGTTTCACTACCATCATATTAATAATTGCATTATATTTTTTTGATTCTATTATATAGCATAAAGCACCCGTGCTAGAATAGTAAATTCTATAACAGATTTTTTTACAGTTATAATTCCAATGCAAATTGATTTGATATTAACTATATACTATATTTACTAGAGTAATAAATTCTTTAACAGGACCTTTTATAGCAACTTATAATAAAAATTACAATAATACTAATATAAACAAACTAATCATATTTTTGTTTACCAGAATAGTGAATAAGTTCTATAACAGAATTTTTTATAGCAACTTATAACTAAAATTACTATAATTCTAATAAAAAATCCTCAAATACAAACTATTGTTACTAAAATAATTTTAATAAAAAATACTTAAATACAAACTATTGTCACTAAAATAATAAGTTTTAACTATAACCCATAGTAGCTGTTACAATAATTTAGATAAAAATTTTCTTGATAGATACAATTTCTATTTAAAGTATTATATTCTATTTTTATAATTTAGTTCATTATAATTACGTATATTTATAATTTTAGATTATATAGTTTTATAAAAATATAGTTACAAAGTCATACTTCTATAATATTACCAATAGGTATGTCCAACTATATAATTATAGAAAAGAATAACTATAGTCTAGTCTATAAAATTTTATTGTAAAAATTAAGTAAATATTTATATATTCAATATATTTATAAATAATATCTAAATTTATTTACCAATTGTGACTATTAAAGTCTTAAATGTTTTTAATATGGTCCAGTGCATAAAGATTTGTACCTCAAAAAGTTTTATAATTTTAACTTTTAGTAAAAGTTTTTATATTTTTGATTAATTATTAAAAATTTTTTTATATCAAATAAAATAGGTTTTAATCTAACTTATTTTATTATTTTTATTGTTTTAACATTGTCTTATTATAATAATTTTGCATGTACAATTTGCTGTATTTAAGAAAAAAAAGAACAATTTTTTTTAAAAAAAAAAGATATTTTAAGTATTTTCGCAACAGATTCGTATTATTTCACTGACAATCACTTCACAGACATAACACTATACTGACAACCATTTTACCAACAAGCTTTTTTTACCGACAAATAACTCGCCGACACTCGATTTGCCGACAAGCATGTTTTCACCGACACGTTGATTTTACCGACACACACTTTACCGACAGTTAATTTTACCGACAAAATCAACTTACCGACAAGTTCATTTTACCAAAAATAGAATATACCGACAAGATTATACTGACAATGCAATTCACCAAAAACAATTCGCCAGATGCCTTAAGTATTACAGTTAATACTGAAGTTATAGGTCTCGATTTAAACTATTAGCTTTGCTAAAATCCACATGTACTCTACAAATATGAAATCTATACCCAAACCCTACCCTAACCCTATAAGACAAAGACGAAAAAACATCCAAAGAAAATTTTAAAATTTTATATCATAACTTCAGCATCAGCCGTGACTATAATTATTATTATCGTCATTAATAAAATGTGCAATTTTTATTGTCATTATTAATAAATTGCATAATACGTAATTATTCTTAGTGTTTAGTTTATTATATTGCTGTGGTCTCATATGTCAACGAGTTGTATTGTTAGCAATTGTATTGTCGGCAAATCGTATTGTCGACGAATTGTATTGTCAGTAGAATAAGCTTGTCGGTATATTCTATTTTCGGTAAAATGAGCTTGTCAGTAAGTTGATTTTGTAGGTAAATGTAACTGTCGGTGAAGTGTGTGTCAGTAAAATCAACTTGTCGGTGAAAAGGAACTTGTGGGTAAATCAAGTGTCAGCGAATTTGTGTCAAAAAAAAAGCTTGTCAGTAAAATGATTGTTGGTGTAGGTTGATGTCTGTGAAGTGTTTGTCGGCGATTTGATTGCCACCCTTTCGCAACCAATATGCAGTTCTATAAGCTTGTACTACACAAGTTAATTAATGTGCATATGATAAAAATATAGTTAAAATTTGAGAAAATTGAATCACTAGTTGTGAAGAAATTAAGCTTTAAAGTGAAGTAATTTAATTTTTTTACTATATAAGCGTATATATAAATTACTATCATATAGATTACTATAGTAAATTATATAGTAAATATTGTTAAAAAAAGTTACTATTAATAATTTTTTTATTTTATCAATAAAATAATTAAAATAATTTTATTTTTATTAATCAGGTAATCTAATAAGTATATTAAATTAAAAAAATCAAAAATTAATTTGTACAAAAAATATTTGAATTAGAGCTATTTGAGGTACAAATCTTTATGCACTGGACTATATAAACTAAAAGAGTCTACTCTTGGTTTATCTGATTCTACTAGTAATTGGATTAACCAGAATTATTTTGTTAACTTAGTTGATCTGAGTTATCCAGCAACTAAGCAGAGTTTCTAATTGGTTAATTCAGTTAACCCAAATTATTAAGTAACCAGATCAGAATTTCTAATTAGAAAATTACTACTCTCAAATACCTCAAACAAAATTGAAATACTAATATTAGTTTAGTTTGTACAATTTTAATAAATTTATTAAAAATCTATAAATGTATGATATTTCATAAAAATTAATTACTAGCATATTTATTTTGCTTATACAGTGGCCTACTATATTATTGTGGACATTTTTTAAAAATTTATACAGAGCTAAATATATAAGATATTAAGCTAAAAATTAAATTATAAATTCTTTAAATCTATACTTTTTAAATAAAAAAAAGTTTAAAACAGTTTTTAAAATAATTAAATTTAAGTAAAATTTTAGATTTTTAAGTTTGACCAGTTTTTATTGTTGTACAAAATTAATTAAAAAAATAACTGCATAGTAAAAATTAATTTTTATTAAGCTAAATGAACTTCAAAAATAAGCAAAAATTATTCAGCATAACAAATTATATATAATCCTAAAATTTTTTAAAATTTTATAAAAATTTAAGATAGTTATTATTTCTAAATATAAAAATGCAATTTTAATTTAAAATTATATTAATTACCAAATATAGTAATTTTATTACTATATATAGTAATTAACTAAAATTTTTTGAAAAATTATAAAATTTTAAAGATATGTGCATTTTGTTATACTAAATAAATTTATTTAAAAAAATTGCTAGTTTATTAATAAAAAATTTAAGTTTATCTATTACTATATTTAGTAATTCTGTTTTGGGTATTGCTAGGCATCTCCCGCGGGAGATGTATTTTCCGTTAAATTGCCAATAAAATTATTCCACATGATTATTGATGCCAAATTAGCGAATAGTTAATTTTACTTGGTGTAATATAACACAATCAGGAAATTTTCAAAACAAACCTTCGCCTTTTCAAAAATCGTTTATTTCTTGAACATTTACATAAGAAACTACCTTTCGAGCCTAACAAAAGAATTTTCTTTGACCAATTTTACTATATATATCACTAACACTAACCCTTACACAAACCCCAACTCTACTTTAAACAAATTTGGTTGTGGGAGATATATAACTTATATATATCCTATGAGAGATGCCTATAATTTCCTTTTTGAAAACTATATTAAAATTTAGAAAACTGGTCAAATGCAAAATTTAAAAATACCCGGAAGAGTTAAATAATGATAGTTTTCTAACGTTTAATCAGAGGACTTCTGAATCTTGTGGAGCCGTGCAAGCCGAGTATACAGTGAGCGGCATAGAAGACAACATACCAAATATCTCAGAATCCATATCATCATCTCCCTCTAAGATATTACCTTCTAATATTAACAACAATTTAATACCAACTTACCCTGACGATGAATTGCTACCAGACGAAACTGACACTACTACTACTAATTCCAATACAACTCCTTTGGTAGAGGAAATTTCTACAAACCTACACTCAGATATTTTTAAAATATATGATCCACTAGCATGTTATAACAAATTCCTTTCTCATCACAAATTACAAACCCTTCTCTCACCACAAACTGTAGGTTCATTTTAGAATATATCCAAGAAAACTACCCTATGTACTACTCCAATCAATATATTAGAATTTCAATAAAACCTCACCCACGAATTAGCTACTACTTCATAGAAGCACATATTTATTTGCCATATGAGAATTTCTTGCCAGGCCACTTCTTTTTACCCTTTGATGATTCACATGTATTTTACAAACTCGATTTCAAATTATTTACTAGTTCTGACTTGAACTCCAGTAATAACAACTATTTTCAATACCAACTTCTATTGATGACTTTATTCACTCCACACCTTTTACTACTCCACTACCTAGTGATAGCTCACTAACTACAAATAACAACTCCTCATCTATACCAGTATATCCTTCTGAGTTCTATACAGAATCAGAAATAATAGAGAAGTCAGTAATTACTAATAACCATACAGCAAACAATAACCATCCAATAACTACTAACAACTATATATAAACAACAACTATACTTTACAACTTAATATCGCTACACAATGTTCAGGGTTACAATACAATTACCAAGCAGCAACTTTGGAAGGAATACTGTTTACAGTATAACTTACACATTACTGGTATTACAAAGACCAAAATTTCATCTAACAAATCCAACAAATTTCTTAACACAAATCACTTTACCTATTACTGGTCTAGTTTAGACAACTCTGCAGAGAGCACTGCAATTATGCTACACAACTCTATCAAATCTCATGTTTATAAAATACTAAGCCATCCTGGAGGTGCCATTGCTATTGATCTTTATTTTAAACATAACTTTAAATTTAGAATTATCTCTATATACCTCTCAAATATATAGGAATAATACTTAACAGGCTACAATTCAATGGATCCAGCAAGCTTTATTATTCAATATTCATCCCATTATCTTAGGTGACTTTAATGCATCATCTACTTTCTCAACATCTAATATAACCAAAACTCAAATCTTTTTTTCCTTCACAACAATAATTTGTATGAGCTTGCTAATCATACAAATAACTTGGAACACACTTGGACAAGTAGTCGATACTCTAGCAGAATTGATTATATTTGGGCTTATAATTCAATAATTCCTTTTCTAACAAAATTTTCAACTCATAGTTCAATTACATCTACTAATAGTGATCATTTAATTTTGCTTTTTCAATGGGTTTTTCCTTTTGCTCTATCTAACAAACTTCGATACAAAACTAGAAGTAAACGCAAAGTCTTTAATTACAAAGCAATGACCAAAGAAACTTGTGAAGAATTTTCAAACCAAATCAATCACAATCTTAGTACTTATAATATACCTACTACCTCCTATACTGATAGCTCTTTAGAAAAGTTATAGCATCAAATTCAAACTAGTATTATTCAGGCAGCAGCTCAGATTATCTCTAACAAAAAATTCATAGTCTGCAACTTTTATCACACATTTACACCCAAGGCAACAGAGCTGCACAATGATCTTAAAACAATAGGCAGTATTATATATCAAACTAAAAACCTTATGCATAATAACATGCCTATTCCATCTGATCTTAATAACAAAATTCAATATATTAACCAAAAACACAATCTTTAAATTAATCTCATACCCTCTAACAAACAATACTTAGCACAATGGATCTTAGATACAAAACAGATTTGGAAAACTTTATATAATGCTCGCAATCTTGAAAATGCAAAGTTCCTAATAGAACATATCAATACTACTATTTCTAACAGATGTGATAGACTTCTTACCAACACTACCAAAATGATCAATAGCATTCTTAACCGCTATACAGATCCTGTTTATTTTGATAATATCAAAACAAACAATGATCTAATTACAGACCCTACACAAATTAAGAGCCATATACAACAATACTTTCAACAATGGACTTCATACTAGCCTTATAACCAAGAAATCTTCAATCAGCAATGGTATAATAACTACTTACTACTACAATCTGTAAACCCTCAATGGTACTTTACTGCACTTGATCCTATAACATTAGAAGAAATAACATGTACCATTAATTAACTACCTAACCACAAGATATGTGGACCATCTGGAATTAGCTATGAAATGCTAAAACATATTGGTCATAATGCACTATTAGCTATTACCACTCTTTTTAACAAATGCTTATCTACTGGACATATTCCCAAACAATGGAAATGATAGCAATCTATACAATACTTGACCTATTAGCCTCATTGAACATATTAAAAAAGTCTATACAAAAATTCTTACCAATCATCTCAATAGCATATTTACAAAACACAAAATCTTAAATTCTCATAACTATATTGCTTTATTTGGTAATAGTACTAACATTCCTATTCATATACTTAATAACTTTATTGAGGATGCTACATGCAACAAACAGGAAATATGGATACTATCACAGAATATGAGCAAAGCTTATGATTCTGTAAACTTAGACCTTTTTACTAAAGCACTCTATAGAATCCAAATGCCATCTCAGCTTATTCAAATTCTTACTGACCTCCTTACTAATCGCTCTAACCAAGTTATAACAAACTTTGAACTTACACTATCTTACCCTGTACAAGATGGAATAGATCAAGGAGAAACAATTACCCCACTCTTTTGGCGCATCTATTATGATCCTCTTATCCACAAAATATCTACATCCTATTCAGGATATACAACATCAACTACCTGGACATCTCATATACTACAACCTAACTCACATAAAATGCAAATTTCAGCATCAGTTTTAGCATATATGGATGATACCCTATGGCTTGCCCAATCTTTTCAACAATTGCAACAAATTTTACAAACAGCTGAATCCTTTTACACAATGGCACAAATACAAGTTAACCTGCAAAAATCTATACTCATATCCAATACTAAATATGTACTACAATTACTCTTTATGAACTCTACTATTTCTGCTCAGCCACCAAATGTGCCTTTTAAATTTTTAGGATACTGGCTCACAGCAAATCTTAAGTATAATATACAATCTAAATTAATCCTTCAAGAAATTTTTGACTTGGCCAATATATTACAAACTAAACAAATTACAGACAAACAGGCTACTTATATTATTAATACTGTATTATTACCTATATTGCATTCACGATATAGTCCTTTCACAAACTATATGTAACAAAATCTTGTCCAAATATTTAACAATTGCAAAACACAAAGCCAAACTCTCTAGAACAATACCTAATAGCACTATGCTTAACCATAATATATATGGCATCAAAAATATCTGGAATATTCAACTTCAGCATCATATTTCTAATTTCCTTACTAGACTTAATAACCAAGATCTTCTTGGTACAAGCACACATATTAGACTACAACAACTACGAAACAATCTTTGGTCTACTATTTATATTCTTGCACACCCTAACCCAATAATTGATGGACCCAACAAACATACTACAACTTTAAAATCATACAACTATTAAGATATCTAAAACTTACAATTACTATCAACCCAATCTTTCATTACCACATACTATTAACTTAACCACTCTTACAAACCATCAGAAGATATTCTCAATACACATTCATTTTATTCAATATTCAAACAACAATTACAGAAAAAAGAATTTTGTACATAAAACAACTAACTTCAGCTGACAATCCTATACTTCTAGCTTGGCAACACATCTCACCAAGAGTAAATTATTTACCAACTGGTAAACAGCCAAAATGGTTTTCTGTATTGGAAAATACTATTTTGGCTAATTATACTACTAAAACCATACAGTCAAACTTACAACTACCTTCAGTTTACTCTCTAGCTTTTAATACTGGCCATTATACTACTAAATCTAATATTTGGCTAATTACATATCTTGATAACAATATTATTATTGATAAAGCCCGTAGGTTCAACTCAGATTCTAATACTATTTCAATTACACACTAGCTACCAAACTTCGACTACCAGCATACAGAACTATATCCTGCACCAGATATTACTTGTACATCTTGCTTGGGATGCAACTTTAATTCCTTTCGTATTCAAAATTATTGTACCTTTAATATTTTTGCCACTCTATCTACCAAATTTCTAGGAAGGAAAAACTATGCTTCATCCTTCAACAAACTGAACCTTCATGCAAATTACCTTGATCTCTTATATTCAATTGCTCTTCATAATCCAAGCTATATTCCATCACCACCAACTATTCCAATATATAATAATCCAATTTATAAAATATTTACTACAAACCAAGCCTCCAAGCTACTATACCAACTTGTTTTAACTAACTCTACTCAATCTGAATTTATATTTTATACTGATGGATCAGTTAAAAATATTTCAACAGAGCAATGCACTATGGGCATTGGATGGACACAAATTGCTAATAACCAAACAATTCAAAATTTTACAGCCCAAATTCAATTTTGGCCATCATTATACAAAACTGAGCTAGTGTCAATACTCTCTGCTATTAGTACATGCCCACGGCATAGAACTATCCATATTTATACAGATTCACAATCAATTATCTCCAAATATTTTAAACTTACATCTAAACCAATATCTGCTCACAAAATCTTTTTTTACAACTACTGGCCAATTTGGCACATACTTTTTAATCTTATCAAATCTTATTCATATCAACTACATTTACACAAAGTAAGAGCACATAGTGATAATATATACAATAATATAGCTAATAACTTAGCACAACAATATTTGTCAGTACCTGTTCTTTTACTTAACTACAATATCTACAATTCTTCATTTGCACTTCAATATAAACAATACTACATAGAACAACCTACTCGACGCACAATTTAAAATATTTGTAATGCTCATACAATTCAATATGATCATCTCAACACTGTATGGAAACCATTATACCAATATCACACCAAATTGATTTGAATGCTATTTGGCTTTTTCTAAACAACAATTATAAAAGATCATATAACTATACTAACTTTCAACTAAGCAATTCCAAAACATTTCGCATTAAAAACCTTCTCAATATTTTACCTACTCTGGCACATTTACACTACCTCTACCCTACTATATTTAACAACAACTCATATATTACCTGTAACAAACATGAACAAAATCACCATTAGTTAATTTGTCCCAATAACAACATATTGCTTTCTATTACTCAACAAGCAATAAAAGATACTTTTATACAACAAGTGTTAGATATCTCAGTTACAGAACTATCTGCACTACATTATAACTTAATCTATCATTATTGTCTCTCTTTTATTCAACCACCAACTTCTATCTCTCCTTCAATTTATTCAAGATTACAAGGTTTTATCCCTATACCAATCATTAATACTATTACTCAAACTAACACTTCTACCAAAATTGCAACACAACTTACTATTACTTTACTATCTAAAATATCACAAAATATACATAATCAATTATGGAAACCTTATTGTACAAAATTAGCAAACTGGAAAAAAACTAATAATATTCAACCACAACATACTAAATATCATTCCACAAGTACTCAATTATCCTATACCCGTACCCTTATATTTATAGTTGTATCTGTGGCATGCCTGATCAGCAACACAATGATGTTAACAACAGGTGCCCTCCTGTTGGATTCGCAATCTGTAAAATTGAAATTTGGTTAGACAACTGGATCAATTTTAGTACCCTACAAACTCTATTTTACATATTCAAATCTAGGTGAGTTTTAACTACTCTAGTAGGTTTAGGTTGCAGATTAGCTAAGTAGTATTACTATTTACAGTCTGAGTCTTGATTCTTGTAAATTTAATTTGTTAATTTATAAAACCCCTAGAGGTTTTATTCCCAAATTATTAATAAAGACAGAGGCAAAACCTCACCTTAACACCAAAAAAAAAAAAAAGCAAAAATTTAAAAATTTACTTAAACTTAATTATTTTAAAAACTGTAACAAAAAATTTTTTAAAGTTTTTTTTACTCAAAAGGTATAGATTTAAAGAATATATAATTTAAATTTTAGCTTGATACCTTATATATTTAGCTCTGTATAAATTTTTAAAAAGTGTCCACAATAATATGGTAGGCCACTGTAGTTATTTTATTGACAGCATATTTACTAGCAAGATTTTTAAAAATTGCATTAACTTTAATCTTAAATCTGATACTAATAATAAATAACTAGGATTACTTTGTTAATAAAATAACTATTATTAAAATAATTGTCTATAGATTAAACATGTCAAAAAATTAATGGTTAGTAAATAATATAGCAGTGAAATAATTGCTAACAAATTGTTCAATATTTATTAAAAATCCTTATACAATTAGTAAAAAATTTCTACATGTAATATATAATTTTAAAATATTAAAAATAAATGTTTTTAATGTATTTTTCTAAACAAATTTGGTAACACTTGGAAATTATATATATTAATCACTAATTCATATAAGAAGAATGGTATTTTATAAACAAAATTACTATTAAATTTATTATAATTATGAAATCCTTTTTCTCTATAGCTAACTTTTTTTTATTATGTTAATGCACTTTATCTTTTAATTAAAAAATATAAAAAATATTTTTTTTATATAATATAAAAATTTTTGAAATTGGTTTAGTAAATAAAAAGATATTTATAGTTTATTTTTTGTAACTATATAGAATTTTTATAAAAAAAGTTTCTATTCATATATAAAAAATATAGTAATTATACTTTTATAATTTATAAAATTATATCATCCTTACATAGATTGTGAATTAATTTATAATTTTTTTTTTCACTTAGGCAGTTTCGCCAGTATTTTATTAAGATACTAAGTATATCGCTACATAATACACTTGTTTACACCTAATTTGCAAATCTGACATTACCCAGCTACCGTAAAAGGTGCCCAAGTACAACCTGCCACACTAATTTGAAGTCAAGTCTAAAAACTAGAGGCTATGTTAAACTAGCCTAAGTGCTACACTATAATGGCTTCTTCTCTCCTTCATATTCCTTTAACTAACAAGGAATTTACTAAGGACAAATAAAGAGAGAGGGTAAACATAAAAAAATATCAAGCCAAGAAAACGAGAGATACAAAAAGAAAAACAAACAAAAAAGTAAATAAAGGAAGAGGAAAACAAAAAAGAAAAAAAACCACATAGTAAAGCACGAAGGCTAGTCTAACAAAAAAGAAACAAAAGCCAATGGAAAAAAGAAAAGGGAAAACACTATTATAACCCGTGGTAGGTTGAATAAAAATTATATAACAAATGCAACTATTGTATATCTCTACTTTAAAGCTATGCCTTAATTAATATTTTCTTCCGACTATACGACCAACCTCGAATATCCCTATACCATATCGATTGAGCACGTTGTATGGAGTAGCACCGAAACTGTATTCGCAAACAAACACGTCACGTGGTTGCATTCTACTGGGTCCATCTGAATTTGGAAAAGTAAACAGCCGATCTTTTGGAGTGGGTAAACCAAATCCCCACTTTTTATCGAAACCTTTGGAAAAAAGGCAGGAGGGTGAAAAAGATGATACAAAAGAATTACTTGTAAGAAATCTACAGGAGAGTGTTGTTGGAAAACTCATTTTTTTGCTGTTTCCCATTATATAGTCACAGGTTACTTCGTCGACAGAGCAGAAATGATAACTCTACCAAAATTTTTTGTACAAGGGCGCCACCTCCTGCCAGTTGTACCAAAACGCTTTTGGCTTGCATGCCGAATATATCAAAGGAGTCCCTAGATAGCAGCAATAGTTAACCTTTGTAGGAACCGTAGGTTCTGTGTACTTCTACTCACGCTCCAACAAAAAACTTTTTGTTTTCTTCCATCAGAAATTTGATCCAAGTGATCGTTGGAAAGAGTTGTATGTTTTTTTTTTGATTAATTTATATTAATATATTTATTAAAAAAGCATTATTATATATAATAATTACAAAATGCACCTATGGTATTGAATACTATGTATAATTTTATTAATAAATTTTAGATTTAGAGTGTATTTTTAGAATAAAAAGAAGTTTAATATAATATAGTGTAGATTAAATATAAGGTTCCAATTTTAGTTCTTATAAAGCTTTTAGATGTCCTGAACATTTTTACTTAGAGTACCTGATTCTATTTACTTAGTATGTTTTTGAGAAAAAGCACTTATGGTATTCAATACTATAGGTGCATTTTAGTAAACTTGATTATATATTTACTTTGTACAATGTCAAGTTTCTTTGAATACTACAAAGCAGTAAAAATACAATTAAAATAAAAAAACATTATTTAATAATTAAAAAAATTATAAAAAGGTAAAATAAAAAACATTATATAGTATAAAAAAAATAAAGACTTTAAAGCTTAGTTTAAAACAATTTAACTTTTTGTACAGGCAAACTTTTTAAAATACTTTATATTAGAATAGCTCTAAGAAATTTTATAATATTGTAAAAGTTGTAGCAATGTCTTGTTAAGTTTCTTACAAATTTGTTGGACTATTCCTTGAAATTATCTATTAGAAAGATAAAAAATTAAATTTGAATTATAATAAGCAAATAAAAATAAAAATTTACTTGCTTTTTAAAATGAACATATTCTAATACTTCTAATATTGCAAGTATGTTCTAGTTGTAATATAATTTGTTAGTTTAATAGGCTTAATATAGGACTTTTTGTTTTAGATCTTTTGGTTCTTTGTTAAGCTTTCAATCACCTTTTTATTTATTATTTTTAAAATTGTATTTATTTTGTTATTCACTATTTTCTTGATTAATTGTAAGGTTTTAATATAAACATTATTTTTAATATTTGAATAATTGTTGAATTCTGAAAAACCTATTAAATAGGATATCATTTAGATAGCTTATCATTTGTCTCTTCTTTATATTATATTTGTTAAGAATGAATTTTTTATAAAGAACTGTATTTATACTTTTACTGAATTCTAAATTATTTAGTTGGCCCAATTATTTGTTATTAGCTAACCTTTTTTATTTATAATAAAAGTTGTACTCAAACTTTATTTTTAAAAACTTTCCTCATCTAAATTCTTCTTTATTATAATGCAATGAACTTGTTTTTGGTTCTTCAAATATAAACTCATTGGTCTTTTGACTGATTCTTCTTATCATAATTTAATGAACTTGTTTTTGGTTCTTCAAATATAAACTTACTTGATTATATATTCATATAAAGTTTATTATTCAAAATATTTGTTTTATATAGTATTGAATTAGGCTTATTTTATTTTTTATCTTGGATTTTTTTGGTTTTATTGTTTATTTTTTTTGTTAGCCCAAATATAAAATAAAAAAAATAAAATTAGTACAGAGTATTTTATAAGTATTACTAATATAAATTTATCTAAATAAAAAAGATGCATAACTAGTTTCTTATTTTGAACCATTAACCTTATTTGAGAAAACTTGATTGAGTTGTTGTGTTCTTTGTGGGCCAATGATCACAAATTGAATAAAACTACCTTTAGATAATTTTACAAAAAAAAGTATCTTTACACTTATTTTTGTAAGACTAGACAAATCTATAGACAAATATTTGTGATTTCTTTCTACTGTACAATCTTTTTATTGCACTCTTAAATAATTCTATTAAAGAAGGTTCAAAAAAAAGTGCTAACTAATTTATTTATTCTTATAAATTTTCTGTTTACTATAATATTTATATTGCTATAGTTAGATTTAAAACTGACATTGCTAAGAATAAAAAATATTTAAGAGTAGAGTGTACAAATTTCCAATTTTATATAATATTAATTGTAGACCAACTTTATATACTAATTTCTATGATTTCAGATAATTTACATATAAATATTATATAATTTGACCAATTAGAATAAGCAATTCTTTTTATAGTCTTCTTTTCTATAATAATACAGTTTGTATTAAGAAAATTAGTGATTATAAAAGAGTGTAATTATATAGATTCTTTTTATAAGTTTTTTAATAAATTGTCTCAAAAATTAATATAATTGTATAGAAGTTGTGATTATATAGGAGGTGATTATAGAGAAAAAAACTGTACAAATTAAAAAAACATATAGCATTCTAGAAAATTTTAATTATATACAGTATAAAATTAGTTTTTAAAGCATTGTATAACTTTATTATATATAAATTTGTTAAAATATTAAAAAGATTTTTTTTTTTTTTTAATTCGGCAGTCATGCCACAACTTTATTAAATGTCATCTATGCAACACCGTACACGATGAACTGTTAAAACTACATTTAACTAAAATCTAAAGTGTGACCCATCCAGGTGTCCTAGGGATCCTTAAAAGTGACCTGCTATACCAAACTTTTCTCTCAACGCAAACCCCTCATGTCGTTACAATCAGAATTTCCGAATCACTGAGTTGGAGTTTGTTGCCTATCATAACCGCCTACTTCTTAACCCTCTTCTCCTTACTTCCAGAGTAGCAGGATTCTACTAGAAAAAGAAAACATATAATGAAAATAAAAGGAAGAATAAAAGGTGGGAAATACTACGCAGCCTAAGCGAAAAACCAAAATAAAACAAGAAAAAAGTAGAAGAAAGAAGAGGAAGGCAAAAAGTAAACGGCTATGATAGCACTATTTACGTTTGTGCCTAATGGTAAAAATTATATAATACTGCATAAGGAATCGCCTCGTCTAAGTATTATATGTACATGTATAAGAAAAAGAAAAAAGAAAAAGCGCCTATGGAACATTCTAGAAAGAAATTTCATTTCGAATTTTTAACTCCAAAACACCTCACGTGTCATTCATCGTTTATCTCTAGAGACCCGATTTCACTCGTGACTTGATTCCGATATGGTAGGCGTGTTCCCAATTCAGAAGGAGTAAATACTGCTGATCTTTTGGAGGGGGTAAGCTGAATCACCCACTTTTTGAAATTTCGAAAAGTCCAAGGGACGTCATACATAGTACCAAAACAAAAGGAGTTTGTAGGAGTTACGCTGTATAGAATAGTATATTCAACCAGGTCTCTACTTCTATTTTCATATCTATAGGACTTGACAAGTCTCCAGAGTTTCTCTACTACATCTTTGCTCAATAGTACCATAGCCCGCCTAGGTGCCTCACTTAAAAGTCTGCAAGTCTGTTTCATCTCTATTTCATGCGCAGAACATCCAGTGAATGGACTTGGTACCCGACAGCAGCTTGGTAAAGTTTTGTTGTATTTGAATATACTAACTATAGAGTTTTCGTAGGTCAATGTTCTTGGAAATTTTGGTACGAGGGATCGTCAGAAAGAGTTGTCGGACATTTTTTGCTGATAGTTGTTAAAATATTAAAAAGATTTATTAGAGGCATTTTTTATTTATTGTATAAAAATCTAATATAGTTAACTCTCTTTATATCAAACTTCTCTATAATGAACTCTGGATATAATAAACTAAAATTCTTGAATTTTATAATAGTTTAGTATGAAAAGAGCTATATTTTTTTTAAAAAAAATAGTAATTTTGTATAGCAAATTTTTTTAACAGTTAGAATAACAGTTCATTATAGAAAAATTTAACTATATACAATTATTGTTGCTTGATTCCCTGAAAGTTAATTCCTTATTAGCTTATTTTTTGGCACTATATTATAGCATTTTTTGTTGACAAAATCTTTACTTGACATATCATATTTTTGATATTCTCTTTTTTTGACAAAACATATTTTCAAAAAATAACATATTTTAGAAAGAATATTTTTTGATATAACATTTTTCTGATATCTTTTTTTGAAAAGATCTTTTCCCAATTAGAATTTTTGTTTAAAAATAATTATTGAGTAGTTTCAAAAATAGTGATATATTTATGCTCATCATATTACTTGATTAAGCACTTAGTCTAAATTAGAGTTGGAGTTAGAGTTAGATTAGAGTTAGGTAATAATATAATTTAGGCCAAGTTGTTAGTCTAGTAAACAAATAATATAGTTGTATAATTTTATATAATGTGATGATTACTGGGTTTATTATTCTTGTCAAAAAAAGTGCATTCAATAAAACTTAGTATTAGAAAAAAGTCAAATTAGAAATATATTATATCAGATAAATATCTTGTTGAAAAAATAAGATGTCAAAGAAAGGGGATGTCAAAAACATAGTATCTCAAGGAAAGATTCTGTCAACAAAAAGTGCTGTAGTTAAAATATTCTGTTGGGGATATAGTGTCAGAAAAATAAGCTGGTGGGGAACTAACTTTTGGGGAATCATACTGTAATCTATACAATATAGATTATATAAAAATAATCTATATATACCCTACTTAGCATACTTAAAATTTTAAAACAATACATGAACATGATTACATACTTGTGATCCAAATACAGTATTTATCATGCAGTTTGTATTAAGAAAATTTGTAATTATAAAAGAGTGTAAATATAGAAGTTTTTTTATAAGTTTTTTAATAAATTGTCTTAAAAATTAATATTATTGCATGGGAGTTGTAATTATATAGTAGGTGATTATAGAGGAGGAAGACTGTACTTATTGAAAGCACACTAGCAACTTATACTAAATACAAAACTTTATTAATTTACTTAAGTAAAATTACTATATATTTAGTGCATTTGATATATAATTGTTTTAGTGATTTGTAGCATTAGCCAGTAGTTTCTACTTGTATATATCAAGCTATTGCTAGATGCGTAATATTAGTAGGTTGTTTTCAACTACTTAATGCAGACTAGCTATAAATGTGAATAGTTGCAAAATAGCAAAAATCAGAGGTTTGTATAGATCAGATATGAATTTGTTCTATTTCTGGAGCTTCTGCTATTTGTTTTCTGTCAATACATTTTATAACTATTAGTAAAATTTTTGTTAATTAGTTTTCATGTAAAATATTTAGATTTCGCAATTGATTAAATCGCTTATCTCCTCTTGTATATTTTGCTATATCTTGATTATACTGTAATTGTTAGTGCACTAAAGCCTCTCTGCTTAGCTTTCTTTTTGATCTGTTAACCTATTTACCATATAAGTTCAAATTAAATTACCTTTTTTTGGGGGTCCGCTAAAGCCTTGTACTTACGTGACTTTTTATATATAGATCAGCCAATCAGAATCATGAAATTTTGTTTACACAAAGAAGTCAAAAATCAAAAACACCACAAAACATAATTAAACCTGTTCTGGTGCATTAATAAAAAATATAAAAAAGACAATATTACCTATATATATACCCTCTCCTAACAGTAAACTAACCCTAATCTTAATTATAACTAAAATTTCAAAAGTTACATGGTACAAGGCTTTAGCGATCCCCCTTTTTTGGGCAAAAAATTATATAAAAAAATATTGAATAGCTTATTTTTAGATTGTTAAATTTTTTGAAAAATTGAAAAATGTACTAATAAAAAGTTGTCAAAACTCTACCAAATTTTTACTTTAGGTGCATTTTAATATCTTAAACAAGTTCACTTAATCTCTATAACTTGTAAAATTCATTATAATAAATATATAAATATGCTAAAAAATTTGATCTTTAATATAATTCAAAATTCAAGTAATGCCTTTAAAGTTCTTTATATTGTTGCAACCAAAACCAATTCATTACTAATAAACTTAATCAATTTCAAATTAATTTAATATTAACTACAAGTGATAAAATTTTTTTTGGTCTAACTCAAATTAGATAATATTTTTTCAAATGTTATAAGCATACAGAAAGATTTACAAGCACAATTAGTATCAAAATAAGTATTATAAATTGTAACAAATATAAAAAGCAAAATTGTCTTACAAAAGTAATTGTTATCATATTTGCAATAATTAGTATAGCTAAAATATATATTTTCTATAATTAAAAATTTGCCAATTCATAATTAACATGGTACATTAATTTTTACTAGTTATTGAAAATGACTGAGATCAATTTTTAATACATTTAAATATCAAATTTATTGTATTTAATATGATTAAAAATTATTATTATATTATAAAGTCAAGCTATTAATTTTTTGTTTATAAAAGATAAATTAGTAAAAAAACTTATATTGGTAAGTAATATTTAAACTGTATTAAAAATAATAACTTTAAGAACTGTTTTTATACTGTCTTTATATCCAGAAGATTTACAGTTTTTTTGTTAAAAATTTATTATTTTTATAAACAAAAAATTTCTTTAACTTTTTTTATAATCTGAAATATTAATTCATTACTATAAAAAAAATATATAGCTTATTTAAAAAAAGAAAAAAAGTACAATCAAACCTCTCTATAGTTACACCTTTGGGATACAAAAAGCTGTGCTTATAAAAATGTATAACTAATATAGAGGTATTTTTATATATTTATAAAAAATTGGTAAAGATAATTTTGTAATTATTTTAATTTTGTAACTATATAAAAGGTAACTATAGAGATGTTTTACTGTATATTAAATTAATTATTATATATGCTAAATAATTTTTATAAAATATTTTTAATAATTATTTATTAAATAAATTATTATATACATTAAATAATTTTTTATAAATATTTTTAATAATTATTAAGTTCAAGTTCATTAAGTAGTTCTATAAACACTTTATTTTATAAATAAATTGTTAAATAAAATTAAATATAAAGAATAAATGATTTAATTTTACTTTGATTTGCAAAAATAATACATGTTATTTTCAAATTACTAATAATATTTGTCAATTAACAATTGATATAAATTAAGAAATTACAAAAGTGTGATGACATAGAGAAGTTAGTAAGTTGTCATACCAAGCAGCAGGTTTAGGGTTCAAATCCTGCTAGTAATACTTTAAAAAATAGACCTGTGTTCTGGTAACTGCGTTTTGTTGATTAGTTGGATATATTAGTTTTAGCCTTGGTTCATTATTTTAAATGAAAGCTTTCAGGCATTATTGTGTTCTGTTATACTAACAAATTTAAGAATCCAGAAAAACAAAACCTATTTAGCAAGTATTTAGCAAAGAGGTAGCAAAGTTCTTTGATAGTGCTATCAAAAACTGGAGTACAGTCAGAACTCCCTCCCTAAGTGCACACCTTTCTTAAGTGTACACCTTAGTCTAGTCCCAAGCTTGTGACTTAATAATAAGTGCACACTTTTTAACATCTGCATGTGCATAGATTTTGTGGTCCCAGACTTATATATGCACCTCCATAAATGTACACATGTGATCTTTAACCAATAAAAATACTGAATGATCATGTGATTAGAATATTTATTTTAAGATTTTTCTGTGAACTTTGTTCATGATATCATGTGATTAAATGCATTGTTGTCACAGGACAGCTCTGGACAATTTGTAAACAATTGTGAACAATTGTGAACAAAAAAATAAATCTAAATTACTTAAAATTTTATTAAGATAATCTATTTTTTTCTTTTCCAAAAAATACAGAACTATAAAAAATATATAATCATATCTTTCTTAAACTAATTTATTAAATTTTAAAGTCAAAATATTCTTTGAACAGTAGTGAACACTGCGGATGTTTGGACATGGACATGGGTAAAAAAAGTCTTGAACATTGTAGCTACAACAATACTGATTAAATGATTCTCCGGATCTTTGAGGTCACAAGTAATTCTTTTTCCACTCTGATTAGGCACAATTAAATTTCAACAGTAGCTAGAGGTAGTCAGAAATTAAAAATTAATAATCACATAGTTCAATTGTTTAATAAATAAGGTAATTGATAATTTTTCAATTAATTTTATAGGCAAGTATTTAAGAAAAGGGTCAATTTAATTTTTAATAACACTTACTCTTTTATTTCAACAACAACACTATGAATTCAGTGTTGGGTGATATGGCAGTCAACCAAAAATTTGCTGGTCAAATTGGTCTGGTCAAATTGGTCAATTGGTCAAACTGGTCAAATTGGTCAAGTCTATTATATAAATATTATATATATATTATATAATAAATTATATTTACATATGCTATTTGACCAATTTGACCAGTACAGGTCCTTTGACCAGACCGGTCAAATTGGTCAAATTGGTCTGGTCCAATGGTCAAATTGGTCTGATCAAGCCAACACTGTATGGATTATATGAATATCATCTAGTTTTGGTATTCCTGAACACAAGTATTATCAATCATGTGCATTGGTTCTTTCTTCTGATTGGCTATATATTTTTTTATATACTTCTATAAATGCACACCCTCTATAAATGCACACTCATGCCTGGTTCTAATGGTGTGCACTTAGAAAGGTTTGACTGTATTAAAAACTAGAGCTAGAGAATAGATAATAAAAACCTTTAGAAGAGAGAGTCCGGCTGCCAGAGTCATATTGAAGAAAAGGGCCTATATTTTAGAAGTAGGTACCAAAAGAAAAAAAACTATAATATTGATTCTTATAAGCTAACTGGTTTGAAAGTTTAAAATATATTAGAAAAAATCAAGTAGGAAGATAGCAATGAGTGCTGGTTGAAGCAAACTTTACTAGAGTAAAAGTAGGTAACAGTAGTAGTTCAAGAGCATTTCTGACTACAAGTATTAGTTGATGCTAAAGCAAGAACTCCAAAATATAAATAGATAGATCAGATTAATTATAAAGTTACCAAAAATAGAAAAATTTGCAGAAAACCCTCAAAAATAAGCAAATTCCCATAAATAAAAAAGAGAACCCCGAAATATACATTGATAGGTTAGGTATGAGTTTGCTTATTTTTAAGGTTTTTTATATATATCTTTTCATTTATAGTAATTTTTTTGCATATTTTTGAAGTATTTTTTGCAGATCTTTTCTTTTTTAGTAACCCTATAATTAACCTGACCTATTTATGTATATTTTGGGGTTCTTAAAAAAGATCTATATAAAAACAGCAAAAATAGTAAACTAATACCTGACCTTCTATATATATTTTGGGATCCTCTATGATATATATTACTAAAGTAGAGGTAAATACCTATGTAGGACAGGTACTACTCTACCAAGTTTCCTATTAAGAATGAACTGTATAGTATCTTTGGGTTCTAAATGAAGATGTTCTAAGAATTGGCTAAAGTATTTGGTACAAACCTTGACTAACTTATATATTAGAGAAGATGCTAGTATACAAGGAAAAAATTAGCAAAAAGGTTTAAATAGGCAATCCTATAGTTGCCAAAAGTATAAGCAGCTAGTTGTATTTTTGTTTATATAACAAATATCAGAGTATCTATAAGCAGTCTTCTTGATCCATACTTGAATAAAAAATAGTCTCAATCCAAAATAGAGATTTTAACCAAAAAAAATAGATTAAGAAATTACTTAGAACTTATATAGTATACATAAACTACAGCTACTAATTAAATTAATTTAATATTTTTAATTGAATAAGCACTAAATAATTTGGAATTACCTTAAATTTAAAATATTATTTCAATATAAATGTATTTAGAATCAATTTATATTAATTTTAATCTATTCTAATATACAATATATATTAATTTTAATCTATTCTAATATAGAATATAATATTATAATTTAATTTTAAAAATTTAACACTTTAGATTCATACTAGTTTCCAGTTTCTAGTATAATATTTTGGACTTATATTGGTTTGAATCCTTATAATTAGATTTATACTAATTGTTGTTTGGTTTATTATATTACAATTTTGATTAATAAATTATAATTTGTTAAACTACTAACTTATATAATAAAAATTATTTAATTAGTAATTTACTAATTTTGCTAATTGAAGTATATTTTTTATTAAACCAAATTAGTATCTAAATAATAAATTAGTTCAAATATACTTTTCTGTTGAGCCCATTTTATACTAATTTAAGCTATGATCTATAAGCAATTATAATTAATAATATTATTTAATATCTTCAAATTATATTTAAACAGATTCAAATCAGAATACTTGTTACTGTATTTTTCTAAAAATAAACTACCTTTTTTTGGGGCAAAAAGTTATACAAAAAATTGGAAGTAGCTAATTTTTAGATAAAACTGATTTTTGCTCAATCACAGATAGTTGCTATATAGTAAAGTCTATTTTTTAGTATAGAAATTAATAATTATTACTTAAATACACATACTATAGAATTTATTAAATTGAAGAAGTTTTTATTATTTATTAACTTAATTTTTATATTTGATGAATATATTTTTTAATTTTTTCACTGAGCATAAAAATTAAAAGTTAAATAATAATATAGTATATATATTTTGATCTTTTGAATAAGTTTACTTAAGCAAGTATAGTCGATTTGTATAGGAAAATTTTGACTTTACTACTGTATATAACAACTATTGTCAATTGTGGGGTAGCTTATTTTTAGATCAAAAGACATTTTGGAGTTTTTTGACCAAAAAAGAAGTAGCTTATTTTTGAAGGTAGCTTATTTTGGTAAAAATACAGTAGTGTTTATTTGAATATTTAGCTAAAATTAGTAAACATACTGATTTTTTCTTATTTCTACTAGTGTTAGCAATTAGATATATTTTTTATTTGGCATGTAAATTATTAAATTCAAATAAAATCTATAGCAAATATATAAAAAAACCATGCTGCTCTACTTTTGCTTACTAAAAGAATCAAATACAGTAATATTTTTCAAATACAATTATACTAAACTATAGCAATGCTCTTTCTATACTAGGTCTTATCAATACAAAAGTGTTATATTTACTTTTAGCTGCATTTGTGGTTTTTCTGATCAACAACACTCTGGCTCCAACCTTGCATACCAATAGGCTAAGTCTTTTATGAAACAGTATTTGGTCTAATATAGATCAAATATTGTATCTCTATTAATTATATTTTAGCCTTTAGATCTAGGTAAGTCTAATTTTAGATCACAGATAAATTAGTCTGAGCTTTTATTCTTGTATGTAATTTATATATAATTGTTATACAATTTAAATGACTTATATAGACCAAATATAACTAATATAAATTACTTGGGTTTCTAAGGTAGCTTGGCTGAGAGTGTAAGTGCCTTGAGGAATGGGAAGATTAGTGAATTTTATTCCACTTAATAAAGCTATAAGCAAGGCCTGCCTTAAAAAAAAAAATTAAAATATTACTTAATTTGATTATATCAAAAATTTCTAAAAATAATTTTTTAATCTATTTTTTTTTATTTAAATGATATGGATTTAATAAGTTTATAATTTTATATTTAACTTAATAGCTTGTTTATTTAACTCAATTTTAAACAATGTCCACAATGTTATGGTAGGCCAACGTAGTAATAATAAAAGTATTGGCATAACTATCAGTTTGAAATCAGCAATTCAAACAATGCTTGAGCATAAACATTAATGAGTTTATCACATTGATGAAGATAAATGAGAATAAATTAATTAAGTTTTACAATAACGGATAAGCACCATTGTGATCTTAGTTAATTCATTGAGTATGCTACTTGAGAACACCATAAATTATTTTTATATATACCTAAATAAAATTTGCATAAATTTTGTATATTAAATTTTGCATAAATCCTAACGATATAAATCTACATTGGGTTTTTAAGTCAATATAAAAATTTTGTAACATTTATATAACTTTATACAGTAGATCTACCTAAATTTTATAAAACTGTACTTGCGATTATAATTCGATGTGGCATGTACCGGTATACGAAAATTCAATTCTCCTTAAAGTGTTGTTAATATCACTATTTGGTTTTTTTGAATAAATTACGCAGATCAGTATAGTACAAGAGGATTTTTAAAATCCGTACGTACGTACAATACTGATCCAATAAATTTACCGCTGTGTAAGTTTCGGTAAATTTGTTTTCATGCATTGTAAGAAACGTGATCATAGTATCACATGATTCCATGTGATTGACTGTATCATATGCATCGATTGGTAAACTTTATGCAGATTCCATATGTATGTAGTTCAATAATGCTAGCCAAACTTTTCATAGGCTGGTATTGTATATCACGTGTACTGTATACGTACTAAGTTCGTATAAGTTTGTAATTTCGTAACACAACCCTATCTGCACCTGATCTATTCTGTACACCTATACCATACTATAATTTCTCATGTAACGAAAATTATGCTCTTGATTGGTTTTCCGCGAGTATTACTAACTCCTAAAAGGAAATTGCCAAACGTTGTTCTAATTTCATAATATCGAAAACTAAACCGATTCTGGTCAAATTTAATGAAAATTTCTCACGAAATTATTAAACGATTAATGATTTTGTGTGGAAATTATGTTTTAGGCAACTGAGCCATTATACTGATATAGCTTAAGCAGTCTAAGCAGACTCCAGAAACATAAGGCTTATATAGGCGAGATACTAAATACCGACTAGTAATTTAGTTGGTTATAAATTTAAAAGCCGAATTTGATTTTTAAATTTAACTTACTTTAAATTGAAAGATTTTAAAGTATGTATAATTCCAAAATCTATATATTCTAGCATTAATTTTCAATCATTATAATTTTTTTTTATACAAGAAACTTTATAAAAGCCGTCCAATAAATTTATAAAACTTACATTAACTATAAAATTATTTGGCTGCTTTTTTTTTTTAAGAAAAAATAACTTTATGTAAAAAAGCTTTAGCGATTTAAAATTAAAAATCACACAAATTTATCAATTATAAGATTATACATCAATGTTAGTTTTTGTCAATTATTTTTATTAATATATTGAATTGAATTTGCGCATATATCGGAGCTCTCCGTATGTATAACGCGCATAAACTTTTTTTTGGAGCAAGTTTTTTTGACGTTTGCGCCAATAAAAATTTTTTGAATTTATAACACTGCCCCTCCCCTGTCCCTGTAACATTAAAAAATTGCCCTTGCACAGTTTGAATCCGATGATCATCCCTTAACCTTATTTATCTTTGTACTCCTAATGCTATCTATTTCCTATTTTATATATTTATGCATATCTCTTTTATAACCATATTTGGTTGTCTATACAAACAACGCGAACTGTAAAATCGTTCGATACTGAATACACGAATGAGAGTTGTTAATCAGATCAATTAACGTTGCACAACGTAATACAAATCTTCAATAAATTTTGATGCTTCCAAATGAAATGCAACCCATTTTTTTTCTTTGCGACAAAATGTTACTTTATGAAGACCACTTTGTAGAGCAGCCAGAAAAAATTGACAAAATGATACTTTACGAAAACCTCTTTGTAGAACAACCAGAAAAAATTGACAATCCATCAAATATTATTCTAATAACTAATAATTTTACCCAATTGTATTTAGATGATAAAGAATCACAAGATTTTTCACATGAATTTCTTAAGAAAATTTTTAAAGAAATTTGCACTTTATATAATGTAGAAAGATTAAAAGGCAAAAATTCCCAGTCAATTCTTGATGCATTGGAACAATTTCTAATTAAAAACATGCATAATCCAGATCACATTATCAATTTTTGCTTAAATGATCAACTCAATCCTATGGCTCAAATCATTCTTGCAAGCTGTTATCGTTATGGTAAATGGGTTGAAAAGGATGAAAATAAGGCATTCATTTATTATCAAAAATCTGCTGATATGGGTGATTCTGAAGGAATATTTCTCATCGGTGTCTGTTATAAAAAAGGAATTGGTGTTCAAAAAGATGAACATAAGGCATTTATTTGTTATCAAAAATCTGCAGAAATGGGAAACGCAAGTGGAGTCTTTAGTGTCGGGTGTTGTTACGATGAAGGAATTGGTGTTGATAAAGATAAATATAAGGCATTCATTAATTATCAAAAAGCTGCAGAGATGGGAGATGCTGGAGGTGCATACATGGTTGGATATTGTTATCGTCATGGAAGTGGTGTTGCAAAGGATGAAAATAAGGCATTTATTTATTATAAACAATCTGCAGATATGGGGGATGCTGATGGAACATTTCGTGTTGGATATTGTTATCGTCATGGAATTGGTGTTGAAAAGAATGATCATAAAGCATTCATTTATTATCAAAAATCCGCAGAAATGGGGCATGCAATTGCAACAAATAATGTTGGCCATTGTTATGATGAAGGAATTGGTGTTGAAAAGGATGATAATAACGCATTCATTTATTATAAAAAATCAGCAGAGATGGGTAGTGCTGATGGAATAAATAATGTTGGATATTGTTATCTTTTTGGAATTGGTGTTGAAGAAAATGAACATAAAGCATTCGAATATTATCAAAAATCTGCAGAGATGGGACATGCTAAAGGGACACATAATGTTGGATACTGTTATCAAAATGGAATTGGAGTTGAAAAGGATGAAAATAAGGCATTTATTTATTATCAAAATTCTGCAAAAATGAATCACTCTAGAGGAATATGTATGGTTGGTAATTGTTATCTTAATGGAATTGGTGTTGAAAGAGACGAATATAAAGCGTTTACTTATTATCAAAAATCTGCCGAAATCGAATTAAATAAAGCTTTTAAATAGACCATAAATTAAAGTTGTATATATATGATTAATTAATTCTGTTTACGTAATTTTATATGTATTAAATTTAGATAGAAACCTATTTCTTTAATTAATATAAATAGAGTTCGAACGCATATAAAATTTGAGCTCAAGTTATCTACCTGTTTAAAAATCATTACCATGTTGTAAATTAAATTACATTTTTATATGAAATTTTTTCATTGTCTTTTTTTTTCACTAATGTGTTTAACAGTTCAGTGGCAATATGGTTCATATTTCATGTTGTCGTAGGTTAATTTGTGACTCTGGAATTTCGTGGTGCTGGTTGAGGGTTCATGTAACGTGCTGTACATGTTGCATGATTGGTGTGATCCGGACGCTAATTCTGATAGTATAACCCGGATGATAATTTATCCGAAGATAATCTGTAATATATGTGAAAATAGATCTTTAATAAAGAGACAAGTTTGATATGAGCAAACACGGCTTATAATAAACTTAATGATATGTCAAATTGATGCATAAAAAAGTGTGAAGGTGAATAGGAACTGAATGATACTTCAGTGGAAGTATAAGGCCAAGCAAGTCGTTTTCTAAGTGAAATTCGAATAAAGACCCCGCATCAGTACAAACAGGTCGCAAAATAAAGATCCAAATCTCCTTTTTCCAATTTCTTCAATATCATCTTGTTTATCAAATAGAATCAATTCAACCACATTATCATATGCCAAGGCTCCAAGTTGTAAGCTTTTACAATATTTTCGCTTGTTGCTATGTCAGGGTCACGTAACCGGCATCATACTTCATTCATGTTATTTTTATTTAACCTTCATAATCAAACAAAAATATTGAGTTTTCTCGCTGCGCTTTATATAAATGTAAATACCTTTGCACTACCAACTAAATTGATGCAAATAATTAATTCGTATGTAATTATGAATAAATATTTATAAATTGTATATTTGAATTTGTTTTACTACAACCGATTATTAAATGATCTTTTTCTCACAACTGGATGAAATGATAAATGTGAACGAAATGATCTAAAGAGCATTAAAATCATAGTAAGTATGTATTTCTTTTAATTCTTTATACCAACACTAGTCAAAGTGCCAAAAATCAACATCTAGTCATATTATTTTCAATTTAATTAATTGATTGCTGAAGGTGCTGAATGTATCGGTATTCAGCTAGCTGGATAGGCATTTAACTTGTTGAATAAGCCTTAGCAAGTAGAATGCTAGAAGATGCCAACATAAACCAGCATACATTCAGCATCTTCAGCAATTAATTAAAAAATATGAGTTCCATTGAATTAATCACGAGCGAAATAAATGGAGAATTTATTTTTCTGGTTAATTTCACTGATTAAGAAAGTTCTTTGTACTAAACTTACCAACTAAATTAATAAGAATGAAATAATTTGTATATAATGGTAATAATGACCTTATTTATGAGTATTTGCAACCTTTATTTGTAAGTTGTTTTTTCTACAACTAATAAATTCTTTATGCTTATGGATTAAATCAGCAATAAATAATTATGAACATGAACTTAACATCAAATTTAAATTTATGAATTAATAAATGTTTTTAATGATTACTGTTGACAATATAGTTTTATTATTAATAGTTTTTTTTAAAAAATTTCAATAATTTTAAAATTTTCGTGTAAATTTGTGTGGAAAACAGTTTAATGGAATTCTAAAAACAAAATTACTTATTAAGAAAGCATGCATAAAACTTGTCTTATTTCGACAATTTGTAGTATTAAATGTAATAAATGTTTGATATTGTGAGACTTAAATTTTTGGTGAGAGTTTCTTAATTACTTGACTCGATTTGATTTGAGTTAGTTCAGAGGTAAATTCACGTTCCAGAATGAATCAGTTTGGCACTAAGTAATAATCGTCTATACGTATTTAGACTTAATCACGCTAGCTCAGAATCATCGTCCATTAGTATGCCATTTTAGTCATAACCGGTCATGACCGGACGCTAATTAAGTTGCAGTTCGTATATGACATTGCATATAAATTTGATGTGTAGCACAGTCATTATACTTTTCTTGCGTCAAGATGTCAGAGAAACCAGAAAAATTGACAATCCATCATATATTACTCAAATGGCCAACGATATTCCCTAAAAAAAATTTTCAAAAAACGTATCCTGATTTTCTCCAGATTATCGTTCCACTATAGTTCCGGAAAATGCTCATTTTTCAGAACAAAACATACACAAATTCCTGGTCATTTCCGTAAAACTCTGATGAATTCCGGGTAAAAATCAAATCCGGGTAAGATTCGGTTTCTAATTATAATGAAGTACAAAAGATTGGAAGTCGAACTTTACCAAGACCTCGTATAATTATATTTGATCTGGTATGTAAAAAATAAGGTAAATTTTAAAAAGTGATATGTAAAAAATGGGTTTATTGAAAAAAAATGTGGAGGTAAAATGAGGTAAATAAAAGATTAGTTGTGGGATTTTTTGAGGTAAATTTTTAAAATTTTTAATGTGGTATAAGTAAATTTTCATACTATCACAAAAGTATTGCATCATTAATTTCTGTAGCTAACTAGTAGTACCTGATATTGTATATTTATTATTGAGAATAAGCAGCATACATTGGTACAATATATGCATATCAGATTTATCAAACTCTTTTAATGATAATGTATTTTTTAGATTGTATCTTATGTTGCCTGAATCAAAAATAAAAAATTAAAATAAACTGTTTTTTATCAAGACAATATAAAATTATTGGGTTGCATACAATGACTCTTGCTATTATTAAAAATGATTCTTAAAATAGAAAATATTATGTTTAATAAAATCAATATATATAAAGAATGGTATCTAATATATGATTTTGACATAACAGTTTTAAAAATAAAGAAAAGAGTAAAAAGATTCTATGACTAGTGTTGCAGGTTAATTTATAAATTTTTGGCATAAAACAATTAGTAATATTAACAAAACAAGTGTATTTAAAATACTTATTCAGTTTTTATTTATATTAACTGGATTTTTGTTATTTTATATTGCTTATATACTTCTATTTAAATTATGATTTTTAACATTTATCGCTAGTGCGATTCATCGCTACCCCTGATCGACCAATCATTTTGTTTGTTTTGATTTTACATTAATCAAAACAAAACAAATAGCGCCCGCGTTATGATTAGGGTTAGGTTTTGGCAGGGCACGAGTTAGAATGCCCTTCTAACCCAAAATTTCGCAAGGAATTTTTTTTTGTCAAGAAAAAAGTGTAGTTTCTTAGTCAAAATTTTAAGTTAGAAGCGATTTTTAAAAAAGTTTGTTTTGCTTCGATTTCACGTTACACCTGATCCTGCATCCCGATCAGGGACCCGGAAAATTTTGGTTTGGAAATTGCAAAAATTTATTTGGACGTTGGCCAATATTTGGATAAAATTTGGATAAATCCTCGAATATTTGGAATTATTTGGATTATTTTTCATCAAAAAAGCTCTGTTGACCAATCAAAAAACATGATTCTGTGTAATCATAACTAGTGAAAAATTTTCCAATTCTGAATTTCGTAGGAAATTTATCAAAATTTATTATTTGCATAATTGTGGTATGTCTGTCGACTTCAATCCATGCTTAGATAATTTTTAGTAGGGATTTTTTTTTCATGTATTTAAAAAAAAAATACTATATTGTGTAAATTAACTCTTGTACTTTTGCGAGAGAACTGGCAAAATTATGAGTGTAAACTTGATGAGCATAGTGTTTCGATCCTAAATCCGAAATCCGGATTGATCCTTCAATCCAGACAAATTCAGATGTCCAGGTTAGAGATTTTTACTAAGGATGTACCCAAAGTAAGCTTTATACATAATCTAATGCGGATTCAATCCGGATTTGATAGAATCCGGATGGCCTGTCAAAATTAGGATCGAAAAACTAGTAGCACATTTTTATTGTATGTATTTTTATTGGTCAGAGATCACATGTATACAGGAAAATCGGTAAAAAATTTGAAAAAATTTGGCCAAAATGCAAAAATTTGGAAATATCAAAATTAGGCCAAAAATTTGGAATAATTTGGAAAATTTATTTCCAAAATTTTCCGGGTCCCTGATCCTGATTGGTTGATCGGGTGGCGATGCATCGCACTGGCGATGAATGATAACTCTCTTAAATTATAACTATTGCATTATTTAATTGACCATTTATTTATAACTCTTATTTAATTATAATTTTCTTTATGCATCATTTGAATTATTTTCAGCATGCACTTTGCATCTCTAATCCATATATAACTTAACTATTCCCAATTAGCACCTAATAGATTAGTTTATTGGTTATAATATCATATACACAAGATACCAATTAATTACTTGTAGCTTTATTCTAGATTATGTATTAATTTTTTTAACTAATATGTTTATCTACTATTGTAGAGTTCTAAATAGGTACTCCTTACCAAATATACCATATATTCATTTTTATTATAATACTAAAATGCATCAAAAATAAATTATTATAATAACTATTATTACTGAAAATTACTTTAATAACACCTAATAGTAGAAAACATTCAATTTGATTCAGATAATTAAGGGTAGAGTACAATATCGATCATTTTCATATAAAATTGATGTATGAAAAAATTTTATATAGGTATCACAAAAACGCCACAAATAAAAATCTTTTAAATTGTAATAGATTTTAGTTAAAAATTGTGGCACATAGATCAAATTCTTCCTTTTATAGTCATAAAACTTTAAACACTTGTACTATTTAAAAAGACCAATATGTATATCTTATAAAGTTTTTGTAGTGACTCCAAATTCTCTGTAGTTATATAAAATCAGTAATTCTGATTGGTTTATATCATATGATTTTTGGATCAATTTGTAATACCCAATTTTTAAACACATGTTTTTTGGTAAGGATCTAACTGATTTTAATGATTTTACTACCATTAAAATCATAAAAACCTATTTTACAACTTTTTTTAGAAATTTAAAGTAGTTAACTTAATATAAGTTTTTTTTAATTTTAAAAAGAAAAAAATTTTACAATTCATTTTATATATAATTTGCAAATAGATACTCTACTCTTAAAGCTAAAAAATATATTATTCCTTAAATTATAACACAGACAAATTTGTCTAAGTAGATTTTAAAATTTTAAATTTTTAAATATTAATGGATAGAATTTGGGTGTACTACTAGTAGTACTTTGTACTATATAGTGACACCATTTAAGGCTAATTATTGACTAATTTTAATAATAAAAACTCTATTAAAATATTTTTGCAATATACTTTAGATAAATTGCATTATATAAAAAAAATCATAACTTTAAATAGTCTTTTTAATTTTTTAGAGACCTTTGAAACCTGGCTATTTTTAGCCATTTTACTAGCAAATTTTACTTATAAATATTATGTTAAAAACTTAATTTAATTTGTTAAATTTTTAAACTTATCACAATAAATATAACTCTTTCTAACGATCTCTCGTACCAAATTTTCCAAGAACACTGACCTATGAAAACTCTATAGACCAATATGCAACAAAACTTCACCAAGCTGCTGTCAGGTACAAAGTCCATTTACTGGATATTCTGCTCCTGAAATAGGAATGAAAAAGATATGCAGACTTTTAAGCGAGGCACCTTGGCAGACTTTGGTACTATTGAGCAAAGACGTAGTAGAGAAACTCTGGAGCTTTGTCAAGTTCTATAGATATAAAAATAGAAATAGAGACTTGGTTAAATATGTTATTCTATATAGTGTAACTCTGTCAAAATCCTTTAGATTTGGTACTCTCTCCCTGCACCCCTTTGGTCTTTTCAAAATTTCAAAAAAGTGGGCATTTTGGTTTACCCCCTCCAAAAGATCAGCAGTGTTTACTCTTTCCGAATTGAGAACACACCTACCAAATTAGAATCAAATCACAAGTGAAATTGGGTCCTTTGAGATAAACAATGAATGACACATGAGGTGATTTTGAGTAAAATTTAAAAAGAAATTTCTTTCTAGAGTGTTCTATTAGGCGTAGTTTTTCTTTCCTTTTCTTTTATTAATCGGTACATATAATACTTAGATGAGGCAGTTCCTTGTGCAGTATTATATAATATTATCATCAGGCACAGCTGTAAATAGTGCTATCATAGCTGTTTACTTTGTTCCATCTTCTTTTATCTTTTCATTTTTATATTATATTACTTTGGTTTTTCGTTTAGGTTGTGTAGATTTCCTCCATTTTATTTTTCCTTTTATTTTCTTTATACTTTTTTGTTTTCTGCCAAAATTCTGCTGCTCAAGAAGTTAGGAGAAGAGGGTTAGAAAGTAGGCTGTTATAACAGGCGGCAAACTCCAATCAGTAATTCGGGTACTCTAAATCTATTGAGAGAAGGGGCCTCTGATATGAGAAATGTTTGATATAACAGATTACATTTAAGAATCCTGGGTGGGTCGCACTTTAATATATTAACCTCAAAAGTAGGTAATCATGTTGTACTGGTATTATATAATTGATTAAAATAAAAGATGCAGCATAGCTGCTGAATTTCAAAAAAAAAAATTTAAACTTATATATCATACTCTTAATATTTTAGCTTAAATGATAATAAATTTCATAAATTAGAATTACAAAGTCTGTTTTTAACAACTTCTGATAAATTTAAACAAAATTTATTTAATAAATTTTTTTAAATTATAGTTAAAAAACTAAAAAACCTATATAAAATACTAAAATAGTAATGATTTTCAACTAATAGCTTACAAACCTTTATAGTAGAAATAATATTTTTTATAATATAACTAATAATAAACTTTTTAATGTAGTAAGCTATTGTTACAGTAGGGAGGCCTTTTTTAACTCCTTACTATAACAATAACATGGCTACAGGGATCCTTTATTGGTTTATAGCAGTGTCCAAGAGGTAGGTATAATTCCTTAGTCTGTAAGAAATTATACTCTTCTCTAAGGGCAGTTCGGTATAAAACAACAAGAGATAATAGGCAGTTTATTAATTTAACAAGAGGGCTTCCAAGGTGTTTGTTCCTTAGTAATCCCAAGAGTTTATTAATAATAAGAGAGGAGGATAATAATATAAAGGTAAAGATAAAATACAATGTCTGGATCTATCTAGTCTACCTTGACTAAGGGAAATTCTGTGCCTTTAAATACATTTTAGAATAAGCGCTATAAGCGTTAATTTACAAGAGCAACATAAGCGATATAAGCATTATAAACGGTATAAGCGGTATAAGCATTATAAGCGATATAATCATTACAAGCAGTATAAGCGGTATAAGCGGTATAAGCGTTATAAG
>QKWP01000144.1:243489-355718 GCA_003550325.1 Gigaspora rosea | reverse complement strand
GATTTATACTTCTCACTCTAAGTAATCTTGTTCAGTATCAAAAAATACATATATTTTTATTTAGATTCAAACTAGTTTGCAAAATTTGGACTAGCCCGACCAAACTTATAATTGAGTTTGAGTTTAGTATAAAGTTTTAATAATAAAATTTAGAATTTGAGTCTGGTTTGGACCAGACCAAACCCAGACCCAAACCTAGAATTACTAGTTCTTATGAACACCAGACTGAACCTGGATATGTTCATGAACTTATGAACTGAACCTGAACTGAACCTGAACCTGCTCTAGAAGTTCAATACTGAACCTGAACCTGAACCTGCTCTAAAAGTTCAATACTGAACCTGAACCTGAACCTGAACTTGACCTAAGTTCAGTTCAGGTTCATAGGAACACTAAATTGACTCTAACCACTTGCACTAAGTAAACTTGTTCAGCACCAAAAAATATATCAAATCAGCATATTTTATTTTACTTTTCTTAAATTTGAAGAAAAAATGCTTAATTTTGAATTTTTGATAAAAATTTCCAAAATTAAGTATCTTTTCTTCAAATTTTAAGAAAAATAAAATAAAATATGCTGATTTGATGTATTTTTTGGTAAGAAATTAGGATCACTTAGTAAAATTTAGAGAATTATAGAATTTATTAATCAAATTATACAAATTTCTATAATTCTCTAAATTTTACTAATTGATCCTAACCTTTTGCACTAAGTAAACTTATTCAGCACTAAAAATACATCAAATCAGTATATTTATTTTACTTTTCTTAAAATTAAAAGAAAAGATGCTTAATTTTAGAAATTTTTATCAAAAATTCAAAATTAAGCATTTTTTTCAAATTTTAAGAAAAGCAAAATAAAATATGCTAATTTGATGTATTTTTTGGTGCTTAACAATTTTACTTAGTGCAAAAAGTTGGATCAATTAGTAAAATTTCATATAAAATATGATTTCTAATAATTTTATTAATAAAATTATGCAAAATACTATAATTCTCTAAATTTTACTAAATGATTTATACTTCTCACTCTAAGTAAACTTATTCAGTATCAAAAAATACATAATATTTAAACTCAAACTAGTTTGCATGTTTAAACTAGCCAGACCAAACTTATAATTGAGTTTGAATTTAATATAAAGTTTTAAATAATAAAATTTAGAGTTTGAGTATAGTTTGAACTAGAACCCAAACCTAGAATCGCTAGTTCATATGAATGCTAGACTGAACCTGAACATGTTCATGAACTTATGAACTGAACTTGAACTGAACCTGAACCAGATCTAAAAGTTCAATACTAAACCTGCTTTAAAAAATGTTCAGGTTTAGGTTCAATACTGAACCTGAACCTGAACTTGACTCAGATCAGGTTCATAGAAACACTAAGATGAATCGAATAATATAAATTTTGTCTGATTCTGATTACTGGATCACAAAATATTATCAATTATATATTGCACAAAAATGATCCTTGAAAGAAATTTTGACAAAGTGTTAATATAGCAAATAATTGAAAATTTTTTGTGATCCAGTAATCAGGCAAACTTAGTACTATTCAATTCGTCTTATTGAGACAAATCAAATAGTATAAAAATTATTTGATTCTGATTATTAGATCATAAGATATCCAAATTTGCCAAATTATCCCTTTTTGCCAAATTACTTTTTTTACCTTAGTATATTATAACTTTTATGATATTGGGTATGGCAACTTAAGAAGTTGTTAAGTTTTTAACACCAAGTAGCAGGGCTAGAGTAGGACCCCAAAGAACTCTGATACAACTCAGATCTGAGTTTGTATAATTTTAGCAGTATTTTATCCAAATAAATGTATAAAATAGAACAAAATTTGAAAATTTACTATATAAAAATGCAATATTGGATGAATTTCTATGCAAAATTTCCTTTTTTAGAATTATCTGAGTTGTATCAGAGCTCTTCAGGGTCCTGCTAGAGTTCAAATCCTACTGGTTACACTTTGAAAAATAAATTTGTGTTCTGGAAACTACTTTTTATTAATTAGTTGAATATATTACCTATAGTCTTGGTTCTACTATTTCAATAGCAGCTTTTAGATATACAGTTAGACCTTTCTATAATCACAAGTTGGACATGCTCTATTTTGGTGATTATATAGAGATATAACTATAAATAAAATCCTTGTTATGGTTATATAACTAAAGGCCAATAAGTAATATATTTGTGTTTATATATATTTTTTTAAATTTCCTAGCCAGATTGCTAGAGTGCAATTGGTGTTCATTATTAATTATCATTTAATATGTTACATTTTACATTTGAATGTTATATATGTCTTGTTACTATCTATAGTAAAGATCCTATTCTATTTACCCAACTGGATTAACCAGCTGACCCATTAACTAACAGGGTTTTTAATCGGAATAGTCCAAGTGTTTTGACTGGAATTTCACTAGAGGTATTCAAGTTTGACTGGAATTTCGCCAAAGGTATTTGTTTTGACTGAAATTTCGCCTGAGGTATTCTTGTTCGACCAGAATTTCACTGGAAGTATCCAATTTTGCGACTGGATTTCTACCAGAGGTATTCATTTATCTACCAGGCACGTTTTGCTGAAAACTTATATAGTGTTACAAACATCATACTATTTGTAGTTAAGATTTTCTGCTTATGGTCCTAGCATCCTGGTTCAAGCTCGTCCGTTTCATGATCTTTTATAGTTTTTCTTGTTCTCTAGTAGAGCTTGAACCGTCAACCTTGCATTTGGAGACCTGGGAGCATAAGTATCTACACTATCGACCCACAGGTCTTTTGTATATATTTGGAATACTATTAAAATATTTGAATTGTTTGATAGTAAATAACTTTTGATCTAGTGGCCCAATTTAAATAAAATAACTACCAGAATGTTTGACTCAATAAGACAGTTTTAAAGAGTCTAAAATCATCAAAATCTAATACAATATGCTAAAATTATAAAGGGTTTTTTACTTAGATGTTTAAATTTAATCAATTCTTAAGCATATAAAGTGATACAAATACTTAATAATTACAGAAACTTGTAATTAGATTTGAATAATATAGGGCTCATTGGAATCATTTCATTGAAAAGACATTTTGGTAGTTGTTTGATCCAAATTGGACTACTGTATCTAAGTTATTTGCTATCAAATTTTTAAAAATTTATTAATAAAAAATTTTAAATAATTAATATAAATATTGGCCAATCAGATGTTATAATCCATATTTAGTCAAATTTTGAAATTATAACAAGAGTTTATAATTAATAAAAATAATAAAAATCAAATTTTTTGTGATTGTGATTATAATAAGGTTTTTTTACTATATTTAAGTCTATTGCACAATATTGAGTATTTATATATAAATGTAACTATATGGGGTGTGACCAGTGTATAAAATCAATGTGCACAATGTGCACATGTGCACATGTTTTCATTAGCTTTACATATAAAATTTTACCTTGTGCACATTGTGCACATGTTTGTGCACATGTTTTGTAAGTCAGATTTTATATACTGGGTGTGACTATAGAAAGGTTAGACTATAGTTTGTACTTGTTATACAAACAAATCCAAGAAATTAGAGAAATAGAAACCTGTTTGGGTAAGGAAGTAGCAAAGATCTTTGATAGTGCTATTAAATCTAGAATATCAGAAAACTATAGCCAAAAAACTGAATAACAAAAACTCTTAAAGAAGGGGGTCTACCAATTTGGATGCCAAAGTTATACTGGAATAGAAGAACCTATACTATGGAAGTAAGTACCAAGAAAAAAAAAACTATAGTAGCACCTAATGCTAGGTAAATTGTCCCTACTGGGCTCACAGGTTTGAAAGTTTGGAGATACCAAATAAAAACTAAAGAAAATATAAATGTAAGTGCTAAGGTTAGAGCATACCTTATAAGAGCAGAAGTAGGTAGTAGTAAGAGATAGGGGCAGCAAGTATTGACCTTAGCTATAGCAATAATTACTGAAGTGTAGGTATTAATTATCTGGGGAACAGATACCACTCTTCTAAGTTTTTTGCAAATCTAAACTAACTGTAGATATACTATTTGCTATAGAAACTTAGTAAAGCAGTTAAGATTAATCAAGAAGCAAAAAATAAAAGGGTTTAAATAGGCAATTTCTGAAGCTGGATTGCAAGTATAGCAGCTAGTGTGGAACCTTAAAACTTAAATTAGATATTAAAAGTGTATATATAGCTAGTTGTATTCTTATCCAAGTATAATTTTTGATGAGTAAACTAAATAAAATCCTAATGCTCTGTATAACCATTGAGTATAGGCTTCCAGCACCATATCTTGTTTAATTTGGTTGGATTTAACTGATACCATATTAGGTTATACTAGTATACTTGCAGAAATTTCAAGAGAGCACTTGGAAAAAACATTACCTATTCTATTTAAATTATATAATATTAGAAAAGTTTGTAAGGCATTGTTACAAAATCTAGAAAAGATTGAAAGCCAGAATGGCCACATAACCTATTACCAGTAATGGTATTACAAAAGTTTGTTATGAATAGACCACAATATGCAGATAAAAGTATATAGATTCATAATGCTGCATTAATTGCACTAGATTTTTTTTTTTTAAATGTTAAAGGTGAGACCCTGCTTTTATCTTTATTAAATTTAATAGATAATTGCACTAGATTTAAGGACAATGCATACTAGTAAAACTATGTAATTTAAAGTTGGATGATATTAGATTTAATAGAAATTTATGTTATAAAAATAGTAGTATAGTGAAATTGTTTAGATGATAGCAACCGGGTTTGTACATCATACAAAAAAGTCAAATTTTAGAGGGGTAGGGGTGACGAATTTAGAATATCTTGTGATACAATGATCAGAATTAGACAATTTTTATGCCATTGATTCAGCTCTTAAATGGTGCAAAGATACTCTAATTCCAATCACTGGATCACAAGATATTATCAATTAAGTGCTGCATTAAAAATATAAAAACAATTTTAAGAGGTATTTTGACGAAATGCAACTTTGGCTATAAGGTAAGTGCCTTACAATACTAAGTTAATAGACCTTCTCACTTGAGTAGAAGTTGTTTGCAATATAAAATTACACCTAACCTGAAATTTTGATGAAATTTAGATTACTTTTTATTAATTGGCTTTTACAAAATACGTTTCTATGAAAATATTTTAAATTTTTTCGTAGAAACGTATTTTGTAAAAGTCAATTAATAAAAAGTTATCTAAATTTAATCAAAATTTCAGGGTAGGTGTAATTTTATATTGCGAACAACTTCTACTTAAGTGAGAAGGTCGATTTACTTAGTATCGTAAGGCACTTACCTTATAGCCAAAGGTTCATTTCGTCAAAATACCTCTTAAAATTGTTTTTGTGCCAACACTTAATTGATGATATCTCGTGATCCAGTGATCAGAATTGGATGATTTTTGTACTATTCGATTCATCTTGATGAGCTGAATCGAATAGTATAAAAATTATCTGATTCCAATTACTGTATCACAAGATATTCTAAATTCGTAAAATTACCCATTTTTACCTTATACACTTTGGCTCGTATTATCTCCCGTTTTGGTGGTCTAACCTGAATCTGCATCGTAGTAACTCGCTCTACTGTACTAAATAGTCACAGCATCAAAATTCAAATTACAATAATTCAATTGTAAATCAGCAAGAAAAAATCGTCAATCTATTAGATATTACTCAAGTGACCAACTATGATACCCAATTACATTTAGAAGATAGCAAGCTTCAAGATTTGTCACAGGACTTTCATAATGAAATTATTAAAGAAATGTGTAACCTGTATAATGAAAAAAGATTGAAAAGCAAAGATCATAGTTTAATTCTTGACATATTAGAACAATTTTTAATAAGGAAGAAGCAAAATCCAATTGATATTATTAATTTTTGCTTAAATTATAACATAAATCCTATGGTTCAAATTATTCTTGCAGATTGTTATCGTTTTGGTAAATGGATTGAAAAGATGAATATAAGGCATTCATTTATTATCAAAAATCTGCAGGCATGGGAAACACTCTTGGATTTTATGATGTTGGAGCCTGTTATTTTTATGGATTGGAGTTGGGAAAGATGAACATAAGGCATTTAATTGTTCTCAAAAATCAGCAGAGATGAGTGACGCTAATGCAACATGCTGTGTTGGATTGTGGATTAGGAGTTGAAAAGAATGAACATAAGGCTTTCACTCATTATCAAAAAGCTGCAGAGATGAGAAATGCTAAAGGAACGAAAAATGTTGGATATTGTTATCAACATGGAATTGGTGTTGAAAAGGACGAAATTAAAGCAATCACTTATTATTTACAATCAGCAGAGATGGGAAGCGTTTGTGCAATGTCAAGTGTTGCAGAATGTTATCGATGTGGAATTGGTGCAATAAGAGATTTAGATAAAGCAAGATACTGGTATCAAAGGTAAATTTGTAAATTGAATTTGATTAGGAGTATTGTAAATCGTAAGACCAGATGCAATTGAAATTAAAAAACATATTAAATTAAGATCAGAATTAAAATAGAGTTTGGGCAAAATAATCTAAAAATATTTAAAAAAGTGATTTCATAAGTGAAATAAGAATTAAGAAAAATCACTAGATCTGATCTTGGTATTCGATCGGTACTCTCCAGGGAAGTAATAAATATCAAGGTATTTTAATTATAAATTTTGTTTATTTAACAAATTATATTATTCTGTATTATGCATTGCTTGATAATCTTTTTTATTAGTAGAAATCCGTTTATACATTACCTTTAGGTTTCATAGTATTTACCTTTGTATTATTAGTAGAAACCCGGTCATGCATTACCTTTAGGTTTCATAGTATTTACCTTTGATAATTAGTAGAAATCCGTTTATACATTACCTTTACGTTTCACAGTATTTACCTCAGAAATCATGCGCTACATAAACCGAATCCGAATCCTGCTTTTGATCGGCTAAAAACTTACCCAAAGTCTATTCGCTTCATCTATATACTTACCAATCTAAATTATTAATGAGAATCCGTTTATTTAATTCCATTCAGACTCATCTTACACTTAATCACTGTACCAGTAAATCCACATTGCTTCTTTCACTTCGCTCAACTAAATGTAAAAAAAAATAAAATAAAAATAAATAAATAGACAACGTATATTGTTTAAAGATCTAAAGCACTTACATCAAACTTTAACCGATGAAATTAAACTATATACCTATTAATTCCTATTTCAATTAGTAATATCAAACAAACTTACTATTAGTGTCTGCGTTGAAAAATTCAAATAAAATAAAATCAGAATTAGCGAAGAGTAAAATACCTGGTTAAGATTTATGTCTACCATTCTAACTTACTCACAATTCCGGTAACCTCATAGTATTAAATTAAGTTAAAAATTTAATTCTAAAGTCTATACTTCAGATCTTAAGTAAGGCGGCAATATAAACTGTATATATACTTTTAAAAATCATATGAAGAAAATTACTATTTACTAAATATATTCAGGTCTCCCTAAATACAACTCGTGGGGACCAAACTTTTGATAACATGCATTAGAAAACAATAAGAAAAATTGCATTTGCAGAGATCAAAACATATTTGGGTCAAAGGTTGCATTTACAGGTGGGCACCATAGGTTATTCAACGATTTACTTGTGCAGTGCAAGTAAAGGGTATTGCATTTTGGTGGGTGGATTTAGGGAGGTAGCTTTTGCAAGTGCAATTGCTAGAGTCTGATATCCAAATTTGCTTTTATAGATTGTAATTTAAATTATTGTGATTTGTATAAATCGAATAAGTTGATATCATTCACATGATTCGAATACTCTTCTGAGCTAATTTGTGAGTTCCTATAAAAAGCTGCATTTAAGGAGGTCTGACTAGATTATCTTGCAGAGAAGCTTATATGACTAATTCAGTAATTAGGCAAAAGTAGCATTAAAGAGTGTTCATTGTTAATGCATCATAATTAAACCGATAATTTAGCAACATAGTGAACAATTTCCTTATTCCTTACAGACCTCACTAAATGTAACTCTGTGGATAAATTGCATTTGTGGAGATCAGAACTATATTTAGATCAAAGGCTGAGGTTGCATTTACTGGGCACCATGGGTTATTCGACGATTTTACTTGTGTAGTACAAGTAAATTGGTATTGCATTATGGGGTTGCATTTAGGAAGGTTCGTTTAGGGAGGTTGCATTTGGGAAAGTAGTAATTAGACTCGTCAGCCCGTGACTTAGTTTACCACGATTTTGCGAGTCCGCAAATAGAGTCTGGTACCCAAATCTGCTTTAATAGATTGTAATTTAAATTTTTGTGATTTGAATAATTCGAATAAGTTGATATCAATCACATGATTTGAGTACACTTTTGAGCTTAATTCATAAACCACAAGTTGAGGCGAGTCCAATTTCTATAAGGAGGTCTGACTGTATTATCTTGTATAACTATTTAGGCAAAAGCAGCATTAAAAAAGTTTGTCATTAAACTAGATGCATTATAATAAAACTGATAGCCACACAGTGAGCATTAAAAATCGTAGTATTTAGGAGATTCATATTTATTCCTTATATTTTTATCCTGCAGAGAAATTTGTATGACTAATTAATTGAAAACAGCATATCGGATTATCGGTGTTAATGCATAATAATAATGCAGATTAATATTAGAAAGTTATACATACTAATTGGTTCGCTTTTTTTCTTTTGCTTTCTACTCAACAGTTCCTCTTGACTTGAAAAAAAAAAATCAGCCTCAAAATGTTGTCAAAATTCTATTTAATCTTTTTTATCCCTTTAGTTTTTATTGCAACTATTATCAACTTAGTCCTTTCCATGCCTACTAATTATCTGGAAAAACGTTCAGTTGGTAATTAATTTAAAGTTTTATAATATACTGTACATTATATTAAATGAATTTTTTAATATATATGAATTAAATTATTATTAAAAATCTATAATCGAACAAAACTTTGTAAATTAAATTATTGTTTTAGGTAAGTATTAAATTATTTCAGATTGGAATATCTATAAGTGAATAAAATTTATCTAATCAAATATACTGTATATGAATTAAATTATTGCTTTAGTTCGTAAGTATAAAATTATCTCAGATAAGAATATCTATAAGTGAATAAAATTTCTCTAATCAAATATACTGTTTATAAATTAAATTATTGTTTTAGAGGGTAAGTATAAAATTATTTCAGATTCGAATATCTTAAGCGAATAAAAAAATTTCTCTAATTAAATATACCATATATAAATTAAATTATTGTTTTAGATAGTAAGTATAAATTATTTCAGATTGGAATATCTATAAGTGAATAAAATTTATCTAATCAAATATACTGTATATGAATTAAATTATTGTTTTAGCTCGTAAGTATAAATTATTTCAAATAGGAATATCTATAAGTGAATAAAATTTCTCTAATCAAATATACTGTTTATAAATTAAATTATTGTTTTAGAGAGTAAGTATAAAATTATTTCAGATTCGAATATCTTAAGCGAATAAAAAAATTTCTCTAATTAAATATACCATATACAGTCGCACCTCGATATAGTCACTGGTTTGGGATACAGAAATCAGGTGATTATAACAAGGAGTGACTATAAACAATAAACTTTATATAATCACTTTAATAATAAAAAATAAAATAATGTGACTATATCAAATATTTTTTAATCGATCGCAATTGTTGCTATATATAAAAAATTGATTTTTATAAGTAAATCAATTACTGCGCACTAAGTAAAGTTGCTCTACATATTAATTAGAAATTTCATAATTTTTCAAGTGATTTCTATTAATACGATTTTACATTTTACATTATACGAATAAAAAATAAAAAAATTTTTAAATTTTTTCGAATATCGTAAAATCTAAAATCACATTAATAAAAATTATTCAAAAAATTATAAAAATTATATAATATACGTTGTAGAACAATTTTATTTAATACACAGTAATCGATTTTCTAGATCAGTAGATAAATCAAATATCTTACAGGTGTTTTAGGGCCACTATTGCGGCCCTAAAACATCTGAAAAATATTTGATCCATCCACTGATCTATACCCATACTACCGTACTGATATTTTTTTACCCACTATACAATAACTTATAAATATCTTGGATACCTACCTGATACATTATAATTTAATTTTTTACCTTCCTTAAAGAATTCGTTATCCTTACAAATCATCGTAGTCAATTCAAAATATCACTAATCTTCTTTGATTCATCCTTTTAAATCCCTTAATCTTTTTTATTTCTCCCGCATAAGCTACCCTTAAATTAGGAACCCCGTTTTGCATTAAAATTAAATCGATCACCTATTTCCATTTTGATCTAATAAATTGATCGATTTAACTGTTTCGTGACTAAGGATACTACAGATCTGCAATAGCATAATATGTGCATAATTCAGACTATTGAACGCAGCATTTGATTGTACGAAACATAAATTATCAAATCTGGAATTTCAAATAACGGGTAGTATAAAAATTTAACAAAAAACATATATAGACTGCACAAAGTTAATTTTTCGTTTTGCATAACATGGTGCTCCAAAATTTCAGTTGGCGGGTCAGATTTTTTTTTTAATTAATCTACCGTAAATTAATATGCTCATAGGAAATTTTAGATTTTTTTTTGTTTCTATCGGGTAATTCCAGAAAATTAAGGTCACCATCGGGTGACACCTTAGAAAAAATTAAATATCAAAAATGGAATAATTGGCACGATTGAAATTTAAAAAAAAGGTTAGCGGGTTATGCATTACAAAAAATTAACTTTGCGTGGCCTTATACTAATTTTGCAGGGAATTTTTTTGTTTGGCGCAAAAGATAGTTTTGTAAACACGATTCTTTTCGTAATTTTATATTACACAGATTTTGTAATTTTATTGGTAAGTTACTGATGGGTTCAGTACTACAATAATGATAACGATAAAAATTTATAATGATAAATTTCGCATATTTCTATCTGATCCGCATAATCTGTAGCATAATTTTAAAAAATTTATCGCATAATTCGCATAATTCGAAGTGTAAAGCAGGAAGAATTTGGGGTTTGTCGCAGCAGAAAATTAGGATCCCTATTCGTGACCTCATATCACATGATCCTCTTGAATGCTATATTTGACCCGCAAGCTTACTACCTGTATTAGAGCTGATTCGCTGTTATTAATAACTCGCATTCCCAAATAATAATAACAATGTGGGGTTTCAATTATTTTAAATTTAATTAATAATAATAATTATGTAACATTATATCACTATTGCTTACCCGGCCTTCAGCCTTAACACAAATTACAAATATACAGTAATACTTCATACTGTAATTATATACGGTATATTATTTTGTGACTTCATCAAGGTAATTTATTATATACCTAATAATCATTGTAATACAAAATTCAGTAACTGTGATTATATCGTGTTTGTGACTATATAAAGAGTAAAGTAATATAAAATTAATCAGTAAAAATAAATCTGTGACTATATCGACTTTGTGACTACATCGAGTGTAACTATATCGAGGTGCGACTGTATAAATTAAATTATTGGTTTAGATAGTAAGTATAAATTATTTCAGATTGGAATATCTATAAGTGAATAAAATTTCTCTAATTAAATATACTGCATTAAATTATTGTTCTAATTAAATATACCATATATAAATTAAATTATTGTTTTAGGTAGTAAGTATAAATTATTTCAGATTGGAATATCTATAAGTGAATAAAATTTCTCTAATCAAATACACTGTATATGAATTAAACTATTGTTTTAGTTTGTAAGTATAAAATTATTTCAGATTGGAATATCTATAAGTGAATAAAATTTCTCTAATAAATATACTGTTTATGAATTAAATTATTGTTTTAGAAGGTAAGTATAAAATTATTACAGATTTGAATATCTATAAGTGAATAAAATTTTCTGATCAAATATACCATATATAAATTAAATTATTGTTTTTAGTTAGTAAATATAAAATTATTTTATATTGGAATATCTATAAATGAATAAAATTTCTCTAACCAAATATACTGTTTATGAATTAAATTATTGTTTTAGCCAGTAAGTATAAAATTATTTCAGATTGGAATATCTATAGTGAATAAAATTTCTCTAATCGAATATACTGTATATGAATTAAATTATTGTTTTATCTTTTGATTATGTTTTTTAGATTAGACTTAGATTAAAATACTGGGATTTGGTTATACAATAATGCAATTACATAATGTGAGTGCTTTTTTATATAAATTTTGATTTTTAATAATAATATTTATTTTGCTAATTTTGTATATAAAAGTAATTATTAGTAATAGCAAAAATTGTTTATATCTATACTATATTAATTTTTAGAATCTTTCCAGAAAAAATCATTGCTTTATTTAAATTATGATGTATCTCAGACAACTAGTTTTTAGATTAGAGTAGTCTTATCCTAGACCTGGGGTTTATACTAATAACCTAAACCCCAAAGAGGTCTACATTAAAACAATTAATTTAATCCTAGACCCCATATCTAACCAATCAAATTTAATCATATGACAAATATAAATTGGGCAGCGACCCATCGCCATGCTGACCCCATGATCGGCCAATCAAATTCGGTCACGTGACTGATGGTTAAATCATCAAAAAAATTTAAGTTTTTTTACCGGTAATAATAAAAAAAAATCCAAAAATTACATTATTTATTACATAAAATTTCGTATTTATTTAATAAAAAAAAATTTAAAAATAAAGAAAAAAATAAAAAATTAAAAAAATAAAAAAAATAAAAAGAACACTCATATAACAATCTGCACCCAAACACACGCCGAACCCACAAAGACATCAATAGGACCAAAGAAAACTGTACCACCCACGGCATCATATTCAAGTCGGCACTAACGAAATTTTACCACGATACAATACCAACAGCCCAAACCCCAAACGACTCGAACAACGACTCCAACAACGACTCCAATAACAGCGCCAGCGATGACTCCAACAACTGGAAAAAAACGATTAAAAAGAAAAAAAAAAAAAAAAAGAAAGAAAAAATCCTGAACCTGCGACAGAACGACGACAACGTAAAAAACACCCACCAATGAAAGGATCCAAGACCTGCGAAAACATAAAAAACATCCAATTCTGAACACAACGAAAGAATACCAACAGCCCAAACCCCAAACGACTCGAACAACGACTCCAACAACGACTCCAATAATGGCGCCAGCGATGACTCCAACAACTGGAAAAAAACGATTAATTGAAAATCCGTTTCCGAATGAGAATCAATTTATTAATAAATGATGACGCAGATCATTACTAATTAATANAAAAAAAAAAAAAAACCTCCCGAACCTGGCGACAAAACAACGTAAGAAACACCTCCGCACGAAAGAATTCAAGACCCGCGAAAAAAAGAAAAGCTAAACTTATTATTATATATATATATATATATAAAAACACCCACCGACGAAAAAATCCAAGACCTACGAAAATGTAAAAAACACCCAATTCTGAACCCGACGAAAGAATACAAGACCCGCGAAAAAAGAAAAAAAGAAAAGCATATTAATATATAATATAAAAAAAAAACAAAAAAAGAGAAACCTTACCGAAGTCGCTTTGTTGATGATTTGTTCGGTCAAAATTTTTGTTATGATAACTCCAAGACTGTCTTGAGTGCACGATTGAGACCCTACGCAAGCCAAGCAAATAACGAGAAAAAAACAAATACAATTATAAAAAAAAAACCTCCCGAACCTGACAACAGAACAATGTAAGAAACACCACCACTTCTGAACCCAACGAAAGAATTCAAGACCCGCGAAAAATAAAAAAGCTAAACATATTATTATATATATATATATATAAAAAAAAAAGATAAACCTTACCGGAGTCGCTTTGTTAGCGATTTGTTCGGTTACAGAACCCCAAGAAACTACTACACCAATGAAGACAACAACGACAACACCATGACGACACCAATAACAAAACCAAATCTGAAAGGCGACAAGCTAAAAAAAAAATTATTAAGCAGCAAAAGCGAAGCGAAACAACAAAACAAAAAATTGATTATCATGGTACACGAAAAAAATTTATACAGTATATGATCGCCAATCACAGCGCATATGTAAAATTTGGGTCTAGAATAAAAAAAAAATAATGTAAACCTCTATGAGGTTTATATTAATTAACATAAAACCCGGGTCTAGGCTAAGGTTTCTCTTTAGATTATATATCTCTAATTATTATAAGAGTTCTTAATATTGTTATAGTTAATAAATTTAGTACTTTAGTTATTACGTATTTATATTTATATATCTGTTCTTTAAATAAACCTTATATTTGGATAAAATTGAGGATGTTATTAGTAACGATAATCTTTACTAAGTGCTAACTCCTCTAGTTATAGTATTTACCCGTTAAAGAAAAATTCAAATTAAATAAAGAACATTACAAATAAATACCTGATTCTAGCTTTACTTATACTTACTACAAAATGAAAAATATGCTTAATAACTAAAATTTCAATACTTAAAGTAAAAGGAAAGAGCTTTTTTGAAAAATGTATATAGTACAAATAAGTTAGAAAATAATTGTATATAATATTTTGTATATATAATTTAGTATAATAAAGAGCGTTATTTGACGTCCCCAGATAATCGCTATCTCGGGTTTAAAAAAAAAAAAATTCAATACTTCCAATCTGAAAAGTTACTTTAAAGTGAATACTAACAACGAATTTAATATATTATTAAAACACACGGATAACTTTAATAATTAAATAAACAGTTTAACGAAATAAGATTATTTGTTGGATAGCGAATAAGGAAGTCAAAGGTCATAGAAAATCAGGAAAAACAAAATTAAGTAGTCGCATGAACTTCCCCTAACAAATCGAATCAATAGTAATTTTACTTTCACTTTCCTGGTTATACATTATCTTTAGGTTTCATAGTATTTACCTTTGGATTATTAGTCGAAATCTGGTTATATATTACCTTTAGGTTTTATAGTATTTATCTTTGGATTATTACAGGAATTAGGAATACCAGAAATTTGGATTAACCAAAACAACCCTCACAACTTTGAAACAAAAGAAAATAGCAAAGAACATTAATCTTACTAATACATAATATTATATCAATACAGTCAGACCTCTCTAAGTGCACGCCGTTAGGACCGCATGAGTGTGCATTTATAGAAATATATAAAAAAATGTATAGCCAAACAGAAGAAAGAACCAATGTATGATTGATAATACTTGTGTTCAGGAATGCCAAAACCAGGTGATATTCGTATTATTCATAGTTTCGTTGTTGAAATAAAAGAGAAAGAGTTATTAAAAATCGAATCGCCCCTTTTTTTAAATACTTGCACATAAAATTGATTGAACAATTATCGATTATCTCATTTATCAAACAATTGAACCCCGTGATTATTGATTTTCAATTTCTGACCGTCTCTAGCTAGTATCAGATTTTAATAGAGTCTATTCAGAGTGAAAAAGGAATTAATTGTGCCCTCAAAGATCTGAGTAATCATTTAATCACGGGATATCGTGAACAAAGTTCACGGAAAAATCTTAAAAATAAATATTCTAATCACGTGATCATCCAGTATTTTAATTGGTCAAATTTTTATATAGATCACATGCACGCATTTATAGCGGTGCATAAGTGCAGAGGTTGGAGGGTGTGCACTTATCATTAAGTCCAAGCTTTGTACCGGGCTAAGGTGTGCACTTAAGAAGGGTGTGCGCTTAGGGAGGGTGCACTTAGGGAGGTCTAACTGTAGATACAAAATATTGTAAAAAATCATAATTATTATTTAGTAATATCCTCACTGATAAAGTGAAAGCTTAATTTTTCCATTCATATCATTATCAATTCTTGCAAAATAGCAACCTTAATTAGCAGCAAATCTTACGTTTTTGATACTCCTGAACTTACTTTTTTGATACTCCTAAATTACCCCAAAAATTTTATTACTTTTATGAGACACGGCGATTTTAAAAAAGTCACGTGACTGCTGCGATTAAAATCGACCAATAGAATTGCAGGTAAGATTCTAATAAAAGGCTTAAAGTTTTTTTAATCAGAACTAATTTTTTTATTATGTCATTATTACAGTATTTGAATTTCTAATAAGAGTTGCAGAGATGAAAATTATCATTCCAATAGTAGTAAACACATCAAAATTGGCTTAGTGTATCACGAGATATGAGTAAAAAAATTTTCGCGAATATTTAAAATTTTTTTAAAAAAACTAAAAATTCGCAAAAATTTTTTTACTCATATCTCGTGATACACTAAGCCAATTTTGATGTGTTTACTACTATTGGAATAGTAATTTTCATCTCTGCAACTCTTATTAGAAATTCAAATAATAATGACATAATAAAAAAATTAGTTCCGATTAAAAAAACTTTAAGCCTTTTATTAGAATCTACCTGCAATTCCATTGGTCGATTTTAATCGTGGTGGTCACGTGACTTTTTTAAAATTGCCATGTCTCAAAAAAGTAATAAAATTTTTGGGGTACATTTAGGAGTATCAAAAAAGTAAGTGCAGGAGTATTAAAAACATAAGATTTGCTAATTAGCAAATGTCTAAAATATAGTTTAAATAGGATTTTGTTATAATAGAATAATAAAATTACTGAGTTTTTAATCTGTATTATTGCATGATGTGGCATTTATTACCCAATAAAAAAGTGATCTGGGTGGTGTTACGGTTTAGCACAGAAATGTCTGTTGTGCATGTCCAGAATAATACGTATACTAAATGTCATATATTCAAGATGATAAGTTCAAGCTCGTTAGTTGGAATTAAATGTATTAAATGGCACGTATATCTTGTATAACAAATAAAATCGCGGTATTGTGAAAATTCAAAACAAACGACTTTTTTAAAAAATCATCTGTGTCTCAAAATTTCGTATATGGAAATGCTCTCTAATTCATAAAAAAAAATACCTCTCAAAATTTTACTATGTGCATGTTGTTATCACTCATTCGCAATTAAATTGTGCTCTAACTAAATTGAATACACACTTGCATATGTGAATTTACATGTGCCTTGACTAATGATATGCCCTGTACTGTACCAGTCTATCAAGATATCATACCTAAATTTTTTACTATATAAATTTATATTAAAAATATATAAAATTACTATATAACTTTAAAACCAAGATTCTTTTGGATTTACAAACCAATTATTGTCAAATTTTGAGATTAAATATATCAAGAATAGTAGAATAAAATTACTTAAAACAGTTTTTAAAATTCCTATAAAAATTGAAGATTTTACTAATAAATTTTTATGAAAAAGAAAATTTGCTAAATTTGAAACTACCATTAGGGCAGTGTCATTAATCACCTGATTATTTTTTATCAGAGGCCTACCCCCTCCCTCTTCCTTAATATATAAATAGTCAGGTTCTTATATATAATTTCAACTTTTTTTACCCCCCTCCCCCCCTAAAAAATCACCTGATTTTTGTTACTCCCCTTATATGTAAAATTTTATATAAGTTAGATTGATGAAGATCTTAGCTCAAAGTTATATAGTAAATTTATATGCTTTTTTAAAAATTTTAATTATAAAAAGCAATGAATGGAACATGTCCTATGCCTGATAGTAAAAAATTTAGATTGTGATATAGTGTGACATCTCGGTAGACTGGTACTATACCTGATATGTACTGTGTGTACTGTACGCTAAAATTTTTGCTGATTACATTTGTCAGTCAATCAGAAGCTGGAAAAGAACTATACGTACTGTACGTACTGTACACTAAAATTTTTCAGGTATCATATAAATGGCACATCACTAGCCTTGACCCATGCCAAAGTTCATAGATATTGACTTAGTAATGTGCAGCAAAACTCAGTCCATTTATGGCCAAAATGTCTGGGCAGGTGGTCCATTTCGGACCATTTTAGTCATGCCTATACAGAATTCACATGTTCAAACCCAATTCTCTGTTCGTTGTGAAGGTGACGCCGATTTTTTTTTTATATTATTATTCTATCTCAATTGACATTTTTATACATCTATTCTTAGTCAATATATATATTTAGTCAGAGCTGATATAGCCCCGTATATAGTACTGCAGTAAATCGTTGCCTTATTTGAAAACGCTTGTGAACTTATTCACGAAATTCACTTTCATGCCTTTATGCACTTTGTTGTATTTATTTGCGAAGTTGAATTATTAGCGAAGTTGCATTTATTCACTTTCTGGTATTTATGCACTAAGTTCAGTAGCGGAAACCTGTATGAAAGTAGAATTAGCACAGTAATGTAAAAGTATAAATACGATATCTTATGTCTTTAGAGCAAGACAGCTTTGCAGCTCCAAAAAGGAAGAACTCAAGTTGAGTTCATAACCTTCGAAATTAGAGTAAAAGTGTTATAAGTTAGTAACCCTCTGATAGATAATAAAATAAACTGTTGTTATTATAAACTGATACTTTCTCGATAAGTAAATTCATAGTGAAGTATAAACCTCGTGACCCGTATTAGAGTCTCGTGACATAATCAAGAGACTATATTTGACCCTAGTAACTCAGACCAAGTTTATCCCTGCCTTCCAAGACTCTTCGAACCTTGAGACCCAGACCAAATCCACTACACCTCTTTCTGCCTGCTGATTCAAGGTTTAGAAGTCTTGAGTATCAGATTGAGTTGATTTAGTTAGTGTTATTAGTGTATTGTGATTATAGTTAGAAGTAGGGTAATATTTTCCCCTTCTCACAGTTCTACAGATTACCATCTTTTCCATAGAAACATGTGCATATCCAGATAGATTTTTTATAGGGCTAGTATATATAGAAAGTATACTTAATACATCATGAACTATAATTGTGGACCAGATTCCAGAGACATTTTTTCTACATAAATAATGAAGATGCTTTTTATTTGTGCAATTATAATAGCAAATCAGAAGGTGTAAATCCTTACTATACTTAATCAATTGCTACAATACTTATTGCTACAATACTTAATCGATTGATCAAGTTGATTTTCTTTGATATACCTTATATTAATCCTTTTCAACAAATTTATTAAAACGACAACAACTTGCAAGAATGATTTGAGTCATAGGATTGATCTGATCTTTTAAGCAAAAATTGATAATATCACTGGACTTTATTGTCTTAATATCAAGATTTGAATAGAGATATTCACTTTTAAATCTTTCTTCATTAAACAACTTATTATCTTGTTGGCAATTTGAGTAATATCTGATGAAATATTGATTTTTCTGGTTGGTTTACAAATTAATTATTATAATTTGACATTTTGACACTGTTACTATCTGGTTCGAGTAGTAAATTACAACCATGCAGACTTAAATCTAAAACAAAACCAATCTGAAACTGGATTCTGGTAGGTCTAAATCCAAAATCCTTTCAGATTTTTAAAAAAAAAATTTGAAATCCTGAACCTGAAACCACGAAACTATATTCGAAACCTTTAACCAATCAGAATGCAGGATCAGGTAAAATTTGATTTATGAAACAGCCTTTTTTACTATAACAAAAAATTTCTTGCGATGATTTGTTTTAGGTGAGTTTTTTAACTACTGCTCTAGCCATATCCTGATATAACTCTAAATCAGTCACAGTTTGTTTTGTTTTGGTTAACGTGAAATCAAAACGAACTAAATAATTGGTCAATATTATTATCATAAATAAAGTACTTAAAATTAAATTATATATACTATGTAAAATTAAAATTTTAATATTTTAGAGGTTTTAAAAGATTCAGATAGGGCTTTTGTGGTTTCAAGTAGAGTTTTAAAGTTTCGGGTAGTTTTCAGATAAGCTTTTAGGTTTCAGGTTTCGCTGAGGTTTCAAAGCCTATAATCTGAAACCTGTGTAAAGTCAAATAGTAATAATACCTAAACAGCCAAGAGAGGTTCATTTAAATAAAAAAAACTTAAGAATCAAAAAAGACAAAGTAATAAACAATAAAATAATTAATTCTATTTGAGTACAATATAAAACTTAAATATTCAGATCTTATTATGGTGCAAGAAGCCTATACTCAATAGTTACACAGAATGTTTCAATTTTTTAAAAAGTTATAACTTTTTATTTAAGAGATTTTAAAAACATCTGACTGATGTCAGATGTTTTTAAAATCTCTTAGATAAAAAGTTATAACTATTTAACATATGGGCGGATTTGTTTCACATCACTAATTAAATTTTAGTGATAATTAGAAATTTGATTGACATGCAAATCAAACAAATTTTAAAATAGTGATAATATCGGATAAATATAGATCGATATACCAATCGTTCGTAGCTTATCACTCTTCGAAACTGGATTTTACAACTTCAAAACCTGTCGGGAATTGGTTTGTAATTGGTTTTTTTTGGAAGAAATTGGTTTTTCGAGACGAGGTGCAATACTCATATAAATATTTATATAAATACTGTATAAGAATAACGGCAAACCTGTTTTGGCTTTAAATAAAACAAAAAATTAAAATGGCCGAAATACAAGAAAGTGAAAGTAATATATTTTCTTTAATAATATTATTTTTCTAATTATATAAAAAAATTCTGACTTTTATTAATAGTCATATTTTCTAGTAGTGCCTTTATACATAACTACCCAAATAAATCAACAATTAAAGCACATTATAATTCAAATGGACAAACATACTGTACACATTACAATATTTTGTCTTTAGGTGTTTATCCGTTTACACCAAAATTTACTCAAAAATCTCGAAATAATACACCTCAGTATCCAATACCTGATAGTTATATAGTTGAGACAGAGGTTTCTGAGCGAAGTCTTAAGTGTGAAACAAAATATATTTCAAATTCAAAGATGCGATATACAATTACTTGGAAGGAAGGGCATGCAGAATGGAGTGTCAGTAGTACAAAATTATCCATAGCGGTTGTTAACACGTTTTTACAAGTATGATTTATTTAAAAATTTCTATAGCACAATTTTACAAATATGTATTTATACAGTATAATAAATTTAATTAGAAGATCAATCAAAAACTGTCAACTAAACTTTCTGGTCCTCGCTTGTTTGGATTTGATATTGAGCCATTATATCATACTCGTTTACAAATTGGTTCTCAACCTGTTACTACAATAAAAAATAATAAGCGTAAAAAGCCTCTTGAAGATATTACTTCATGATCACAACAATATAAGCGATTAAATAATTTTGGAAAGGATTTACAAAAAGCGATTGATGAATTAACTATTAAACATAAATTAACAAATTTATTTGGAGAATCAATTGTAAATATACACCATATTGAACTTGATTATAAAGAAAATCAAGCTTGCATTAAATTTAAAGATTCAAATTTTACACTCAAACAAGACTTGATGCTATTGTACATGTATGTGATAAAGCACTCTTAGGCCGTGATGAATATAGAAGTCTAGCAGCCATTGTACCAACTCTTTTTCATGAACATTTAATTGCTGATTGTAGAAATAAAATAAATGAATTAATGAACATTCAGATTAATATAGAAATTTTTAATATAGACAAAGAAATTAATGATCAGTTTAGTATTGATAGTAGTGAATATACTAGTGATATTTTAGTCAACAATAGTGAAATAGGAAATGGGGCCTTTCGTTCTCTTTCGGCAATACTTAAAGTTCAAAAACCTGTTTGGAAAACGAGAAAAAATCCTGTAATAATTCCAGGTGATACGCTTTTTATTAAACTTGGAGGTGACGGTAGAAATATTGGAAGAAAACAAAACCATGTTATGGTTACATTTTGTTTATTAAACGAAGGAGATGATGTACTTAAACCAGACCATCAATTTAGGTATATAACTATGTATATATTTTTTTATTTAATAAATATATATTTTAATAAAATTAATTTTTATTATATATTATTAGTTTATGCCTTTATATAGGTAAGAAAAATTATGAAGTATATAGGTAAGGAAAATTATGAAGTATTAGCTAAAGTTGGCAAGTTATTTGCTTCACAATTAGCTGATTTAAAAGAAAATGGCATAATTGATAATGATGGTATCCACTGGTCTGTTGAATTTTATTTTTCTGGTGATTGGAAGTTTACATATCTTATTATGGGACAAAATGCTCTGAATTCTGAATATTTTTGTTTATTTTGCGAATGTAATACTAAATCTCNTAAAGTTCAAAAACCTGTTTGGAAAACGAGAAAAAATCCTGTAATAATTCCAGGTGATACGCTTTTTATTAAACTTGGAGGTGACGGTAGAAATATTGGAAGAAAACAAAACCATGTTATGGTTACATTTTGTTTATTAAACGAAGGAGATGATGTACTTAAACCAGACCATCAATTTAGGTATATAACTATGTATATATTTTTTTATTTAATAAATATATATTTTAATAAAATTAATTTTTATTATATATTATTAGTTTATGCCTTTATATAGGTAAGAAAAATTATGAAGTATATAGGTAAGGAAAATTATGAAGTATTAGCTAAAGTTGGCAAGTTATTTGCTTCACAATTAGCTGATTTAAAAGAAAATGGCATAATTGATAATGATGGTATCCACTGGTCTGTTGAATTTTATTTTTCTGGTGATTGGAAGTTTACATATCTTATTATGGGACAAAATGCTCTGAATTCTGAATATTTTTGTTTATTTTGCGAATGTAATACTAAATCTCGCTATAATATGGATCTTTCTTGCCAACCTACTATAGGACAATTAAATACTGCAACAGCAATTCCGGGACTTTATAGAAAGGAGGACGTAATGCCTTATATGCACATGTTTTGCATGCATATACCCTATTTTATGCGTCAATTAAAAAAGAAGGGATTATCACTTAGATTATTCTCAACAAGTAGTATCGAAAAAAAAATCATAACCAGATATGTATGTATTTGTTTTTGTATTTATTAGTTAAATATCATATTACTTATTTTATTATCTTAGGTTAAATTATTTTTTTGAGGAACTACGATGGGAGGAGGTAAAAAAACAAAAACCTGTTGTTTATGATATTTTAGAGTTTGAAAATCAGCAAATTTTTTATTTAATTAATGGTACTCCAACTAAAATAACATGTAAAAATATCAACATTTCATAATAAAAATATAACTCAAATTTTATTATTTAAAATCATAAAATCATTTATTTAAATTGGGGTAAGGCAAAATATATCTATAGCGTGATTTAGTAGTAGAAGTTGGTTTACTATTTGTTAATGGAAGGTTGTTATTTGATTGAAGCAAAGCAGGCCGAAGAGAAGATGCCTGGAAATTATATATTGTATGTAAATTATGATCACAACTATATAATGATTCATGAAAGGGCGGAGTAAGATTTTCTTGACTGTAAATAGTAAATAAATTAGTACTATAAATAAATATAAAACATTCAAATTTAACTATATACTTACTCGTTTATAAATTCTCTGGAATTAGCAATAAAATTAATTAATAAAGTCCCAGTTAAAAAAATTCTATTGTTTTCCTTATGCTCCTTTTGCATCCAACTAAAAGTTATTTTATATTGACTATCATTATCTTCAAATAAAATATAACCCATGTTGAAGTATTTATGTCTTCACAAAATATAATTTCATCATATTTGAATATGCGTTTTAACTTTTCCTTGCCTTTAGTACCTTCTAAAACACATTAATATTTCCGTTGACTTGGTATATATTTAAAATTTTGCTCATTTTCAAATAAAGACAAAAAAACTTTTTCTGAAAACGCATCAATTGTAATATGCATTTTCCAATTAAATGTCTATTAAATTAAACCCAAGACTGTTCTTCAAGCGAATTATTATTGTGTCTTGATAAAATAATAAAGTGTCGTCAGAAGGTTTACAAAGCAAATGACGATGTGGAATAAGTTTGTTATTTTTATGCTTATTTCGTTCATGGCTTTGCAATTTTTTCTTTGTATCATAAGTTTTAGAACATAACAAACAAGGAAAGCCAGAGGTGGAAGTAATTGTAGACATTAGAATAGTTTCGCGTAAAAGTTCATTGTTTGTCTATGACTTATGACTAGAATTCGATATGTGATATATTTTTTATATATATAAACATAGCAATGATCGACAATCAATAATTTTACAGGTGATATAAACGAAGTGAGACAAATCTGCCCATATGAAAATTGAAACATACTGTGTAACCATTGTGTATAAGCTTCTTGCACCATACGTCTTTAAAGAATAGGCTAGATAAAAACTTTATTATAGCAAAATTCGAAGGTAATTAATACATATATTGAGAGAGAAAATATGCAAATGCATAGCCATTTGAAATTCATACTCACTATTCGATTTGAGTGGTGAAAATATACTTATATAGTATACCGTATAAAATATAATTTAGTACTGCGTTATATGAAATTTGAAAAGATACGATACAGTACAAATAAACGTATTATATAAAGTAATTTAGTACTATATTATATTTAGAAATAATACAATACATCACTTATACCAATGAATAAATGATTAGAGCCTTTAATACTTGATTGTATACCGTCATAGTACATACACTGATTAGACAATTAGATAATAATATTTTTGTTTACAGCTGATTTGAAAAGACAACACCAGGGTATAGGATCGATTTTCCAGTCACATGATCTTCCGATGTCAATTAGCCAATTAAAAATCAGGATCAGGTATAACGTAAAAAAATTCAAAACAAATATTCGTTTTGCAAAAATCGTATTTATCGCAAGATTTAGACTAACAAATCGTCTTTCTGGCATAACAAAAAGTTTCATCGCACAATTTTGTCATATAATGCCCCTTCTAGCCATCAGCATGGACCCAAACCCTAATATAAATTATTTTTTTTTCTCAAAGACAATTAATGCCAGAAAGTCACATGACCAGAAAATCTATCTTTCACCAAGCGTCCTTAGCCTGTACCCGGGATAGAGGCTTTTATCCTATGCCTGGGGTATAAGTTTTATCCTGAACTACTTAAATATGATTGGTCCAAATTTTAATAACAAAAAAATTTATTATTATTATTATTATTATTATTAATTAAAGATAGTTTTTTATTAGAAAAAATACAANTTAATTAAAGATAGTTTTTTATTAGAAAAAATACAAGTAGCGAAAAGTACAAAAAAAAAATTTATTATTAAACTTATTATTATTAAAGATAATTTTTTATTAGAAAAAATACAAGTAGCAAAAAGTACAAAAGAAAAAATTATTATTATTCTTATTATTAAAGATAATTTTTTATTAGAAAAATACAAGTAGCAAAAAGTACAAGAAAAAAAATAAAGGTAAAAAAAAATCGTAAAAAAAGCATAACAAGACAAACGACTAAAAGACTAGCAAACAACAATTAAATATGCCACCAAGCAACAACGAAAGTACCACCAAATAATGACCAAGAGCACCACCAAATGACGATCAAAGAACTACCAATCTACAACCAAAAGAACCACCAAACAATGACCAAAAGCACCACCAAACGACGATAAAGCACAACCAAATGACAATCAAAAGCACCACCCAATGAAGATCTAAGCACCAACAAACGATGATGAAAAGCACCAACAAACGATGACCAAAAGCCTCCACCAAACTATGACCAAAAGCACTACCAAACTATGACCCAAAACACTACCAAACTACAACGTAAGTACCACCAAACGACGACCAAAGGCATGACCAAAGGCACCACTAAACAACGACCAAAGGCACCAAATGATGACAAAAGGCACCACCAAACAACGACCAAAAACACCACCAAACGATGATGAAAGAACTATAAAAGAGCCACTAAAGTACTGCAAGAACGACAACGAAAGCACAAAAAAAATACCACACAATGATGATAAAAGCAACAAGGGCACCACGAAAATGACAATGGGCAAAACACGCGATTTTCTGTGTTAATCAGTTTAATTTAATTTATAAACATAGTCACATGATAGATACAGGATAAGACCCTATACCCTAGGATATCGGTTTAGTTTCTCCTCCTTCATCCTGTCAAAATCATTTGGAAATTAGTGGGTCACATGATGAATTTTGTAATGATCATCCAAATTTCAATAATTTTTCAGTAATATTAGTGTAGTTTAACGATAATATAATTTCAGTTTATATATTATCGCGGTATGTTTTGCACTGACCGAAAATTATATTATCAAAAACTATACTTTTGTTACCGAAAAATAATTTGTTGTTAATTATCACAAAATTCACCACATGTCCCACTAATTTTCAAATCAGCTGTAAACTTTGTCTATTTTCTGGAGAGAGGAGTATTTAGCCAATATAACTCTAATAGTTACGAAAAATTATATAGATTTTTTGTAATGGAATTTGGGACTATAGCTGCTGGTAAAATGTAGTAAAATGTAGTGAAATGATTTCACCACTATTGGTGAAATTGTTGGTGAATTGGTGAAATTGGTGAAATTAATTTCACTAGTATCTATATTTGGGACAGTACATGGTCTTAACGGGACAGATACTAACGAGAGTTGGAAAAAGAATCTCAGGGCAATTTTTATAATAATACGAAAATAGATTACAACAGAGAAAAAGACTTTCGATTAAAAATATGAAACAAAGAACTCTTCAGTACAATTTAAGCTTACTACTTCTTTTTATTTTTATTTAAAAATTGAAGAAAATATCCTGCTTTATTAAACTCAAATATGAGTGTTTAGGTTTATCACGTTTGACACGTTAGCATGTTAATCGTGCAATTCTCCATCTAATGTAATACGAAAATACTAATTTTAAGCCCATCATGTTGAACGAGTTTTCTCATAATTTCAAAGTCTCAAAATTTCCCACCACTGCACGTTTGACGTTGAAGTGCTATAAGGCTGAGGTAAAAGTATAATCACTACTCAAACAGGTTTCCTTCTCAGATTTTGATAAATTTAACCGAATTGGGAAGAAATATTTATACTTAATAACCACCATACCATCATCATCCTACAAAATTTCGCTACTATTTCACTAGCCAATCAAATTTTGAGATCAGGTATAATGCAAAGGAGGACAAAAAAATAAAAAAAAAACAAAAAATCAGTCATAAATCAACATTTTGCCTATGAAACTGCTTACTGCACACTAGCAAAACGGTTTTCTTATGAAATTTTAGTATTAAGAAAGCTTTTTTTAACCTAATTTAATAGCAAACCCTAACCATAATCAAACTGCGAAAATTTTTTAGCGAAATTTTTTAAGTTGGTGACACTAGGGTCTTAATACAAAAAACTAGAAAAATATGAAAACGATATAATCTATATAAAAAAAATTTTAATGAAGAAAAATAAAAAAAAAATTGAATTTTCCAATATCACAAATCGTGATTTGTAACATATCCTTCACTTGTACTTGGTCCCCTAGTAGGATATTCATGGAATTCAAAAAGTTGTCAACTTTCTAATTACAAATATCTTAACTTCTTGTAATAATTTCAAAAATCATTATCATACATGCGAAGTAAGGCAAATAAGGTAATATGTTGAGAAGAAAACAAATTATCTAGCCCCAAAATAGAATAAATTTAAAAGTACATTGGGCTGTTTTCCATATATTGAGACATTTTTTTAGAAATATTGATAAATTTCATTACGAGCAATCTTATTCCATGAGTAAGCTTTACACAAAGTTTCAAGCTAATAATAAAGCCTAATCATATAGTAGAGTTGGTAGAAGAAGAGATACAGGTACACAAAGTTTTAACTTGTTCAAGCCAATCACTGCCTTCAACTTCAGTAATACTTTAGAAAGAGATTTCTTGCTGTCTTAGATCTTCAATAAAAAGGGGCATTTTTGAATGAATTTTTTTGTGAGTCACTAATAGGTGGGCAATAGGAATTTCTCTTTTAATGTCAATTTCTGATACTTTTTGTTTGACTAATAATAAGAGTACCTTGAATATTGGCATGTTTTAATTGTTTCTGTAAAAGAAGAATAGTTTTTTTAATATGTGTAGGAAGATTACTAAGTTCCATGCTAGATGAAGAAAGCTTTGGTCCTCATGGGACGATTTTATAGAATTTTTAGTTTCTATATTTGAATAGAACAGGTTGAGAAGTCAAATGCATATTATATAATTTTAATCAATTTCCATGAATGGCTTTTTAAGAACTTCACACCCTGTGACAATTCTTAACTTCTATTTCCTAGAACATTATGAATATAATATGGACCACTACTTTGGAATTCTAATTTAGTACTTTTAGAATATTAGATCTCAGATTGCTTAAACAAAACTTGATCACTAATTTTATAGGTTTCTAATATATATTTATTATCATAGTAGGCTTTTTGATAAGCTTGAGCTTTAGCTATTTTGGTTTTAGCTTTTACATGTGCTTCTACTAATGAATCCAGAGTAAGCTTTCAATTCTTCTTAAAATTTGATCCTCAAGTATTCTATGGGAGGTAAGATCAATTTCTTTTGGTATTAGAGCATCATGCCCATAGGTAAGATAAAAAGGTTCATACTCTGTAGTACTGTGCCTATTAGTCCTATATGCAAATGAGGCAGGAGCAATAACATTATTCTATTCTTTTTGAAATTGTTCTACACATTTACAAAGAACTACGAACTACACATAAGGTTTATTAAAGTGCTCAACTAAACTATTAGTTTGAGAGTAATAGCAAGTGAAACCTTATAATTAATATATAGTTGATTGCAAAAAGACTCAATCAACTTATTGCAAATATGAGAACTCTGATAAGATAGAAGAATTTTAGGAGCATCATGTTCTTAATCCGTAATTATTACGGATCTATCCGGTTAAAATTAACGGATACGGATATCCGTATTCAATTCGGATCCTCGGATCCATTCGGATTAGCGGATTACGGATCGAAACACTACGTATTGAGAATGAAGTGATAACAAATAAGGCATACTATTTGTGCATTATATAAAACGTTTTTATAGTTTGTTTTTACTGTTTATTTATTATTAATTTATCAAGTAAATTTTTCTATTTGATATCAGCGTTTTGTTAAACTATCTAATTTATTTAATAAGTGCAAACATGTAGCTTGCTTAATAACAGTTTACTCTATTACTGCCAAAATCATATAAGAACTGATAGTTATTGTTTATTCAATTCGGCCGTGCATATAATCATGGAACGCCAACCTCATACATATTTATCTAAATACGTATAAAACTACTCTCATCATCTGCTCCTGGATTTTGTAACAACTTCGTGTAGCTACCTTATTTAGTAATGTTCCCGACTGTACTGAATTTCGAGATTTATGCCGTGTAGCATTAAAGCGAGATACAATATGCTTAGTTTTATTTTAGCTCACCAATGAAATTTTAGTTAAATTGTTTACGCTATCGAATAACCTCTTTCTCAAAACACGTATAACCAGCCATCGAATGTCGAATTTGGCTATAATAAAGCTCCTTGGTCGACTTTATTCTTTTAAAGACATTATCTATTATCTATTATATTAAAGCACAAACCACGCTATCGACCAATCAGAAAATTCAACGTAGTATTTCCTGTTTACTGAAATGTATATAAATTGCCGATCATTATAATACCATACTCGTGTGTTTATCATTTTGGAGTTAGTGCTCGTACCCGGATAACTCTTTATCCGAAAGGTTGTAACCTTTAACAAAATCTAATAACCGGATCCTACAAATAAAAGAATAACGTTTATATCCGGATAAGATATTTATATTATAATGCAAATAAAGTAACCCTGTTTAGAAATGACCCAATAAGATGCAGAAAATGGTTAGGTGCTTACGTCAGAAATGTACAATAATGTAGTTATTGGGTCATGTTGTTAACGATAATCGCTGATTTCTTCACAGCGGACACCGCGTTATGACGTGCCCTTTGGTCACGTCATAAGCACAGTGTCCTAGTGAATAATCAGTTATCATCAACAACATGACCAATAACAAGTACTTAAGCATGAAGTTTGTACTTTGTACATTCTATTCTAATTTACGTATTCGTCAGGTTCATTAGTGGCCAGACAAAGAGATCTAGGCGTATTTTGGAAATAAATAAGAGTTTAAAAAATCTTATTTGTTATCAAAATTTTGAAATCGGAAAATGAAATGGGGGTGCTTAGAGACTCCCATTTGACGAAATAAGTAAAATTTTTTTTTATTATGCAGATCAACAAACTATTTAATAATAATAAAACGATATTAGAAGCAGTATCGATTAACAATAAAATAATTTATAATAATGAAGATCATATAAGTATACATTATTGGGCGAATAACGGTAATTTGGCAAATTACCGTTATTCGACCAATAATGGTGTTATCCGGCAATTTATGATCATGATTGGTGGGGTCGCATGCTGAGTTTTAATTTGAATAAACATGATTACGTCGTAACACATAAAAAATAACAAAAAGAAATTTTTTCATGATCATATTTATCGGATAAATAAGTGTATTCGAATTTTAATTAAAAAATAAATAAGATTTGTACATCTCTTATTTGATAATAAATACGTCTTCTTGTTTATCAAAATTACGAATTTTAATTCTGTAACACCTTATTATTATAATGTTCCGCATCATTTCTGAATTTATGTTGATTCTCAATTGGCATGTGTTATTAGTGAATCGTGAAATGTCATTTGTCATTTTAGAACCGCTCAATTAATAAAAAAAAAAAAAAAAAAAAGCGAAAATAATAATAATAATAATAAAGTAAAAAAATTAAATAAATAAACGCGAATAAAAATGAATCACTAAATATTAAATGCTAACTTTTCATACATTAAAAGAATACATTCGAATATTCATATATATTTTAACAATGTAATTAATAATTTTTGCATTCCCCGCGTAGAACACATCCGCATTTGTTTTTCAGCAGCAGCAGGAATCTGGTCGGGTGTCTTGTCTAACACGGATCTAATAAGAAAATAATTACTAAATTTTTTTTTTTTTTTAAAAAAAAACAAATTTATCTTTCCCAGGTTTTTTCATGACCGTCATGCTTAGCCAGCCTGATGGTAGCACAGATTATTTCGTAAAATTTTCGACATAACAAACTTGCATCCCCAAGTTATTCCTATCTTGTTTAGACATGAGCAGTTCTTCTGTTACGTCAATATAAAGAAGCTTAAAGATTTGGCTTGAATTTCGGGTTACACTGAAGATCAGTTCATTATAACGAATTTCACGAGTCACGAAGTCATATCCTTGCTCAATAAAGAGTATAAAAAAAAAAAAAAGATGAAACAATAAAAGAATTATCTTTATAAATATCAATAAAAAGATCATAGCAAATATAAATGTAATTATTAATAAGTATGACGATCGGTGAAAATCGAGAAAGAACACAATTCAGAATTGAAGTAATTCAGGAATGACTCGGAACAATAAATAGTATAGAATAATCCTTTTATCACGCAGCGTTCAGCTTACGCTTTCTTATTGTATTCCGTACTGTGTAAAGTATGTAATAGAAAAATAAAATAAGTGCTTACTGTACAAGTATGTATTCATATATATACTTACAAAAAACTGAAAGCGAGTATAAGTTTAAAGTGTAATTGATTTATATCGACCTATTAAATAAATATAATAAACAAACGAAATATTAAAATCATGTTCTTATTTAAAATACATTAAATTTATGATAGACAAGTTTTACACCGGGTGATGCTAGTAATAATTAAATTCTCACCGAATTTTTAGGTTTTATATTGCATTTAAATTGTTTTATTTTTTCTTAATCGATAATTTTCTCTTATTATCTGTTTAACACTCGTGATCCATTGTTATAAATTAATAAAATAATCTATATCTACTTAAATAATCAACCCCCCTTTGAATTCGTGATATAGACGTATACACATATACACTTTGACTCGTATTATCTCCGACTTGGTGGTCGAACCTGAATCTGCATCGTAGTAACTCGCTCTACTGTACCAAATAGTAACATCATCAAAATGTCAAATTACAATACCTTAATTGTAAATCAACAAGAAAAAATTGGCAGCTCATTAGATAATTCTCAATTGGTCAAAAATAATACACAATTGTATCTAGAAGATAAAAAGTTTCAAGATTTATCACAGAATTCTGTTAATGAAAATGAAATTATTAAAGAAATATGTAATCTATATAATGAAAAAAGTTATGAAAGCAAATATCCTAGTTTAATTCTTGATATATTAGAACAATTTTTAATAAGGAAGAAGCAAAATCCAATTAATATTATTAATTTTTGCTTTAATGATCAAATAAATCCTACGGTTCAAATTATTCTTGCAGATTGTTATCGTTTTGGTAAATGGGTTGAAAAAGATGAATATAAGGCATTCATTTATTATCAAAAATCTGCAGCTATGGGAAGCGCTCCTGGATTTCTTTATGTTGGAGCCTGTTATTATTATGGAATTGGAGTTGAAAAGGATGATCATAAGGCATTTATTTATGCTCAAAAATCAGCAGAAATGGGTGATGCTCATGCAACAGGCTGTGTTGGATATTGTTATCGTTGTGGAATTGGAGTTGAAAAGAATGAACATAATGCTTTCATTTATTATCAAAAGTCTGCGGAGATGGGATGCCCTAGAGGAATGAAAAATGTTGGATTTTGTTATCAATATGGAATTGGAGTTGAAAAGGACGAAACTAAAGCAATCATTTACTATCGAAAATCAGCCGAGATGGGATGGGTTAGTGGAATGTCGAGTGTTGCAGAATGTTATCGATGTGGAATTGGTGTAATAAGAGACTTAGATAAGGCCAAATACTGGAATCAAAGGTAAATTTTAAATTGTATTTAATTTTGACAGGAATCTTGTAAATCGTAAGGCCAGATGTAATTGAAATCAAAAAATATTAGATTAAGATCAGAATTAAAATAGAGTTTGGGCAAAATGATCCAAAATTTTTAAAAAAGAGATTTCATAAGGAAATTTCGAATTAAGAAAAGTCACTAGATCTGATCTTGGTATTCGATTGGTACTCTTCAGGCAGGGTTAGTAATGAAGCTGCAGATGGAACCAATGAAGCTTCGAATAGAGTCAATGGATATTAATCATCTCAGCTCATTCGAGTAACCATCGAACTTCATTGACCCATTGCTAACCTGTCTCCAATGTAACAAATTACAATACTGCAATAATAACATCGATATTTATACATTTAGCCGATTGCAGGAGTAGAGAAAATTCTTTAACTTTAGGTTTTATCTATCATATTTAAGTCATTATGACTATATCTCATATTGTTATTAATTTATATATATCTAACATTGATTAAATTTTTATGAATAATTATTAGTTAAAAACGAATGGATTCATAACTTAGAAATAGAAGATGATTTGGAAAAAATATTCATTGAAAGTGAATATCAGATATCTTGGATTTCTTCTGATGAATTTTTAAATATTGAAATGATAGGTAAAGGTGGTTTTGCAACTGTATACCGTGCTGAATGGTTTGATAAAATTCAGTATATTGAAAGACAAGTTGCACTTAAATTATTTCATGAATCAAATAATTATCATAAAGAATTCATAAGAGAGGTAATATAATGATTTTTATTATTAATTATATTATTCATGATTTTATCAATTAAATTAACAATTTAAATCTATAATTCATTTCATAACAAGTTAAAAGCATATTGTGATATTGGTCTTAAAGATCAAACATTTTTAAGATGTTTCGGTGTATCAAAAGATAAAGTTTCTAAAGAATATTGGCTTGTTATGGAATATACTTTAGAAGGTTGCTTGCGAAAAAAGCAACATGCCATATCTCAAATGGATTGGAGGGATAAACTAAATCTATTACAATGTATTGCATATGATCTTTTGATAATTCATTCTCAAGATCTTATTCATTGTGATTTACATAGTGGAAATATACTATTAAATTGCATACATTGCAGATTTAGGGCTTTCGATAACAGCTAACATTGCTTCAAAATCAAATTCGGATGGAATTTATGGAATTTTACCATATATTGCTCCTGAAATCTTGAACCAACATCCATATACTAAAGAATCTGATATTTATTCATTTGGTATAATCATGTGGGAAATTTTGTACGGTAAACCTGTTCCTTTTGATCAGACATTAGAATTACAATTCCAGTTACAAGTATGTAATGGTTTACGACCACCGATTTATGAAAATACAGCAATATGCTATGTGGATTTAATGAAGAAATGTCGGAACATGGATCCAAAAAAACGACCAATAGCAAAAGAAATTTATGATACTTTTGTAGAATGGCAGAATAATGAAATTATTTTATTAGAATTATCTGAATCTGATAAAAAACTCCAAAATATAAAAAATGAAGATATGCAAATAGATATTGAATCAGAATATAAAAGCAGATTTATTTCATTTAATAATAGTTATAAATGTCAAGGTAATTATAAATTTTGTTTATTAATAATAAATTATATCATTCGTATTATACATTGCTTGATAATCATTTTTATAGGTAGTAAATTACAGGAATTAGGAATACCAGAAATTTGGATTAACCAAAACAGCCCTCACAACTTTGAAACAAAAGAAAATAGCAGAGAACATTAATCTTCACTAACACATAATATTATATCAATAGGAGCATAGCGGGCTTTCATTCTGATTGGATAATTTTTGTAGATCATTTCGTGATTTTACAAAATCTGATTGGCTTATAGATTTATATTAAGAACGAGCCGAAGTAAATATTTTGTAAGATAAATAAAAAGATACACTTATTTAAATTTAAGAATTACAATGATTTATTATAGTACTTGGATCTAATGTTATACGCGTATAATTCTATTATTATTTATTATTATTATTATTATTATTATTATTATTATTATTTTATTAAAAAAAATCTTAAATACGGAACTATCATTTTTTATACAGTATTTAACTATTCATATTTTAACAAATGCTTTTGTAGATTCGCATATACAAAAAGTAACCCATTTTAATTTGACCTATTATTAATTAATAATCAAGAAAAAAAATAAGCATAATCTAAAAGATCTTTGACACAAATTTTGATTTGTATTAACAATAAAATCCTTAAAACTAAATCACTTGCCAACAATAAATAATTATAGATAGAATAATAATTAAATTAATATAAATAAATTAAAATAATTAATCAACTACAATAAGTAAAAGCACACGAAACTTGAACTTATCTTTTAACATTTCGACACCTTTCATCAATATCAATATCATTGAACAACCATGATCTAAACATATTAATAATCTTGCAAAGACTCACAAGAGACCTAAATACAAAAAAAAAACATTAATAACTTTTTCTTTTTAGAAATTCGTTCAGTCTAAATAATTAAATTGAAAAAAACCTTTTTTTATAGCTATATAGTTCTCATGATTATTCCTCTGTTTTCATGTTTTTAAGCCCAATATGCTCTATATGCTATGTTTAATATTCAAACCCACATATTCGACGCTTCTTTTATATATTTTAACACCTTAATTACAATACTCCTCCACATTTTGACATTCACCTTTCTCAATGCACTAGATCTTAGGCTGACATACTAAAAGAAAGACAAGTAAAACAAATAAAAGCAAAAAAAAAAACTTCGTTGCTTCATTTACTGATTTAACAATCCATACCTTTGTCTACTACAAAAAAATAGTTCTTTATTTGAGTTCCTCTTGCTTGTCTACCAAGTACGGCATTTCAACATTTTTGTTAACGTACATCCTATTCAAGGGTGAAATATGTTGCTTCTCATTTAACTTCCGAATTACTTCATGGATTACTGAATTACTTTGACAGTTTATAAAGTAAGACGTGAACTTCCCAATTTTTTTTGTCTTACACTAGGAATTCGTATTCGTGGCTCCGAATTCAATCTTGTGGCAGAAAATCGTTACTTTAATAAGGCTTTCTTATGATAAGATAATCTTCAAAAATCAGTCAATCATAATAAAGCCCGCTATGCTATCAATAGGTACAAAATATTGTAAAAAATCGTAATTTAATTTAGTAATATCCTCACTGATAAATTTAAAGCTTAATTTTTCCATTCATATCATGTCAGTATTAATTCTTGCTCTTTATAATAAAATATCTTTTATAATTGAAATAGCTAACCTTAATTAGCAAATGTCTAAAATATAATTTAAATAGGATTTTGTTATAATGGTATAATAAATTACTGAGTTTAATCCGTATTATACTGCATGATGTGGCATTATTACCCAATAAAAAAAATTGGTCTGGGCTAGGGATGGGTACGGTCAGGTCATGACCGGTCATAACCGGTCAATGACTGTGACCGATAATGACCGGTCAGAGCGGTTTGACCGACCGGTCAAGATTATGACTGATGCCAAATTCTTAATATTCTGGCTAATAAATGGATATTTATTGCTTGAAATTCATATCAGTATATCTGTATTATCTGATAAATAGGAGAAATCAACCTGCCACTCAAAAATTTTCCAGATCATGTGACTTTGCATGATTAATTGGCAAGTCCGGAATGTGTGACAGGTAATACCAGATTACCACAAGATTAGGTGTAATGTTACACGATCAGAAAAACTCCAAACAACCCAAAAATCGGTAAACTGCATAAGAAACCATTTTTTATACTTTAATAAAAAGTTTTTATACATCTTGCTAATACCTAACCCTAACCCTAACCTAAATATAAATGAAACTTTAAAAGAATTTTGCACATTTCGATGTATGATCAACAATATGCATAACATGTCACACATTCTGGTCTTGCGATTAATTGATATGATTCATTTTTAAATAAAACTTTTTTATTAATATAAATGATAAATATAACAATAATGAATATATAAATTAATGTATATCACATGGTCTGAAAAATTTTCAGGTGGTGTTTAAACCCGGTTGAGAAATGCCTTGTTCATAATTCCGGCCAAATTTGCAGATCATTTGGCCAGAATTATAACAAATCAATTTTAATTCCGGTTAAATGATCTGCAATTTTAACATAATTGTACAAATAAGGTAGCTGGTTCAGACTCTTTTCATTATATGATATTAGGATATTAATGAAAAAATATGAATCGCTTAAAAGGACCTATATTGCGCATAGAAATAGGCATGGTCCGGTCATGACTATGACCGATATTAGCCGGTCAGAGCGGTTTGACCGACTGGTCAAGATTATGACTAATGCCAAATTCTTAATATTCTGGCTAATAAATGGAATAATTATTGCTTAAAATTCATATTGGTGTATCTGTATCATCTGATAAATAGAAAAATCAACCCACTAGAGATCCATAAAAATTTGTATATAAATTAATACAAACTAATGCAAATTTAGATTGATAATGCAAATTAAACCAAATTTCTAAGGGTAAAATTCACATGTATTCTATAAATTTGATTGGCTAATCATGTCAGATAGTGTGCTGAATTAAAGTTTCTGAAAGAGAAAATGAATGAACATAAAAGACGAGCAATGTCAGAACAAATTTTGAGTAAAGTTTGATATTTTCTGAAACAATTCGCAAATTAATATAAAGTTAATATCTTATTACAAATTAATACAAATTTTTGCAATAACGCAAATAAAGATTTTGTATAACACAAAAAATTTTTACGGGTCTCTGCAACCCGTCTCTCAAAAGTTTTTCAGATCATGTGACTTTGAATGGTTGGTGGACGATATATAAATAAACCTTTTTATGATATAAGTGAATATCTATATTACTAAAGTTATAACTTTCTGTTCACTTAAAGCAATCTGATTGGTCAAATTTGGGTACCGTGATCAGGATCATCATTTGTATTATGACAGGTGATCTCTCTATTATCTGAGTTCAAAAAATCAAATATCCGGAATCAATTTGCTATGTTATATAAATGGATTTTATTTATCAGTAGGAGTTCCAAAATTTACGTAATAGAGACCTTGCAGATAATATTATATATTAATATTTGTATTATCTTTAAGATTTGCATGACAAAACAAATTCTTAAATTATGGATGCCCAGACAGTTAACTATTATTATTTACAACTCTTAAAACTATATTGTTGCGAAAGAGAGTTATATATTTGTGAATTATATAATAAACTTGCACAAAGAACTATTTTTTTTTGGTCAAAACCAATAGGTGACTTTTAGATTAAATTTAAAAAAGTAAGCAATTTTTTGCCTACAAACTGCGCATTTAATTAATAAATCAATGTTAATAGTTAGATTTTTATATCTATAATTGTACGTCTCTATATAAAAAAAGTTATTTGTTTGTCCAGTACATTATATCACAGTTTTACACCGAAATCTAATTAGGCCATTTTAAATTGATTCTTTGGTTAACATTACTTTTCCAGGACTCTTGGGAGGGGGGGAGTAAATGAAACGAACGAACATATAAAAATTAACAAAGGTGGGCAATTTCATTGGTTGATGTAAATCATAAGAGTCATCCAACATTTTGATTGGCTGTTCATTTTTCGGGGGAGACCTCAGCTGGGGGTGATGTTAACCGAAAAATTAACTTCAAATGGCCTTATTATTGGTGTAAATCAATAAGCCATTTATTTATAAAAACAATTCTATACTTATTCAGTATCTACTGTATTTTTTTTGTATAAGGACGTGCCTAACTACTAGTAATGATAATGAGTATATAAATTAATGTATATCACATGATCTGAGAAATACCTTGTCCATAATTCCGGCCAAATTTGCAGATCATTTGGCCAGAATTATAACAAAACAATTTTAATTCCAGTCAAATGATCTGCAATTTTGACAGAAAAATTGTATTTAACAGAATATGATATCTAAAGTAGAGGCAAACCATATTTAATAGTTTTTCAATTTACTTTAGGGTTAGGGTCATCCTATATTAGATTATATTAGGTTTTAGGTAGATATATATGAGCAAAATTGCCTCCCCGATACATCAAGGTAGGTTTAGAATACTGTTTTTTCAGGTTTTTTATATTTATTTCTTGTTTTGCTTCTCACGGTTGATCACATGATTTGCCTCCGCATTAGACGTCCACCAAATAAACAAATTGGTACTAATTATGGTCAAATTTGCAGATCATTTGGCCAGATCTAGAACAAAACAACTTTAAATATGGTCAAATGATCTGCAAATGTGACCAGAAATATGAACGAACGGTTTTATTGATTATGTGATGCAAATCGCCGCTCTTTCGGCAGTCTGTACAGTGTACCATCCTTACTTGTCACTTATTTGGATATTTGATTGGATAATTGGGTAAATAATTTATCAGCTATAAGGGGGCATCCATAAATAACGTTATATTTGAGGGGGGTCCCCCAAAATATAACGATTTTTCACTATATAGGGGGGTCCCTCCAACATAACGCAATTTTTTTATTAAAATTTGTCTAAAACTTGATCCAGTAGTCCAAATTGGATGCTTTGGTACCATTCGAATCGTCTCGAGGAGAGGAATCGAATGGTACCAATTTCATTTGATTTGGAGCACTAGATTACGTTTTATTAACGAAATACTATTGGTTAGTATGTTTTCTTATAAAATTACTATAAAATCAATAGTATTTCGTTAATAAAACGTGATTCAGTAATCCAAATGAAATGATTTGGTACCATTGGATTCGTCTCATAGAGACGAATCGAATGGTACCAAAATCATCCAAATTGGACCACTGGATCATAATATATTCAAGTTTTTGTAAAATTTTATATATAAACATATAGATTTTTAAAAATTTTTTTATATAGTAGAGGGGGGGTCCAGTGCTACTATGAGGGGGTACATAACGTTATTTATAGATGCCCCCTAACCGGTCATTAACTGTATGAATGACTGTGGTCAACCGGTCATAAGCGGCTAACCGATCATGTAGAGAGGTCTGATTATATAACAAAGCTATATAGTGTACAAGTTTTTAAAATAGTTCAGATAAATTATGTATACAATATGCACAAGATTCACATACTTTTGGGATCAGATTTTATATACTGCTGTAGATTCTTTAGAACTTAATATAGCAAGATAATGAACATAGTATTATAATAGATATATAATAGTTCGAGAAGTTAATAGCATAGTAATATTTTTTAGATACAGTACTAATATTTTGTTTTTAAAACAGAATATAGTATAATAACAATATACAATGGGGCTACTATTTCCACCATGGTATTTTGCTATTTCCACAATGGTTATACAAGATTTTCTATTTTTAGAATTCAAAATAATATGGGCAGCCGTCAATAGAAATCAAGCAAATCAATATTTGAAAAAAAATTAATTACATAACTTTCAAAGCTCTTATCTCAATAAATTTTAAAGCTATCTTAATGATTTAATATTCAAAAGAACGCTTAGATCATAAGCTTTCTTTTGAACATTAAATCATTAAGATAGCTTTAAAATTCATTGAGATATGAGCTGTAAAAGTTAAGGAATTAATTTTTTTTCAAATGTTGATTTGCTTGATTTCTATTAACGGCTGCCCATATATGCACTTATGTTACACAAAGGCCCAGAGCATTGTTTTGCAAAAATAATTTTTGGTTACATGCCGCTCATGTTGTGTATATTACACAAGTCTATTTTGGTTGGGTCGGCCGGCATTAAGCTTAATGCTAGTGGGCACTATCATGATAATTCCCCAGTGGGTTAGACATAATTCCGGCCCATCCTAACCCTAAATCTAGGTTCAAAGCAACATCCAATCACAGTATATACTGGTTACACAAAATATGCACGTAGGTTACACAAAGGCCCAGTGCATTGTTTTCGCAAAAATAATTTTTGGTTACATGCTGCTAATGTCATGTAACGTTACACAAGACTTGTTTTGGTAACCTAAATCAAATTGGCCAATTAAAACTAATTAAAATTATAATATACATATTATATTAAAATCTAAAAATAGTAACTTTTCATGTAACCATGGTGGAAATAGCAAAATACCATGGAGGAAATAGGCAGTCCCTATACTATACTATATTTTTTCCAAAATAAGGGGTCGTCTAAAGCAGAGTAGAATCACGTGACAATTGGCCAATCAAATTATCGAATTTTGATGATCTTCAGCAAAGCAAACAAAAAAGTGAAGCGAAAACCTTGAAAAATACAAAAAATGAGTCTAAACCTGCCTTGGTGTTTTAATTAAAAATGTCGCGAAGGCAATTTTGCTTATATATTATAACCTAAAAATCTCTTTAACCCCAACTTAAGATGACCCTAACCCTAAAGTTAATTCGATAAAATATATTATAAGAATCTACTCCGCTTTAGACGTCCCCAAAATAAGCTATCTTCAAAATAAGCTATCTCTTTTTTGGTCAAAAAACTTTAAAACATCTTTAACCCAAAAATAAGCTATTTCAAGGTCAACAATAGTCGCTATATAGTAAAGTCCAAATTTTTCTATATAAATTGATTAAAGTCACTTAAGTAAACTTATTTAGAAGATCAAAATATACATATTCTGAAATTTTTGTCAAGATTGGAAAACCTTTTATTATTTGACTTTTAAATTTTATATTCAGCGAAAATATTAAAATTTTTTAAAAAAATATATTCTACAAATGTAAAAATTAAAAGTTAAATTATAAAAAGTTTCCCAATATTGACAAAAATTTTAGAGTAAGTGTATTTTGACTTTCCAAATAAGTTTACTTAAGTGATATAAATCTATTACATAGTTATAGTAAAATTGGGACTTTACTATATAGCAACTTAGGACCCCAAACATCTAGTATAGAGGTCATACTTGTTTTTTCAGCAAACTCCTGAAATTTGAAAAGCAAAAAACAGTTTTTGCCAATTATTTGGCATTTAGTAGACCAATTTGAACAAATTTTTTTAAAATAAGGATCTCTGTGATGCACATCTAACAAAAAAAGTTCATTACTAGATTAAAAGTTATTTAAACAACTATATTTTGTCATTTTTAGCAAATTGGCCAAAATTGGCCAAAATTCAGTTATGATCTATAAGAGAGATGACTGGGGTTCTAGCTACTTTTTGTGATTGGTCAAAAATTAATTTTATCCAAAAATAAGCTACACTGTAGTTTGCATAACTTTTTGCCCAAAAAAGGTAGCTTATTTTCAGAAAAATAAGATAGTAAAAGTATAATAGTTTGGGACATAGCAAGATAGTTAGTAGCACAGTTGTATTTTTTATTAATATAGTACTAACATTTTGTGTGATAACTAATATAGCATAATAGTATAAATATAATAGTTCAGGATATAACAAGCTAATTAATAGTACAGTAGTATATTTTATTATTATATATATTGTGCTTCATAACAATTCTTGCGTCAGATCTAATCTGACGCGCATTAGATGCTGATTTTCATGTGATACGCATCACATGGCACTTGGTCATCTAATATGCGTCAATTGTAGTCTAATGCAAGATCTTCAAAAAAAATAGGTTAATATTGATATTTTTTTCTAGGGTTCCGCAATTTGATTTGATCTTCAAATATTTGAATCAAATATTTGATCAAATTCAAATTCAAATTTGTCTATATTTGATTTGATCAAATTTAAATATGGCCAAATTTGATTTGATTTGACAAATATTTGATTTGATTTGAAAATTACTATTAAAAATTCAAATTCAAATCAAATTCAAATTCAAATATTTGAATCAAATCAAATTCAAATTAGGGTCAATTTGATTTGATCAAATTTAAATTGATCCAATATTTGATTTGAATTGAATTTGAGGAACCCTAATTTGTTCACCCTTGGAGCTATCGTTAGTGTCATCACATTTTGAGTTGCCAATAATATTGTCATATTTAAAAATGTTGTCGTCATCATTGGAGTTGTCATTTTGGAGATAGTTTCCTTTTTCCTTTGTGGGTCTTTTATTTCACAGTGAATCCTTTATTTATTTAAAGGTAGTTTTTTCATTTCACGGTAAGTTCTTTCGTCTTTTAAAGGTAGATTTTTTTGTTATTGAGTCTTTTCATTATTTCATGGTAGTTTTTCATTGTTTATGGTACAGTAGGTCTTTTATCATTCACAGTATATTCCTTCAGCATTTCACGGTGGGTTTTAGTTGTTTCAATATGAGTTCTTTCATTGCTTCAAGGTAGTTTTTTGGCATTTACAGTAAGCACCTTCGTTGTTGTTTATGGTACAGTAGGTTGTTTGTCATTCATAGTGGGTCTTTTTGTTGCTTTATAGTGAGTTTTTTCTTCGGTTGAAGGTAAATTTTTTCATTACTTGTCAGTGAGTTCATTTGTCATTTCGTGATAAATTTCTTCATAGTTTCATAGTGGTTTTTTATTTAATTTTGTTGCACAGTGTTCATTGTATAATGATTCATTATATCGTTATGTAATAAAATAAATCTTTGTTGTAGTGCACACAAAAATTTTCTCTTGTAATTTTTACTGAGAATAAACCATAGTGGCTTGGGTTAGAGTTAGGAGTTAGAATAATAGCATTTCTATTAGTAAAATTTCACGAAGTGCATTTTTTATTAGGCCGCAGAAGATGGTTTCTTAATTAATATTTCGTATTATTTCTGTTTTTTGTAAAAAAAAAATCAATAATCACAGGAGGGAACAATTTTTGTTATCGTGCTAGTACAGTAAACACAGTGCGTTGGTTTACCACTGACGCATCTTAGATTACAACTGACACACATCAGATGACCAATTGCCAGGTGATGTGTATCACATGGAAATCGGCATCTAACACACCAGAGCGTCTACGGACACATACCAGATCATGTGATTTTGCACGTACTAAATATCATGTGACTCTTGACTATCGAAGTTGAATTTTTTTTAATATTTGAACAAAATTTCTTTGCAACTGTTCTGATATAATTTGTTAATTTTTTTAGATCAAATTAGGAATTAATAAAATTAAATTTAAAAAAAGTTAATCAAATTCTATTGAGTAGTTGATGAGAAATTTTCATTCAAAGTTTCTTTGCATCCTAAGAAAATAAAATTTTCTAAAATTTAAACAAAATTTCTCAACAACTATCTGATAGAATTCGATGAAAATTTTTTTAAATTAATTCTATGAAACAGTATAACTCATTTAAAAAAATTTTATTGAATTCTGTTGAATAGTTGTCGAGAAAATTTCTTAAAAATTTAGGAAAATTTCTAATGCAGCTACTTTCTTAGGAGATAGCAGAAATTTTCTCAAACTTTGAATGAATTTTCTCTGCAACAACTCAACAAAATTCGATAAAATTTTTTTTAAAATGAATTTTGCTATTTATAAAATTGAATTAAGAAAATTTGCATTAAATTCTAGTCAAAAAAATTTCGGCTAACGTTTAGAAAATTTGCCACAGCTATTAGAAATCAGGAAATTTTCCAAACTTTGAATGAAATTTTCACGCCACCTGCTCAACAGAATTCAATAAAAATTTTTTAAATGAATTCTACTAATTCATAGAATTGATTTTAAAAAATTCTATCGAATTCTTTTAGATAGTTGTTGAGAAAATCTGTACTTGAATTAAGAAAAATTCAATTTAGATAGTTTACGTACGTTGAGTGTCACGTGATACTCGGTACGTGCAAAATCACGTGATCTGGTACGTGTCCGTAGACATTTTACTTATTTGCGCGGGTAACACAAACCAAAAAGGGAATCCGATTTTGTAAATAAACTTCAGTGCGCGAGATAAAAATTTAGGGTTAGGGCCTTAACGTTAGAGGCTATAGGGTTAGGGTGATGCTTGATATAAGTAAAATTTCATTCCCGTCATTTTTAATTAGTGCACCAAGATCGATTTAAACATTAGTTTTTGCGTATTTTCGCTTTTTTCTTCTTTTACGCGTGTTCGAATTCTTCGCGGACTGATCCGGAATAGTCAAAATTTGCACTCTCCGATTGGCTATTTCCTCTCCAGGAGCTTGTATTACCCGCGCAAATAAGTGGATGCATCCGTAGATGGTCCGCTGACGCGCGTCGAATAACTCACGATCCAGTAATCAGGGTTTGACGATTTTGGTACCATTCGAACCGTCTCGTCAAGACGAAATGTATGGTACTAAAATCATTAAATTCATGTGCTTAAAAAAATTTCAAAGCAAATTTCAAGAGAAACGGTTTAAGGGATAACAATTAATATGTACCTTTTAGGCACGTGATTTTTGATCGAAGTCCTAAAAACGATTTACAGTAGCAGATTTTACTATATGAGCTGCCATCAATATAAATCAGGCAGATTAACAATTTAAAAAAAAATTAATGCCTTATGACAGGTGTCAAATTCATTATCAAATAATATATATATACTTGAAATTTAAATTTAAAAAAAAACCATGTCGTTTAATTTCCGAACAATAGAGATAGAGGCCATGTGAGTTAATTTCAGAATCAATAGAAACAACAGAAATAGAGGCCTATGTGAGCCTAATTCAAAAACGATAAGATTGAAGAAATTATTGTGGTATTGGCACCAGTGGTGTGTTTTAGTAAACCCGTTTAATTTATAATATTTTAAAGGGTTTGATTTTAAAAATTTATAAGCTTCAGCCACCACACTAATTAAATAGGTAAGACAATTAAATATCCAGAATTTGAACAAGTGCATCAACATTTTATATTTATAATAGGCATTCTAGCTATAATAGGCATTCTAGCTATTTACAGTGTTTCAAATTACTGTAATCAACAAATTCCGTGATCACACGGATGTATGAAAATCATTGATCGCAATAATTTGAAAAGCACCGTAAAAAAACCACATTTGATTCCGTCATTCACAACTGGGTTTAATTCATAGTGAATCTACTATTTTAGGAACCTCGTATGTGAAATAGATAATACTAATAATATTTAATATTAAGTAACGTTTCTAATTTTATCTAATTAATTCAAATATATTATAAAAGCTATTGAATTTAATTTCAAAATATTATAAAAGCTATATATTGATTTATTAAAACCGTCTAAATTATTATCACGCAACACAACCTAATATTATGTAATCATTATTAAATCAGGCGCGAAATCGCCAGCATGGTGTATTCTAATTCTGTTCAAAAAATATTAAATATCCTTGATAAGGATTTAAAATTTTTTAGATCCATATTCTTTACCCGAGTTTTCGTCCAAGAAATTTGGGTCCACATTATCGTGGTCAAATGTAAAAACTTCAATCATAGTAACTCCAGCTTCGTCCGGACTAACTCCCTCTCCATTTAGCAAAACAGGTACTATGTTGATATCCTTTTCAACATTAAAAAGCCATAAAGTACCTAGTTGGCCTGTCGTAGTATTAACTTCATGAAGAGGATCATGTACTTGAGTTCGTATATTCAATCGTTCCATAGCTGCTGTGATATCGACAGTTCCATAGACAAAAGTATTATCATGAACATGATTCTTTGTACTACTCCACATTGAAACGAGGCCAGCAAAATGAGGTGAAGTTACTTCCGTTTGGGCATTTGCATCGGGTAAATCAATAAATACTCTAATACAATATGGTCCATCTAATTTACCCGCTTTTATAGTCAATTTTACAAAAAATCTGCGCCCATAATGAGGATCAGGTTTATAAAGATCAAGAACATAAGCTTTTATTGTTTGAGGATCTTGACCTTTAAACTTCTCCACTTCAGGGTAAGTATATCCAAGTTTTTCTATATCGGTAACATCTGAAGATTTCCAGAACTCTGTTTTTGTCTTTCGAAATGGTGTTAAATCTGTATTTTCATCTATCGCTTTGTATAATTCATCTGTATAAGATCCATTAGGTTCAATAGTTTTTGGAACCCAACTATCAGGATATCTATATATAAATATATATATATATATAAAATACATTTAATATCATTTCGTTATTTAAAATTAAAACTTATTTAAATGAAAAATAATACCAACATTCCCTGCCAACGTGCTAAAAGACGATCCATATTGGAATGATGGAAAAAGAATATTGGGTCAAATGTAGCTAGATCTACATAACCCATATGACCTCCAGGACCACCCCATACTAAATGAAAATCATCATGAGTTGTCTCCATGGATGCAAAATGTGACATTCCAGCTGGATTGGTAGGAGGTGGATGACCTGAGAAAAAATTTCCCGCTTGCGTATCATCTGAATTTACACCATGGTGACTAAAACGTAAGAAGTTGCCGATATGAAACATTTGATACATTCCAGGTCTAAATACCGTAGGAACATATACGGACATGTTAGAGTTTAATAAATCAGTTTGATCTTCATAATTTGAATTAGGATGTCTGACTGTAGGATAACCGGCAGGTGTATATATATTATATGTTATGTTTGGAACATTATAATTTGGTTTATCGGTTGGATTTTGACCTTTTTCAAGCGGATATGAAAGATCAACAGGTAAAGTAAAATTTTTTAATGGATTTTTCTTGCCATTTGGTGTATTTATTTCAATTTCAGGTGATGTGAATATTTTTGGAACTCCTTCTATTGCCTTTATATCAGCCCAATCCCAAAAAGGATGACGAAGTTGTTTTGCTGCTTCAACATACTTTTCTTTTTCATTATCAGGATATTGTGAAGCAATTTTTTTAGCTTCTTCAACTAAAAGAGATTCAATTAAAAGCATGTATGGTCTATGCCATGGTGGAAATAAAACATCTCCATGATGACAATATCCACCAAAACGACCTGTTTCCAATCTGTGTCATTATGATACTCTTTATCACCACCAGTAACTCCATCATAAGGAGTATATGGTAATCCATGAATGCCAGCAACTTGATAAAATGATCGCATATCATCGTAAGGACGATCGTAGAGAGCTTGATAACTTTGAATTAATAAATCGACTTGTGGTTCATATTTTTCATTGCCATAGAAATCATAAATATCCAAACGTGGATAAATTTCAGAAAATGGTTCAACAATAACTGGCCCAGACGTCGTTACGCTTCTCACATGAGACGAATGGTAAATTGAAGAATGACTTAATCCCATATTTTTAAGATGATTATTATTGATTTTTTTTTTATTTACGATTGGGATTAATTTGAAATCGAAGAAAAAAACGGTTATCTTTATACGGTTCGTTATTGAATAATTCTATTTTTAGATTTTAGAGACGAATAATCAATAATTATGCATCTTAAATTGATAAGATCGAGTACATTCTCAATGAATAACTATTTCTGGGCGGATCGTAACATTCTCGACAGGTAACATATAAGGTGCAAACGCTTTTGCTAATTCATGAAACTATATAAAGGAAAAATTTACACCTTGCACCTATCTTTTAACTGATGCATTAATAGGGGCTTATTGATTTTTCCCACCACATCACTTTCGGAATACTATTATAAAATTGATTACTAGCACAGATATTCCGTGCACTGATGCATTAATGGGGTTTATTGATTTTTCCCACCACATCACTTTCGGAATACTATAAAATTATATTCCGATATGTGAAATAATTAGTAGAACCAATCAGAAATGGGTGGATGGAATTTATTAACTCAATAATTTAAGAGTAAGGTTAATACACATAATTTGTTTTTTATTTGTTTTTAATTTATCTAATTTATTGAAATTATAATTTGTACTTGATATGAACCATCAGTGTGGTAACTTAATGGCACGATAATATATAGTTATTGGATGCGAAGCATCCAATAACTGGAGTTATTCGGAAGGTGGTACAATTATATCGTGATCTGCGTGATCACGATATTATTGTCACGCCGACAAATAACGGGGAGTATCTGAGCGTAGAATTTGATCGTGAGATGACTGGGCCCCTTTGGGGCCCAGTCATCTCACGATCAAATTCTACGCTCAGATACGTCAGTTATTGGGTGTGGAGCATTCAATAACGGATTTATCCGATTTTTTACGACGATCAGATGTCAAATCTACTTTAAATTAAAAAAGTTTATTATTTAAAAAAAGTTTATTAATAATAAAAAACAGTATAAATATTTGATTTTTTTTTTTTGAATTAAATAATTGTTTTACCGTTACTCAAAAACAATAAAAATGGCAAACACAAAAAGAAAATGTATTTACAAACCAATAATAAGAAATTAATACGATTATTACTAGTACTATTCCAGTAAACACCCAAAAAGCAACTTGTAAATGGGTTAAAATTTTAGAAAATTGGCACAGCGAATCTTCAGTGAATAAACTCTTTCACAAGCCTCTTTTATCAAAAAACCTTCCACTACATATTAATGCACGTAAACCTAATCTTACTCTTGGTGGTCGCCAAATTGTTCGTAAGAACAATAAACCTATTCAAGAATCTCAAGGTATGAAATTGTTTAATTTTTATCATGCACGAAATATAAACATATTCTATCTAATTAATAGTAACATGCTCGGCATTTATATCATAGTTTTTCACAACAGTTCTAATGTCGTTACTTTCTTCGGGTTCTTGATTTTGAAAATATACTATGTAAATTAAATAAATAAAATTTTATAATTGGTAAAAGTATAGTAAATTTTTATCATAATAAGCTTGTAATAAATTTGCTATAAAACAATATGAATAATACAATTATGCCATCTTGAACAATTAATAAAATATAATATTTATTATCGAATAATAAAAATAGCTATCGTAAACTAAAAAAACTGTGATTTTCCATCAAATAATAAATATATTTGATGGTCTGATCATAGTAAAAAATCAGATAAATGGATAATATGGTGTGAACCATCTAAAATATCCAAAATTCCTACTCTTAATGAATTTCTGAATTTCGAAAAACAATACTTAGCTTTATAGTTTTGTATAATATTTATCAAGCTAAGCATTGATTATATGAAATTCAAATATTTGTTGAGTAATAGCGACTTTTTACAAATTTTAGTATAGCGTCGCATAATGCAGGCAATGATGATTGGAATTTCAAATATACAGTTAGGCCCCTAAATCCAACCTCCCTAAATGCACGATTTTTACTCCATGTAGTGCTTGGATCCGGATATATAACCGGATATCCGAATAGACATCCTGTTTCATATTTTATCAATCTGAATCTATAAAACGGATATATATTAATATCCAGATTGTAATCCAGTTATATTCAGATTTTAATCCTAAATTTTGTTTTGTAATGATTAACATTTAAATATATGTTCGAGATCTCAAATTAACTAAATTACTGTATTAACTGCAATACATACGTAAATACGTACATACGGTACAGTGTTGTTAATGAACATGTCCATTGGTAATTGTCACATCTTTTTATTAAATTATTTATTGTTCAGAGTGATAAATTGCATAATAAAAATATGTGGCAATTACCAATGAACATGCTCATTTAACAATACTGCACGTATGTACGTTGTGAGGGGCTAATTTACTGTCACCGAATAAATTTAATACCTATTGTTTATAAGACAATCTACTTTTAACAATCAATTACAATGAATGTCAAGACCGAAGACTCCAAAAATGGTAGGCATCGATCGAGGCGTGAAAGATTTGGTCCAGGTCTTTTAGAGCAGTGGGAGTATTGTTGGGCTTCAGATAAGTCCTCTTTTATTTGCAGGGGTTCTACTTTGGTCAAATGCTTGTATTGTTGAATACTAATAATTCTTCTTTAACTTGGGTTCTACAGCTCAATTTGTGGTCACGTGTTATCAAATGTCAACGATCGGGTTCCAATTTAAATCCGACGGCAAGAGATGCGGTCAGAAATCAAAAATTCAGGTCATATAATGCAGAGTCACGAGGATCGGGTTATTCCAAAAATAGAAAAAATAGAAACAACAGAATCGGTGATAGTTCGATAAATGAGGTAATCATATTTTAAATCAGTTTGTGATTCTTATAAATATGATTAATTGATCGATCACTAATGCCCTTCTCTCTTATTGCATCGGAATGAATTAGTTAGGGCTATCGATAACGACACGTATTGGACAATTTACTAATTTGTTAATTAGTATCATTATATCCGGATAAAAACCGGATTTGAAATTACAAAATAGCAATCCGGATTTATAATTCTCTTATCAAAAATGAATATCCGTTATCCTCTTTATATCCGGATATATCCAGATTTTGTAAACTGGATACAAGCACTAAAATAACCTAATAATATAAATTCATATATCTGAAGTATAATGATTAATAGTTTTATTAAAACTAATATCTGAAAACATTTTAATGAAATATCTAATTCTATAAGCAATAATAAGTTCAAATAACAAAGAAAAAAAAGCTTTACAGTATTTAAATAAAATTTTCTAACAAGCATTTTATTATTTTCAAGCTATGCAATTATAGATTCAGTAGTTATCTTTTGCTAAATTTGTTTGCATACTAAAATTTACAAATTCAGCATATTTCACATTTTGCAACATACCGGTACAAGATTCATAGAATTCCTCAGGCTTAAGCGATTTCAGGGATTTTTTTATTGCTTGAACAATAAAATCTTTAAAATCGCATAAGTCTAGACAATCTATAGATTTACAATTGCACTAACTCAAAACAATAATAACTAAATTTAGCAGTCATCTAATGCTATAAGATACCTTGCATACTATGAAATTTACAAATTTCACATATCTTTATAGTGATAATATACAAGATTCATAAAGTTTATAATTGCACTAACTCGAAACAATCATAACAATTATCCAACAAAAATTCAATTTTGAATTAAATTGAAAACAATAATACCTATTGGGATTCTAATTGATAATAAATTAAAACAAGCAAACTTGAAAAGCTTAAATAAATGCATTAATTACAAAATAGCATTAATAAGTTACTCTTTGATTATACACGATATAGTCGATTATTAAAAATACAATATCTTGTCTAGTTGGTTGAAAAAAAGAAAAAAATGTGTAGTTAAAAACGAAATTATAAAACAATATTCATATGTTACTCTTGAATAAAGTACCTGATCTCTATATCAAAATCACAGGGCATCTAGTAAAAATACCCGATCCGCATATGTACTAGCAGAAATATTTTTTTCGCAAATACTTAACCGCTCAGGATATTTTTATTACTAATTATTTATCTATCGATTAAAAAAAAAAGCATGCACTTATAAACAGTAGAAATAGGGGTTAAGTTTATAATTTGTCTGTAGTTAGTGAAAAAATAAAGATAAAACTTATCTATCATATTTATTGAGTTTATTGAAGCATACCAATTCGGATAAAGAAATATAATTCTAGAGATAAATTGAGATCCATTGAAGCATGCCAACTCTGAATAGGAAAATAAAGATTTGATGATAAGACCGATCATACAAAATTATAGTAATTTCATTAGTCTACAAAATAAATGCAAAAAAGCGTCAATGATTACTTGAACCTATTTCTGATCATGTATCAACTATTCTCAACAGCTAACAAAGTTTAGCTACAATTCATTTATCATGCATTACTTTAGGATAATAAAATCAAAGAATATCAAGTACAAATTATAATTCTAATAAATCTGCACTCAAAAGTCAACCTCATTCACTTGTTTAGATGTAAATTTTTCTCTACATCACAGCATGAATCAGTGAACAGTTGTCACCTTACTCGTTACTTGTTATTGCTCTTAATAGGAGTAGTTTAATAAGCTTGAAAGATAAAATCATTAATAATATTGAGCGAATAGAGCACATGCAAAATTTTTTAAAAATGTATATATAACGATAAGACTATGAGTGTCAAAAGGGAAAATCTTATCGAATATAGTAACAGGTTTTCCTTTCAGGGATTCTTTATACAAGTTACATTTTGATGAGGTTTGAATTACTTTTTTGACACAATTATGTTTTTTTTAAAGATATCAAAAAAATACAGTTTGTGTAATATGTAGATCATTTTATTGATTATGTATCATACGGATTGTCAGTCTTTGATCTCATCAGACCAATTTAACATCCCTAGCGATTACGGTATGATTCCCCGAAAGTTAGTTCCTTGCCAGCTAATTTTTCTGACACTATATCCCTGATAGAATGTTTCATCTACAGCACTTTTTGTTGACAGAATATTTCCTCAATTCCTTACATACCATGCTTTCTACAGCTTCTTTTACTAAGATCTCATATTTTGACAAGACATTTCTCTGATATGACATATTTCTAATTTGACTTTTCTCTGACACTAAGTTTATTGAATGCATTTTTTCTGACAACCCATTTTACCGACAGTTTTTTGTTCACATTTTAATTTTCTATTCGGATGAATTCAACTTAACAAGTTAAGATTTATTTAATTTCTTATTCGCATTGTAGTCTATGGTATAATAATAAGTACCAACTATGCATTTAATTTTTTTTGTATTGAATATAATATGACAGGATGAAACCCACGCTGAATTTTGGTTAAATCCGCTATGCAGATCACATGAGGGTGAAGTCACGTTAACATATAAAACACACAATGCTAACGCAGATTTCACCCAAACCCTATGATCAAAGTGTGTTTACTAGAATCCAGCATGGGATTTACTCTAACATAATTTAATGATTCTTTTTAATCGAGGAAAGATCTTGTTGGAAATAGAAATATGTTATGTCAGAAAAAAAATTCTTTCTGAACAACATCATGTTAGTAAAATGCCTTTTCAAAAATATGTCTTGTCAAGAAAATGGGATATTAAAATTATGTTATGTTAGAGATATATGTCTTGTCAAAAAACTATACTGTAGATGAAACATTTTGTTGGAATATAGTGTCAGAAAATTTAGCTGGCAGGGAACTAACTTTCGGGGAACCACCATAGCACTGAAATTATTTGTGATGATCATGATGTAATGCACAGAAATTGTGATTGTTAAGGAATTTTAATGATTGTGATGATTGTGATATAAGTATACTAAAATGATGACCATTAAGAATTTTAACGATTGTGCACTTTAGTGCATGGATCATTAAGGAATCTTAATAATTGTGACATCTATGTATTATTATTATCGCTCGAATCAATTTATTGACATAATGAAAAAACACAATAGGAGTAGTGCCACGCTATGGCTGTAGGTGCCATTATTAACCTATAATACAAAATACTCAACTCAATGTGCGCACACAAAGTATTGCATACTGGCCACGTGGCGACAAAAAAGAGGATCAAACACATGTATGATATGCAACGTGATCAAAATGCAATGAATGTGCACACTATTGTAGTACTACACTCATATGACTCTCTTTTTTTCATATTACTACCAACATCAGCTGAGCATCATAGAGCAAGTTGCTGAGCAGGACCACCCACAAGTTAGCAAGCATGTCTGTGAGCAACTCATTTTCATTTTTCTCATATTTTCATATTTGCATTCTTCTGTTGCATCTTATATTTCCTTTTCCCTGACTCTTATATATATTCGTTTTTACCCTTAATCCCGTCTTCTTTCCTTTCCCTTTTCTTCCTCTTTTCTTTTTCCTTCTTTTTTTCTTTTCCCTTTCCTTTATTTTCCTTTTTGTGTTTTTCTCTTTTTCTAACCTGTTTTTTTTTCCAGTTTCTTCTTTCTTTTTCCCTTTTTCCTTTTCGTTTCTTTCCTTTTTTCTTATCAGTTTTGTTTGTTTCTTCTTTTTTTTTTTACTCTTTACCATTCTTTTTCCTTTCCCATTCTTTTTCTTTTTCCTATTTTTCCTCCTTTCCCAATCTTTTTTCCATTTTTTTCTCATTCTTTTCTCTTTTCCCATTCTTTTCCTTTCCCTTTCTTTCTCATTTCCCTTTTTTTCTCATTTCCCTTTTCTTTCTTATTTCCTTTCCTTCTTATTTCCTTTTCTTTTCTCATTACACTTTTCATTTCCTTTTCTTTCTTATTCTCTTTCCTTTCTTTTCCTTTCCTTTATTTTTCACTTTCTTTCGCTTTTCATCTCCTTCTTATTTATTTCCTTTTCTCCCCTTCCTTTCTTTTTTTTCATTCTTTTCTCGTTTTCCTTTTCTTTTCCTTCTCTTTTCTTTCCCCTCTTGTCCTTTCTTTTTCTTCTTCTTTTCTTTCTCTTTTCCATTTCCTTTTTTCTTTTTCCTTTTCGTTTCTTTCTCTTTTCTCTCTAAGAAAAATGGCGTGTATAGGCACAGGATGGAGTTGAGTTGGATAGGTATGGGTTATTTTTTGCACGGGTCAAAGCTCGGATTTGTACAGGTATGGCTCGAGTTGGTTTGGATTTGGTGAACTGTGCAGGACTAGTAATGTGCCATTTATATGATATCTGAAATTTTTTTTTTTTAGCATACAGTACGCACAGTTGTATAGTGTGTATAGTATGTAAAATACGTATAGTGAAATACGTATAGTACGCATATAATATCTAATATATAAACTATCTTATGCAAAATTTTGCAAGGAATAAATTTGCTTAAAAAATAAAAGGCAGTTTCATAAAGGAAAATTTAAGATATGAATAGTTTTACGATTTGTTCTAGAATATTCTAAAAACTTTTTTTTTTGCGTACTGTACTATATGCGGCACATCACTATGCAGGACCATGTTCCCATACCAATCGGACCATAAATAGCTCAGGTTTGCAGCAGTTTACTAGTCAAATCAGACAGGACCAGTCTTTTCTTCTGTTCTTTTTCCTTTTTCTCTCTTTCTTCTTTTTGTTTCGTTCTCTTTTCCTTACTTCATTCTTTTCATATTTCCATTCTTCTTTTGTATCTTATATATTCTTCTTTCCTTATATCTTATATAATATATTCGTTTTTACCCCTAATCCTCTTTTTTTTTATTTTACTTTTTTACTTTTCTCTTTTCTTTTCTATTTTCTTTCTCTTTCTCTTTTTTTCCTCTTTTAGTCTCCTTTTTCCTTTTATTTCTTTTCCTTCTCTTTTTATTTTACACTTTCTTTTTCACTTTTACTTTCTTTTCTCTTCTTGTCTCTTTCTTTCTTTTCATTTTTTTTCTTTCCTTCTTTGCTTTTTCCTTTTTCTTTCTCCTTCCCATTTATTATTTCTTTTTCTTTTACTTTCTTTTTCCTTCTTTTTTCCTTCTTTTTTCCTTCTTTCTTTTTTCATTTCATTCCTTCTTTTCGTCTTCTTTCTCTATGTTCCTCTTTTATTTTTTTTTCTTCCTCTTACAAGAAAAATGCACCGTATAGGTACAGATCAAGGTCCAGATTTGTACGTGTATGGCCTGAGTTTGTTTGGATTCAGTGGACTGTACAGGACCGTGTGCTCATGCCAATTGAACTGTAAATGGCTCAGGTTTTGCAGCAGTTTACTAGTCAAATCGGCACCAGATTTGGCACAGGTAATGAACGTAAATACACGTGCCAATGCAATAACAATGTCGATTAATTTGTTGGTTTTTTTTTTTTTTTGGGAGGGCTGGGTGGGATCCTATGAAAGAGCCAGACTAAAATCAGGCAGCAACAAAAAAAGCACTTATCATTCCAAAATACATTCTCAACCTTTTATACCCCTCTATTTTCATCTAATTCCCAACTAACCACAAATAGTAATTCCATAATGGCTTGTTACATGTAAAGATCCTCGCGATAATAACCTTAGCATAACTTTCATTATGCTTTAGGTTATTATTCTCGCTCGGATCAATTTATTGACATAATGAAAAAACACAATGGGAGAAAAAAAAGGATCGTTGAGTCGCAAATGGTCTTGCTGAAATCTTCCTATCTCCGTGTTCTAAGTTGGAATATTTTCATGCATTGTCAATATTTCCATTTCTACTTGTTCATATTGCTCCTTATCAAGGTCACATGATAGACACCACACTGATTGAGCATTATTCCATTTCAATATGCCTATTTCTATATCCAAATTGATGATTGAGTCGTGATTATACTTCCTATCAGAGTGAAATTTGGGATCCTTTTGAAACCATTCTAACTCTTTACTCCAATTCCCTTCTATGCTAATTTCATAACAAACCACAGAGCATTTTCCAAATTTCCATTTGCATCACCTGCCTCAGCAGGCTTCTTAAATACTTCATACCAGTATTTATCGATTTATAAATAATAACAATATCCAACTCTATACGTTCCGTTAGAATTATTCAGATCTGCTGATTTTTGACCATATGCGAATGCCTTGTTTATTATCTTTTTTCAACTCCTGCTCCATGTTTGTAGCCTTAACCAATAGCTGGATAAATAATTTCTATTTGGTTCGTTTTATCTGCCAAAATTTTTTTTTTTTTTTTTTTTTTTTTGAAATTACTAATGAGAAACAAATGTATAATGGGGGTAGGAGTTTTTTTTTTTTTCGGATTGTAGACCCGGATTTGAGCAATGCTCTTTTCAATTACACAAAAGGTATTGTATGCATGCTCCGATTTGGCATTTTCCGGTTTGCAGATTGATTATTCGATGAATGCCTTTTAGATGTGAGCTATGCACAGTTGAACTGACATGAAATATGCCCCACGTTGGAAATCTCTGTAAGCTTTAAATTTGTGTGACTCGGTGCTAGTTGGTGGAAGTTTGTGTGACTTGGCGCTAGTTGGTGGTTTATCGCCTGTATAATGTAGGTCCGCCGTCCACGTGAACATGTGATATTGTTTTTTTTTTTTTTACACGATTATAAAATGGCAGTTTCAAAGAGGGCTGCGAATTGTTCATTTTTAGCTGAATTTGTGATTGTCAGCTTGCCTTTGTTCTCATGCGACCCTTATCTGATTAGTCATTGCCATAAATGGAAGTTCATTAATTCATAGTCGTCGAAGTTTGATTATGCAGACTCAGCCCCGAATTTGATCATTCGGATTCATTCTTGTTTCTGTCACTCTTCTTACGATGTTACCCATCATGTTTTTCAAAAAAATTTTATTATTATTTTTTTTTATTTTTTTTTTTCCGACTTAAATGATTCGAACGATTCCAAATTTTACTTTTTCCATTTGTAAATCATCTCGACTAATAAACGACTAATGCAATTCTCCTCTTTCCTCTTTTTTTCAGAATCAAATCCTATTCAGATATTTTACTATAATATCATTGCGGCATTTTTGTAATCTTTTTTTTTTTTTTTTGAAGTTCGTTCTCGAAACTCCACCATATTTGCTAATTTGTTACTCATGTATAAAGATTTGTATCTTGTAAAACTTAGTTCTTATTTTGTTTTAAATCTGTTCAAGATAAATGAGGCACTTACGAAAGAGCCAGACTAAAGTCAGGTAGTGACGAAAAAAGCACTTATCGTTTCAAAATTCATTCCCAACCTTTTATACCCCTCTATTTTCATCTAATTCCCAACTAACCATAAATGGTAATTCCATAATGGCTTGTTACATGTGAATATCCTCGCGATAATAACCTTAGCATGACTTTCGTCATGCTTTAGGTTAAAATTACGACTATTAAGAATCTTAACGTTAAGAACCTTAACGATTATGCATGTCAGTGCATGAAATTATGATCATTAATACACGTCAAATTAATGATACCTAATGCAATTATTTTCATTATGACAAAAGATTTCGTCAAATTTGTGTCTAACAAAACCCTTGACAATTGAGGAAACACTTGACGCTTGACGAAACCCTTGATGATTGACAAAACCCTTGACGATTGATGAAACCCTTGACGATTAATGAAAACTCCTGATGCAACTCCAGACTATTGACGAAACTAACGCTCTAGCTCTCCAATACAATAAATTGTACACATCCTGTAATTTTAACCAATTGAATTTTAAAATCAGGTTTAATGTATAAATTTTTTACAAAAAACAGATAGCTCTAAATTTTTATTAGAAAACCATCTATTGCATCCTAATTAAAAATGTTTCTTGTGAAATTTTACTAATAGCTACAATGGCCACTATATTTTTCTAACACTACCCCTAATTATAACACAGTTTACTTAACCTTATTTTACACATATTTTTACCTAGAAAACAAAACACATTTGATTTGATTATCACGTTATACTTGATCCTAAATTTTGATTGGGTCAAAATTACAGAATTACAGAGTGATCAATTTTTTGTGGGAGTGCTACCTAAGATGATGAAGTTCTTGATGAAATCCTTGACAATTGAAGAAGCTTTTACATTGAATCTAAACAGATTATTTTTTATTGCTAGCATTTCACTAGCAACAGCAGAGCGTAGGATCAACTCACACAGAGGGTTCACCAAATTCCGGGTCGGGATATGTCAGAATGCATCAGAAACAAGGTCGGCTAGATCAGAATTGATCGATTTTGCCCCATGATTATAAAAAATTTTACTAATGAAATTTGCTATAGAACCTGCTAACAGCTAAGTCTAAACGCCGTTCTAGATCTAATGCATATGACCCAGAATTTTGGTGACCTTCCTGTAAAATTTGCGTAGGATCGATTGTCTGAACACATGATTTTTGAACTATCAATAATAACACTAATGCTATAAACATCTGTTATTTTATTTGCAGACTAAAACCATACCCTCAAATATCTTTAATTCATACTGAGGTTTTAATCACTCGCTAGGTGTTTAATTCACTTGCTGAGGTTCATACACTCGCCAAGAGTCTATAACGCTTGTTGAGGGTATCAGCAGGGTACCCTCATTGAGGGTTAAAATCACCTAATTATGCCAAAATAAGAAATACTAAAATAATACATAAAATACTATGACACTGCCAATTCGTATAACACCTATCGGATATATCTGGGCAAATTATCAGGCAATGTCGGATCAATGTCAAAAAGATAGAAACTGGGAAGATATAATAATGAACAAAAAATTAACTTTACATGGACTAATTTATTTCTGTTATGAAAGAAATGAATAATAGTCTTATGCATCATCAAAATCATCATGGTTTTTGTTATTTATTATTGGTTCGTCATGCGTCATGTGTTCATGCGTCATGGGTTCATGTGTCATGTGTTCATGCGTCATGTGTTTCGTCATGCGTCGTGGGTTTCGTCATGCATCATGTGTTTCTCATGCGTCATGGGTGCCGTCATTCGTCAATTCGTCAATTTGAAGTTGCCTGACGAAATGGTTTCGTCATGCGTCAATGACGCAAATTCGTCATGCGTCAGGCATCATTAGTCAAAATATGGATAAAATATTATGCACGATAGTGCATGGATTTCAAATTTTTCGTGCGATAACGTGTATTAAAATTTTTTGGATAATCAGCTTCTGTGCAATTTCCGTGCAGTGATTATGAAACCCGTGCTTACCAACATAAAATTTCATATTTTATGCATGTATTTCCGTGTATTGAGTTTTCATGGGGATATATGTAAATCTCGCTTAGACAATTACAGTTCATAATTTATAATGCTTAAGATTACAAGTCATGATAATGCCACATTGGGGTGTGCGGCGCATATGTAATCAAAACTATGTATGGGTATCATATAAAAATCTATTATCGAAGATTTTTCGAAGTTTTTGTGTAACTATGATGATCACCGATTAATTTATAAAATTTACCGCTACAACTAACACTAATACAGTTAAAAATAGCTAAATATTGATGTAAATAACATTTAATTTAATAAATTTTTGAATATATTTGAAGCAATATCAGGTCCAAATTGCTGCAAATTTAGTTGAAGTGGGCCTTTAGATGACTCTTCAATCGATACTAATGCTTCTTCAATTGATACAGATGTCTCTTCGATTGATGCCAATACCCCTTCAATCTATTCGAATACCTCTTCGATTGATGCAAATGTCCTTTCAATTGCCTTTTTATCGTGCGTTTTTTAAATGAAATCGCTGTTTATTTGACTTATATATACCCATGTTTCTTGGATTTAATTAGATGCACAGCATTAACGGAACATAATTCCAAAGTGAAATTTTGAGAAGATTAATAGGAAGTTTCAAAGAACAAAACTATAGAACGAAATTCATTTTGATAAAATAAAAGTTATCAATTCATTTAAAAATTAGCTCAGCAAACCAAATAAAATATACGATTAAAATCAGTTTGAGGAAAAAAATCTTCCGTAAGTACTTAAAAAAAAGTTTCTACAGTATAACTTTATAGTCAAAATAAGAAAGGAACGATTTATATTGAAATTTCCGGTAGAAAAAAAAATTGCAGCCGGTGCATCTAAAAAAGTGTGACCAAGCTTTATATATAAGCTTTATATATAAACTTTTATATAAAAATACATATGTTGATTTATCAATCGACAATCACCTTAAAATCTGTCATAATAGACTTTTCTATGACACTACATATATTTTACATAGTGCGCCGCACTCCCCAATGACATATGCTTTATATTTATTTTAATAGACTAAAATATTACATTAAGCAATTGTGTAATTTGGCAAATGAGCACGTGCTGGTGAGCGGCACGTGTAGCCAATCATTTGTCAAATTTCCATATTCGCCAATTTGCCCAATGGCGTTATCCAGCAATTTATGATCATGATTCGTAGGGAATTATCGGCCTGACTTTTAATTTAGAAACATTTACATTGTAATGCATGGAAAAATAATAAGAAATAATTTCATGATCATATGATTTGCCGGATATCGAACATGATTCTGCTGTAAAATTTAAAGCTTGAATATTGTACTCTCAAAAACAGCCATTATACTTTATACAGTTTAATCAATTTAATCTTCTTTAAACAAGATTTTCAATATGTTCAATATGTATATTATCTTCTTCATCAATGATATTGTCTGAGTTAACTATTTGAGAACATCCGACTTTTAATTCATTGTGACTCGTAAATGTGATTGAATGAACCGTTTGAGAACGTATCAAATCTAGCTCATTATTACTAATAAATCTGCTTGAGTAAACTGCTTGAGGATGCATGGCACTTAGTTCTTGATTATTGAATGCAGTTTTATTAGCCTTTTCAAATTCTGATACATAATTTTCTTCATTCTGCCAAAGTTGAATAAGTTTACAAATTTCCGAAACCTTTGGTCGTTTCTTTGGATCGTCATCCCAACATCTTATCATAAGATCATTATAACATTGCGGCACACCTTTAACGACTGTTGGTCTTATTCTCTGACAAATTTCGATAAGAAAACATATATCATGTTTTCTATCTGAAAATGATAACCTTCCCGATGATAATTCCCAAATAATCATGCCAAATGAATAAATGTCAGATGTCACTGTATATTCTTTTTTGCGTAAAACTTCTGGCGCCATATATGGAAATATACCGTAAATTCCATCATGTCTCATCAATACTTTATTAATTGATTCTGAAAGTCCTAAATCACCAACAAATGCATTAGCAAGGCAAGCTTGTAATATGTTTCCACTATGTAAATCACGGTGAATAATACTATGATTATGGATTGTTTGAAGATCTTCAGCAACATTAAATAGTAAATTCAACTTCCATTTCCATTTCATTTGTCTAACTTCACAAAGATTTTGTCGCAAAGAACCTTTTTGTGCATATTGCATGACTAAAATATAATCGTTTGTTTCCTTATCTTTCGATATCCCATAGCATCGTAAAAATTTTAGATTTTTAATCGTAATATCGTGAAATGTCCTTAACTGAAATACAACACATTTAATGTTAATGAAATATAGATAAAAAATAATTAAATTATCAAATATCTACCTCATTTAAAAATCTCTCGGAATTATTGTGTGATCCATGAAGAAACTTAAGTGCAACATAATCGTTGACCCATTTAGCTAAATACACAGTTGCAAATCCGCCTTCTCCGATTTTTTTAATAATTTGCAAATCATCAAATGCAATCCACGATAGTGAAGAAAATTTTAAAAATTCTGTGACAGGATTTCTCATCCGTTTTATAGTATTAAAAATACAATACATACAATGAAAAAATCTAATAAAAAGCAATAATAGTAAAATAATATATGTTTCCTTTATAATTATGCATGTAAATACCAAACATATCACAATAAAAATTCTATTAATAAGCAATATCAATCTCATACGTGCTTCTTCCGGTCGTTCCTCATGCATTAAATACTTCTCTACATGACTGGCTAAACTGATTTCAGCAGTACCTCCTAAAACTATAAGCACATCAGCCCATAAACTAACCTCCATTGAAGATACGGTAAAAAGCTGTACAATGTTGCATAACGAGACACAGCCATTATGACTAGTGAAGGCCTTTTCCAAGTCGATATTGAAAGAGTTAAGCAAATAATTAAGGCCCAAAAGTAGTCAGCAAGTTTTGTATTTTGTAATAAAAATGTATATAACAAGTGACTAATAGGAATAAATGCACATAAAATCATAGGTGCTTTTATAATGCTTATAAAACTTAGAAAACTTAGAAAAAGAAGAACAAAAGCACTAATTCTTAAAAATATCAAAGTTTGCTCATAGCTATAGTGAAATAAACCATATTTTAAATAGATCAAATATTCAGCTAAAATAAAAACATATTTAGTCAAGCTTTTAAATACATTAGATGACATCTTGACCTTAGAAATTTGAAATGCATAAACTTTGTGGTATATCAATAATTCTATATTTATAAGCATGCTAATTGATCCCAAAATACGAGTGAACACGTCACGATTTTGCTCTTTTGTCATATACTAATATGGAAGTACCGGTACCTTTTTTTTTTTTTTTACAAATGATAAGGTCAAGTAGAGTCAGTTTAGGGATGGTTAGAGACTTGATAGAGACCACTATTATAGGAAAAATGATTTGTTTCTAAGTAAAATTTCATCCTTATCATTTTTAATTAGTCCTCAAACCAAGTTTAAATATTCGTTGGGCTTTTCGAGATATAACCCAAAAAGGAAATTTAAAAAATAAATATACGTACTGAGTCGGTGTCATGTTGAATTAAACCACAGTAAATCACCTGATCCACGTGACCAATCGGATCATCAATACCGAGATCTACAACAAATTAACTATAATAGTAAACTAGATAGCTGCGCGACGTTGTCATGCGAAACCAGGAACGGAAGACTAAATAGTGGTTAAATTTGAATGAAATCAGTTGATTAGTTATAGTTATCGTATGGGTTGTAGAAAATAACTAAATTTGCACGGGTTAACCTGGGTCATATGACTGAAGGTCATGTGACATGGGTTAGTAATACAGCTAGATAGCTGTGTGACGTCATCGCGCAAAACCAGAAACGAAATATTTAAACAAAATGAAATTAAAATTAAAATATAATAAAGACAGGCAAATGTAATATCTCATTTTATTGGTCAAGGATTTTAAAGTTTGTCGAAGAAATTAAATTTATGCGGAATTGGTTCTTTAGGCTGATCTTAAATCCTTGATCAAAAAACTAAGTGTTAGGCAGGGATTACCCAATAAAGTTTTTGATTATAACTATAATATTAGACGTAATGCAGAATGTGGTATATGTGCACTATCAAGGGAAAATCTGCCAACTGGGTTCTAAATCTATTGATTATAGTAACAATTTATTAGATATTATGCATGTAAATTATAATTTAAATTTATGATATCAGATTTTTCTGTGGGCATTTTCAAAGCACACAAATCGAAGCTTTAAACAGAAGAATATAAAGAATTTGAGGTGAATTTAAATATAGCTTTTTTTTTATTTACCATATACGATCTAAAATTTTTTATTTTTAATACTACATATTATGTAATAATGAGCAATTTTAATTTCAAAATATTTACCAAAGCTTTATTAATAAATTCATTATTTCGAATGCATTTAAACAGACCAGTTTTAAGCGTAACGTAACTTCTTTTTAGTTTTGATTAGAGACGGGAAAAATGCGCATTTTATAATAAAATGCACATGATACCGCAAGATAAAAAAATAAAGATACTACATATTGATTCTTAATCAGATTTTGTCTACATATATAAATAAACTTTATATAATTTGAGAAATGCTAATACATGACCTGTGGCTCTGCCACGGGAACTTTGTATAAAACTTTAAAATCTTAGTTAAAATCTGCAAATTCTCATTATATAATATTCATAAATATGCTGAGTTAGCTTGCATTGGATCGTCATAAAAAAATTCTGTTACTGAACATACTAATCTATTAACTACAGTATATGGTTAAGATTGAGTTCATTTGTGACTGCGGGATAATTTTATTTTGTTTTGATTGATTGCCTTGCAATGGCATTTTTTGCAAGTACAGAATTTGTATTAGTATTCACCAACTATGACCATTTTTTTACAATATTTTCTTATATCGATTGTTAATGAATTTGAATTGTGATGACATTCTTGATTATAACTTACTCATCGATATACTGTATTAGTCTTAACGTTTTGATGACGGGTTATATAACCAATCAAAAACGTTAAAGCACAATAGATTAATTTCTATATTAGTTTTAGCACACTGATCACCTTTTTGACATAAACGTGATTTTATTGGTTGCTAGATAGACATAAAACTGCAAAAATTAGTTGATTATCAGATAATCTGGGCGGCAAAAACTTCTGACCAAAAATTCTAGTCTAAATATTTGGTTGAATGTAATTTTTTTTTAATATTTGCTAATATATTCACTATTTTTTTATAAACCTTATGTTTTATCTATCATGAAGCTTTTGTCATGTTTTTGCACTTGTTCTTGCACTTGTGGAACTTGGGACCAAAATAGTTTGTAAATATTAGGCAATCAAACAACAAAAGTAAATTTAGTAAATTCATGTTTCACGATTTTTGTATTGTTTAAGGGCGTTAATAAGGGGTTAAAAAATAATATAACAATTACTCAAATGTTATAATAACTACTTGACAATGACAAACGTAGTAATTATCTTACGCATTTCTGTTAATTTCCTACATTTAGGTCACATTTTTTTGGATACGACCAATCAAAAATGTTAAAGCGAACAGACCCAGAATTGAAGTATATAGATAGATTAGATGTTATATATACATTATTGGGCAAAAATTGTTAATAGCAAGTGAGCACATGCCGCTTTGTGGCAAGTGTGCCAATTATTTGTCAATACCGTAATCGACAATTCGCTCAATAATGGTGTTATCCGGCAATTTATGATTATGATTGGTAGGAGTCACTCACTGAGTTTTAATTTGAATAAACATGATTACGTTGTAACACATGAAAAAAATAACAGCAAGAAATTTTTCATGATCATATGAGTTTGCCAGATAATTATACTTATTTTATATTTAATTTTTCTATATAAAATTTTGATGGGATAACACACGCATGATTCGGAAACATGCATATTATTGAGGAATCATGCACATGCATAAAGACCATCTCTAGTTATTTAGAGTTGAGATAACAGATTCGTATTGTCAATTATTATGACACACATTTGAAATCTCAGCCAATCAATATTACATCCATTATAGCTATTCTTTTTTAACGCATCAGTTATGTAACTAATTAAATGCAATAATTTTTTAACATGCAATTTAGATTACTTAATAATGTTTAATACAGTATTATTTATTAAGTTACTGTATTATAGGGTCAAAGGGTCTTTATATATTATTCTCATTCGGATTTCATATTAAACACTTTCTTTATTAGACATACAAAGATTCATGATGGGAGTAGTGCTCTGCTTTATTACTTTCTCTTATGCTATTGCATATTGTGCTCATAACAACTTTATGTACACGTGAATATAATCATGTGATGAAGGATAAGTGTGGCGCATTCTACTTTTTTTTATAACATCAATTTGCCTCGGATCAAACATGTGACATGCCGATCTGGCTATATTGTTTGTTCGTTTTGATAAAATCGGAATAGGGTAAATATGAGGTAATGTTGTAAGTGATGAGGTAATGGGAAAATTAGAGTATAGTTAAGTAAGTATGAGGTAATTTGTGCAAAGTAAATATTGATAACGACAAGGTATGTGGGAACGTAACATTGTTTCTTCTGGTTACATCGTCCCGCTCTCTACCCCTAACAATGCTCTATATACTGTCAGATGACAGTCATGCAGGGTAGGGCCGAAGCATGAGATTATGGCCTGTCGAGATGACATCTATATACAGATAGCACAGTCTGCTTTGCATGGCCTGTCGGGACGACAGTCAAGTGAAGTGAATATAAATAAGTATATAAATAGTATAAAAGGACCGTATGATGCTAGGAAACTGCGTGAGCTACTCGAGAAGCAGGAGAAAGACCCATATATATTTTCATCACAGATTGCACCAGATATGAGAGACAAAACAAATAAATTTTTATAATAGTGAGTTTGAGCCCACACTATGGTGCGGCGCATTCAACTCATTACACATGGTATTAATTTTTATATAGTAGCACATTCAACTTCTTACATATGACAATATCAACTTTTGTAAGTGTAGCGAGTTTGGCCCCACGCTATGTGTGGCGCATTCAACTCAGTACACCAACAATGTCAACATAAAATAATGAGTTCGAACCCATGCTATGGTGCAGCACATTTAACTAGCTACACAAGACAACAAGCAGGGCATTAGGTGCAATGAATGAGAGAGGGCGGGAAGGATGGGAGCAAGATTATAATTGGGTGGGTATCAAAGAGAACAAGTGAACAAGACAAGCGAAGTAAGAAAGCACTATTTACTCCTATATGTATCTTTAAAATCTCTGCTGCATGCATACAGATCTATAAGGCCACGCAAAGTTAATTTTTCGTTTTGCATTACCCGCTATCCCATTTTTTCAATTTGTTTAATTTTTTTCTAGATCCCAATTGTGCCAATTGTTCGATTATTGACAACTATTTTTCCCACTATTTTTATTTGGTGTCACCTGATGGAGATCTTAATTTTCCCATAATTGTCCGATAGGACTGACAGGAAAAAGATGACTGCCGGCCGCCCAATTTTTTGATTCATTAGTGTGCAAATGAATTGTATAACCTTAAATGTTCATTGTCCGTCCGTCCCGAATTTTGAAATCCATGTAATGCAAAATGAAAAATCAATTTAATCTCTATCACATGCATACCTGTAATCTCAATCATACGCTATTACTTCTTTAGATAAGCCTCAATTTTATGTAAGCCACAAATCAGGCGATGATAACCCTAGCGTGACGCATAGGGTTAATTAGATACTCCAATTAGCAAGTTTAAACTAAATTAGTAAACACTTTATAACTAGATTTTTTTTTATGCCAAATAATTATCTAAAGCTGCTAGAATTAAATAGTATTCTGATGGAAGTATGAAACCTATTCATAAGCTAGATTACGATGGATTCGTTAGATAATTTCTTTAATGATAATACGATACACTTCCGGAAATATAAGTGCAAACAATGTTTTTAAAAGCATTGTTTTAACAATGTTATATTCATATAGTTCATTTTTATAATGTAAAAAACTAATGCATGAAAAGTGATAGCGATAGGTGTTTAAAGCAATGATACAAAAATAGTAATCAGATCCTTGTTCTCTTTCTATTAATAGTATAACACATATTCTATAGCAAACACAAATGTTAATTCTAAAGGATTCTTTACAGCAAACCATTATTTAACGCATTCAAACCAGAGAAATGATTGGCAAGAAATAAGCCTACCAATTTAAGTATGCACAATCATAAAGCAGTTCATTGTTTTCATCTATCCTAAAAATATACCTTTTAAAGATTATCGAGAATTTTAACCAAATTAAATTCGAGCCAGCTTAAATGCAAATACCACGTATAATTAACTACCTAATTCACATTCCACACTATATGCAAGTACATATGTACTATGCTAAATCAGTAAAAATTTCGAAGCAAAGTGTTGAAGATGTAACATGTGATGATCCTGATATGCATTGCTTTGCCTCATTCAGCACCCGATAAAATGCAAGATTTTGTGAACACACATCATTAAGTCGACATAAAACCATACACTTCGTGATATTTGCATATCACTCCGCTCCTGGTACGCACTAAGTGATTCTAATAATTAGCTTAATTAAAAAAATTTATAAAATCGAAATAAGTTAGTTTAGCTTCCTTCCTCTAATAATATATTTAAGCCCTTCGCTCTGCCATTGAAAAGGTAGACTTCGACCCCTCTTCCCTTCGAATTCTCAACCTTTAGATAGAATATTGTATTAGTATATAATTTTGTTTAATAAAGAATAGTTTTGTCTTCATACACGTTAAAATACTTATCCGCAACTACTCGTATCGTTAGGGTGGGGCCTCAACTAATTAAATCAAACATTAGTTAGGGTAATATATGAAGATCATTAATTCAGATTTTTTACAGGCTAGATATTTAAATAAAGTTAAATTGCTGACTAGTATTTAAATAGTTAAATTTCCGATTACATATATATCATTAATCATTAAATTAATCAATAATTATATTTATTTGCATAGAGCCGATTTATATGTATAATTAAAATTTTAAAAAACACTTATCGACATTTATTGACACAAATATCTAACAAAAATATATACTATTTCTTTTTAACCTGAAGCTCTCAACTAGCTCTACTTGGTAATAGAACTATTTTTTTTTATAGTTCGTTAAAATAGTTAAAATTTTATTAATTATTGTATAAATACTAAATATTAAATAATCAATTAATTATTACGAAATTTTTAAAAAAAAAAATATTTAAAAAAATAGCTCTATTACCATGTAGAGCTAGTTGAGAGCTTCAAGTTAAAAAAAAATTTTATACACTTTCATTAGATATTTGTGCTAAAAATGTAAATTTAATTTAATATTTAAATAAAGGCCTATAAAAAATCCGATATTTTAATGATTAATTTAGATTGTTAACAATCTTAACAATTAATTTAGATTATAAAGATTTTTAAAAGATGAACCCATGTTTTGTGATGATAAATGAGGAAAAATTTCTGAGATTCTAAATTGTCTATTAATTCACATTTTTTATCAGTTACACTTATATTTATTTGAAATTGTAAGACTCTTAAAATCTAAAGAATCTCTAATTTTCACACAATATGCAAAGGTTGTATCTTTTTGCAAAATGCAATAATTTAGATCATTAAGAATCTTATCATAATGATTAATCTAGATTATTAAGAACCTTAAAGATTAATTTAGATTATTTATATGCTTAACAATCTAAATTAATCATTAAGATTCTTAACGATCTAAACTATTATTAAGAATCTTAACAACCCAAATTAATAATTAAGATTCTTAATGGTCTAAATTAATCATTAAGAATCTTAGCGAACTAAATTAATAGTTAGAATTCCTAATTATTTAACGATCTAAATAAATTACATTTAATCATTAAGATTCTTAATAATCTAAATATATTGATCTAGATATATTACATTTATCATTAAGATTTTTTTATTTTAAAAAATTATATTTAATTGTTAAATAAATCATATTTAATTATTAAGATTTTTAACAATCTAAATAAATTACATTTAATCGTTGAGATTCTTAATAATCTAAATAAATTACATTTAATTATTAAGATTCTTAAAAATTTAAATAAATTATATTTAATTGTTTAAGATTCTTAATAATAAATCATTAAGATATTGACAATCCAAATAAATTACATTTGATTATTAAGATTTTTAATAATTTAAATAAATTACTGTAGTGCACTGACCAAAGTACCCAGTGTGATGCAATTTTTTACATAGTGAAAAATTAAAATCACGTGCACTCCACAACTGTCTGCATTACGTGTCATATATAAATACATTATTTGTCATACTTGGTACTTTAATCAGTGCACTACGAGTACATTTAATCATTAAGATTCTTAATAATCTAAATTAATTCTATTTAATTGTTAAGATTCTTAATTATTAAATGTACTATATTTAGATCTTAATAATTAAATATAATTTTTAACTGTTAAGAATATTAGCACTTGTACACATAAGTACACAGAATTTATATGATCTTAAAAGAATTAACATTGTACACGTAAGTGCATGGAATATATATGATCTCTAAAAATATTAATAAACATGGCACGTTAATGCACGAAAATTACGTGATCATTAAGGATACTAATGATTGAAACACGTTAGTGCACGAATATAATATTGTGCACGATAGTACATGGATTTCAACTTTTTGTGTAGCCACGGATCTTAAATTTTTTTAATGATCAATTTTCGTGCGGCGATCACAAATCCGTATTGGCACATATATAATACCGTATTTGCTCGTGCATTTCTGTGTACTGATTTCTCATAAGGTATAAAAGTCATTATTAAAGAAAAGGTCGTGGTTATTATTTGTAATATATTCCTCAAGCCTAACACTATCAAAATCATTAATATATCTAATGATAAATGACTAATTAAAAACCCTATATTATGATTTTTTTTTCGTCAAAGAATGAATAATCTTATTGTAAAATAGAAGTAAAGTATGAGAGATATAATCTTACAGTTATCAAATCTGAAGAGCAATATAGAACTCGTCTCATCATCTAATGACATAAGCAGAATTTGTCCTTCGGGCAGTATCAGAAGAAATATCAATTAAATGAAGCGATCAATAGTTTCAAATATTTTTGAAACAGTGCCACTAAAAGATTAAGAGTTTGAATATAGGAAAAAAAAATTGAAAAATTGGAAAGCATTTTTAACCAAAAAAAAAAAAATAATATTGATTAGAGACTTTAAATAAATTAATATCACAAGAAAAAAAAACACGCACTTTTCTGGTAGATAATTCTTTATTAAAAATCAGTATAACACCAAACCAAAAAGGCCAAAGCATCAATTATATAAATACCAAAGAACATTATGCCAAACTCCAACCAGTATAAAAGATTTTTAAAACCTTCCTTTTTTGCATCATCAAAATATATCTTAGAGTTTTTTTTGAGCAACCAAGAAACTGTATTTCTTATGGTTGAAAAGCTTCGACAGTTACTTCAGCACAAGAATAGAAGTCCAAACTTCATGTTGTAAAATAGCAATAAATTTATTCATTTATCTACGTAAAAAAAAAGGGATAAGGGTGCATATCACAAGTGCCATTTTCCAACTTATAGTGAATGCGATAGTGAATGATGCAATGAAATGTGCAATAAACTAAAAAAGCAAAAGATGACACAATATATTAAAATTATAGCAAAGAAAAATAATTAATTAAATAAAAATAGATAAATAAATATAAAATATAATATATATATATATATATATAAACTTACTATAGAAGTGAAAAAATTTTTTTTCATCTTGTAATGCAAATAGTACTTTACCTGAGCCATGCATATGGGCAGATCTGCGGAATTGTTTATTTATTTTGACGCACCCTAAAATTCCTGGGCCCAACAAGCGACCAACGTGTACAGGGCGATCCACCCATAACATTTTCCGATCACACACGTACCACATAAACGGTGACACACCTATACAGAAATCGAAATTACCATACAGGGAAATCTTATACTTGATATGCAATTACTACTAACGATAAAAATCATTCATAATGATAGCGTAAACAATTAGTCATAGCAAAACATTAGTCATAGTATTTACAATGTATTTTTAGCAAAATAGTATATTATTCTAGTCATAGACTTCTCGAATGTATAAAAGCGCAAACTTTTAACCCTTTGAAACTTTAGCAGTTTTAGCTCAAAAGCCGAGTGTAAAACCACACTTGAACTTGCCCTTATAACGTTGCATACTGCAACTTGACAAATATTACCCTTATAATTAACGGGATAAGTCCATAATGGCACCCAACACCTTTATACAATCACCCTTAGTATAATACATGTAATAGAAACATGTTATAGCGCCCAAACGTGCATAAAATTTAGCACCCAACTGGTAAAAATTAATTACCAAACTATTGAAAGAGAGTATCATTAACTTGACCCACTCTCCTTTCAAATGAAAGACACTAAGCCGTTGGCATACCACAATGACAACCCAATGTGCAAAACAATACCTAACAAGTATTAACAAGGCGCCCAAGTACAATATGTACACTACAATATATTCTTACTTCACATTATTATAAACGTTATTTAAAGTCTAAAGAAAAGACTTGCTGTATTAAATTAACAAGAAATATATTTATTAAATAAAGATTATATTTTATTAAACATAAACTCTATTGTGCAAACAACTTTACAAATTATCCTTCTACATAAAACTGATTTAACTATTGAATAAAAACCTTCTATAACTAATAAACGAGTATACCAAAGAATAAATAACCTGTATACACAAAAGAGAAAGGAAGCCCAGCCTTTGAAAATGACAAGTAATACCTCAGAGAACTTATCCAACTCTGCAACAGTAGGCATAGCCAACCTACGAACCTCAAGTAACCATTCCAACTTGAACCGTACTCAATAATTAAATACACTACAGAAAGTAGTAAAAAACCAGAGAAACTGGAAAATAAAAAATATATGATTATATTAAAGTAAAGCAGAAAAGAAGAAGCCACAAATTGGCATACTAAAGAAAAGTAAAATCCGCTGTTGACACAACTAAAAGGAATACAAGCGCGAAACTATCTATATAAAATCTATTCAAGCAAAAGCATAATCGTCATAGAACAATTGAAGCTTAATCAACTCATACAAGTACCAAGACGAGGGAAAGTACCATAGTGAAGTTAGCAAGAGATCTACAGAATAGATACCAACTAACCTGATCTGACAACCAACTGAACTAAGGCTGTAAAGGCTAACACGAAACCTTACGTTGACACTATTAGGCTGATCACCTGACAAGACAACCATATTGGAAACTCAGACACTAAGGATTGAACTATTGAATGAATGCGATACATATTACAAATCACAATTACCAAATTAATGAAGAATATAACTGCAATAACCATTATACTTTTAATAGCTACAATACAACAAATAGTCAAAGCTCAAAACATTAACGTTACAGTACAAGTCATAACTGTTACTCAAACTCCAACAAACGTACCATCTCCAACAACTATAATCACAACTCAAACTGTAATACAATCTCCATCAACAAACTACTTTAATGATGCAAATGCTGTAAACACACTCGTTGCTGAACTCGTAACAATAGTCATATCAACAATAGTAATCACAATTATAATCTGTATAAAGAAAAGGAATACAAAAGTCTTGAAACAACAAATACAACGTTTGGCCACAACCCAAACATCTAGACCACCGGATTACCAAGGATATCCATAAACAACACGTAATTTGAAATTACAAAGCTTATAAACAAAAGTATAAAAATAGCTACAAAACTCATACCACGAATGACATATCTACATTTGGACATAAACGACATTAAACATTACAACAATACCAACATTAATATGATTCATAGTACTCATAGCAACAATAATATTTGGAATATTATTTACGATATACACCTATTTAAGGAAAGAAACACATACTGGAATAATAGAAATATCTAGAACAACTGATGCTAACAACAATAATATTAATAATTAGTATAACATTACTACTTATAGCAATATTTATATCTACTATAACAATATCTATAATTATTCACTATCAACAATACAAGAAGCTTATCAATAATTAATGACTCACAATAACTAATGACTAAAACTAACTCAACAATTCTTTACTGTACAACATTTGACAACAATCCACTAGTGACACAACTATTATACATAGAACTTATTACCATATTCATAGCACTACTATTTATAGTATCACTATACTGCTGTTGTAAACACCAACGCTATAAAAAGAAGGTCAACAAGACCATATCTGGAGCAGATCAATACCTTAACACTGACTCAACTTGCTGTTGTTAACTAAAAATAACTAAACAATATATGTTTGGACAAAAGAAAAAGAAACCATAATATAATTACCAATATAGGACACCCACCTTACCAAAACAACCTATTAATAATCCACCAGCTATACTATACGTCAGACCACCTGTGAACCTACAACGGTCACCACAACAAATAATCATTGACAGACAAGTGCAACATGGATTAAACTTGGGATATATACCACCCAACACTGCACCGCAAAGGCCGCCCACTAAACCAGTGAAGCCACCTGCATTAAAGAAATACATACCTAAAAGAAAATAATTAATGTCTGAAAAAGATCCTAATCAAATACGATTATTAGGAATATACGGAACTATAACCATAGTCACAATATTATTCGGAGGATTAGCATTAATATACATAATCCACGTGATCAAAGTCCAAAAGAAACAAAAAGAAAAGTTAAAGAAAAGACAACCTATCATAGCTAACGATACTGACCAACTACTTTAAAGACCAAACCCAAATAACCTAAAGAATACCGGAATATTCTAAGGATACATGTCAGTAATACAAATATCTATAACACCAAGTACAGTAGTATCAACAATATTATCAACAGTCATATCAATATCAACATCATTGATAACTCAAACATCAACACCAACCTTAACACCTACAATTACTCAAATACCACAATACTTTCAAGATAGTAACGTAATTGAAACACTAGCAATATTAGGAACACTAATAATCACATTAGCAATAGCAATAATATATAAAGCTAAACAACTTAAAAACAAAAATAACGAATTCAAAATACAGAAACAACAAGCTGATGATGCTAGAATTGCTGAACAAGTTAGACAAATCAGAACAGAATTATAAAAAGTGGATAAACAACAAGAAAGCAAAATAACTGTCATAACCACTGACAATAGCATAGCATCAATAAACGCATCTATAACTTGGATGAACAACATCATCATAATACTATCAGCATCTGACAAACCATTTGAATACCTAATACAAACTATACAACTATTAATTGTAACCATAGCCATAGTATACATAGCATCAATAATATCATATACAATAGTACAAGTCAAGAAAGAAAATATCAGAAAAATTAATGAACTTCCTAGATAAAGAAAAGATTGAAGAAATCAAGAAACAAATAATAAAAGCACCTTACCAAGGAATAGTAACTAAAACATTAGAAAATAACTTAAAAACAACTGAAGTTATAGTTGAAAAAGAAGTCATAAAAGAAATAATTGTTCAAAAAGAAGAACCAAATCAAATCATAATTAAAACTAACATATCACCAACAAAAAGAAAAGCACTAATCAAAACTAATGAAGCAGCAGAATACTTTGTATACAAGGAATTGAAAACACAATTCTTACAAGGAACCTTACCAACATTTAGATATCCATCCCAATTATTAAAGGCAAGAAAATTTAAAGAACTGAAAGAATTTCTAGAAGAAATCTTAGATAAAGCACCTTACTTAAAGAAAGAATATTTTCTAAAAGAAAATAAATGAATATAGCAGAAAAAGGAAATAATACCTTTATACAAGTATTCCAACAATTCTTAAAAAATATCCAGATCCATTAAATTACGATCAAAAAGAAAAACTACAAGAATACGTAAAACATCACGAATACAGATTAACCAGGATAGGAAAAACTGAGTACATTACTGAAACAACAGAACATAGATTCGTAGTAACAAAAAACGGAAAACACGTAACACTAAGGCAACCAGCAACAATAAGATCTCAAAAAAGAACTAGAATAACAGAAGAAGATACAGCAATATTTTATTATACGACTAGTTTTACAAGACACACCAAGAATTATTACAGCATTACAGTTAGCTAACAGAACATCTAGAAATCTAGAAAATTGGCTAAAATTTACAAGGTGTAACTACCATATACCATTACTACAATAAAAAATGGCACAACATGGACCAGAGCCCGGATGGCCAAAACTAACAGCATTCAGAGAACACATAGGAGAATTCGACGGAGACGTCAAAGCATACAGACCATGGAGAAATCAATTAGAAAATGCATTCACAATATTTGGAATAAAAACATTATGATATTTGGAAGATTCTCAGGAAATCCGAAAGTAGGATATACACAAGTAGATGAAACAGTGAATACCACTGGACTAGCAGCAGCACCACATACAAGATGGTCGACAGAATTTATAATGCAAGTACTAGCAATCGTAAGAACAAAATTAAAAGGAACAGCATTAGAAATATTCGATGCAGAATTAGAAATATAAACTGCTATTAGAGAAGTGATATTAACAACAGACAGGCTATAGTAGCAACACTAAAAGATGTTAACAACTATCCAATTGATTCAAATCATGCATATGCAGGACCATTTCATCAAACAGCAACTAGTGCAGCAGCAAGATGTACAACTGCTATATATGCCGGAACTGAACAAAAAGGATTCAGAGAAGTATTTGATAATGCATTCCTAGTCGATTCAATACAACAAACAAGTCAAAAAGACTTATGGAATTTCGACTTTAGCAAAAATCTTGATTACAACAATAACAATGGAATGAGAAACCAAATCAATAAATATAAAAAATTACTGGAAATATCAAATTGGCAATGGGCAAATAACTTCTACAGAGGAGAATATATGCTCTTATTATCAAAAATGCTGCCAAAAATAATGCAACACATAGCATCAATGGAACCAAAACCAAGAAATTGAACCGAATTCTTTAAAGCAGCAGATGCTCAATTCTTATCAGAAAGACTAACCAAATCGATAACAGGAAACCTAAAAATATCTCATTATAAAGATCCAAAAAGATCTATTAAATTTAACAACGTGCAAACTTCGAATGAAACTACATTTAAATGCTATTTATGCAACCAACCTGGTCAACAAAAGAAATTGTCCAAAACTCAAAGGACATAATAACTTCAACAGAATTAAAACAGAAAGAGGAAGAAATGGTCAAATTGTATTTAAAGTACAATACTGCAAATGGTATGGAAGAGAAAGACCTTATCACACTAAAAACTGCAAAGAAAGTAACAGATACAGTTACGGAGGAAAATTTGCAAAAGGACCAACACCAATGATACATAATACTAAAGAAAGCTATAATAAATTTTCAAGGAATAACAACAATTTCAGAAGAAATAATAACAAAGGAAATTTCAGAAGAAATAACAATTCCAAAGGAAACTTCAGGAGAAATAACAACAACCAAAGAAGAAGATTCAACAATGTCAAAGAAGACAAAAGAGAAAAAAATCTAAAAGAAAAGAAAAAAGCAATTACAGAAACAACAAAAACGACACCAAAGGAAAACGAGTCAATAACATCAGAAACAACGATGACTACGAAAGCTATGAAAGTGAAGAAGACACCAGAGTAAACTCTGTAAACATCAAACAAAATATGAATAAAATTCATAAAAATTATTTCTAAAAGGGAACCTGCAAGGTATTCAGAAACCAAATCCCAAAACAAAAGGCTGTAGAAATAATCTAAGTACCAAAGAGTATTGTCACAATGTTAAAACTGTTACCAAAAGTAACAAAATATCATTAAATGAAATTAAATGTATTAATAACAAAATTATTAATAAAGAAAATATTAAAAACCAATACGAAAAATACTCTGCCAAAGAAATGTTATCAAATGAAATGTACCAAAAAGCACAATTAGACTCAGACTATAAATATCTTCTCAAAATATATCATTTTTCAAGCAAACTACAATGGTTAATACCAAATGAAAAAGGCAAAAAAGCATATGAATTTATAGGACTAATGAATGGAAAACCTATTAAAATACTTCTTGACGAAGGAGCAAACTCAAGCGTAATGACATACAATGTTGCAAAAGAATGGAACCTCTTACATCTAATACCAAAAGAAGCAGAATTCTCTGCAATAATACCAGGAGGAATTAGCATAGCAAATTATGGGAAAATACCTGTAACATTTCAACTAGAAAACTATCTAATGACTATTAAAGTAGCAATAATAGAAGGAGAACAATCCTACATATTAATGTCAGAAGTAGACCAAGCACGATATGACATAACCAAAGATAGAAAAAGTCAAATAGTACTCATAAAAGGCAAACCGATATCATACCAAGACATCAAACCAAAACAATATTTAAACCTATCACACCGGTTATACGGCAGGAACCCGGATCGCACCTTGAACCTCAAATTAAAAAATATCGGAACAGAGGATGAGTCTTATATGTCAGCACAAAATTATAAAAATATCATCCAACAAAAGGTTGTGAAAGACCAAAATGCATTAAAATCACGTGCAGCTAGTTACCTTGCTCGAAAAACTAGTGACTTAGTTGAAAGCGAAAAAAACCTGCCGTTGGCGCCCAACGTGGTAATCGAAAAAGATTACCTGAACCCATATACCCAAACCAATCAAACAAGATGTCTTGACAACAATATTGCCCAAAGCAATGAGATACAATTGCCGTTGACAAACCAACGCATTATCAAAATAAAAATTAGGAATTTGCCCGAAAAGAAAAATAAAGTACAATTTACGATTGCAAAAACAAAAGAAAATACCATGAATACAAATAAATGGGTAGAAATCAAATATTCACCAAAATGGAATTCACATTTTGTGCAAAATTTATTACCACGAGCTTATGACAAACAACTGAAAAGACTAAAAGAAATAGTTAAAGAAAATGAAAAGAGAAACAAACTAATAGAGGTAACCATTGGAGAGGTAGAAAGACATGAATCTTCTCAATGGAATGAAATTGTGCGAACTGCAATAATTACACAGTCCAATATAGTACAAATATTTCTCAAATATGAAAATAATTTAGTAAAAGAAGGGAAACCAGATCAGATAGAAGATATGAATATTATAGAAGGTAACAAAGAAATAGGACTAAAAATGGTATTACATTTTAATATGGGATTATTCGTAAATGATCCATTATACAAACATGATAATGGAGAAAAGAAAGTCAATTGGAAAATAACCAGAATATTACAAGAATTAAAACGCGCTGAAAAAATGAATATAAAATGGGCAATATTACATTTAGGAACAAAACTCGATCGAGAAAGAAAGGATGTAATAGAAAACATCAACTATATACTAAAAAAGATACAGGAAAAAGGCCTAGACATAGGCATATTACTAGAAAATAGTGCAAGTACAAATTGCTTTGGATCATCACTGGCTGACCTCATGGATATCTTGAATAGTATAGACCAAAAGTTATGGTATAGAAACAAGAATAAAATAAGAAAAAGAATAGCAATCTGCTGGGATACCCAACATTATTGGGCAGCAGGACAAGGAAAAAGTGTACACGAATACCAGAATACATTAGATATGTATAGACATGAAATAATGCTAGCACATATAAACAACAATCCCCAAGAGCAATATTTGGGAAAGGAATGGATAAACATGCACATATACTAGATCCAACAGCTACCTTAACGCAAGATGTATTTAAAGCTATAATGCAGCATAGAGAGGTCTGTGCTGTAGTACTTGAAACACCAAATATAGAATTATCTGACCAAATTGCACAAATACATGAAGTAATGAAACTAAGGGAATACGTGGACGATCTCCTAGAGAGAGATAAACGTTCAAAAGAATGGTCTAAAGAAAAAGACAAAGAACAATCTAAAGACTTGCAAAAGCAAGGAGAAGAATATATACCTGCAATACCTATGGGATACAAATTTGAAGATGAAGACATCGTCGAACTTGCAGAACAATTACAAAGAACAGCCTTTAAAGCAGAAAATGAAAAACCTGCTAATCAAGGAAAGAAAAAATTAAACGAAATCCATAAAGAAAACATATTCAAACAAATGGATGAAACACTTAATCAAATATTACCAACGAAAAAAGGAAGTAAAAAAGGTAAAGAACCTGAAAAACTAGAAGAAACTAAACCCGATAAACAACTAATGGGACAAAAAGTAAGATCAAAATTAAAAAGATTGGATATAGCCATATCCTCAGGAAACATTGTAAAAGATGAGAAAATCGATAGAGCATTCAGAAAACTTAAAGAAAGGGTTGAAATGCTCAACAACAAATATGGATATGTAGATGGGTTAACTGAGGAACAAATTGAAGAAAAACTAAAGAAATTTGCAAATGTAAAACTGATAGGAAATGATGCAGAACTTGCAGAAAATAGACGAGAATATATATATAAATATCTACTAGAAATGGATAAAGCAAATAATGCAACATTCTATGCAAATCGAAAAGAATTAGAAGAATTGCATGAAGCATATACAACAGATATTGAAGGAACACTGGGAATTCAAGCAATAGAATTCAAAAGTATGGAAGAAATAGAACAAAGAGAAATAATGGCAAAACTTGCCGAAGCAGAAACATACTGTGAAAATGATAAAACAAAACAAAAGATACATAATAAAAGGGTAGAATTTTATGACATACTTTGTGCAGATACCATGTATGATGCTAAAGATATTGATAAAATGCTTCAACAACAAACATCCAATCAAAGAGAAAAAGTAAAACCAATACGATTAGAACCAGACGTAACTGGAAGAGTTACATACCAACCATATGATAAATATAATATACCAAGAGATCCTCAATTTAAAAAAGAAAATGAGGCAGTAGGAATACCCATATCACCAACAGATAATGATGACATTTATGATGATGAAAGACTATCACAAATGTCTAAACGGAATAATCAAATACCAAAAACCATATCACCTCAAAAGAACCCAATAATCAAAGCATTAGGGAATGCTTATTAAACAGTGAAAAGCTTAATACCATGGGTTAGAAGATCCTCAGTACAAAGCTCAAGACCAACAACACCATCACGTCTTAATCCAGACTGGAAACAGGAAAATGAAAGACCACATACTTCAATAAATTATGATAAAAACCCAAACTATTATAACAGAAAACATAGTAGATCATCTACACCAGAAATACCAAAATCATTCAGACGGGAAATTCTAGACGAAATTGAAGATTTCAGTAATAATAAACACAGAAGAACTCAAAACTATGATTACAATACACCAAGTACACCAAGTATTAAAACTACAAGCTCAAAAAGAAGTCAAGAAGAAGAAGAAGATGCTATCAATCAAGTTAACAGACAAATAGAAGAACAAGGAGGATTTGAGAAAGTAGTAATAATCCAACAACTTCTATGACCAAAATGGAAGATAATCAACTATATCGAAAAATACCAGTAACAGACACCTGGGGAGGAAAAACAAGGACAATATATACATGGGAACCAGATAGATTACCATCATTTAACGAAGTATATGGAAATGATGATCATTATTCCATAAACGAATCAATAAATGAAGAAGAACTTGATGAAGCAATAGAACAAGCAAATAAAGAAAATCTAGAAAATCAAGAAAGATATGGATACACTGAAGATGAATATCAAACAGAAAATGATCAGGTCGATGCTAAATCAGAAAGTACTTTACATATTCGACTCAATCACTTACATAAACTACAAAAGAAAAGAATAATACCAACTATTATTCAAGAAAATAAAAAAGGAAAAATATATAGTAAAGAAAAGATTACAATACCCGCATATACTATGCAAAGTGTACAGATACAACCATGTAATCAAACAAAAGTAATAGTAGGAACCCCACTACGAATGGCTGAAAAAGGAATAGCAATCCAACCAGGATTACCAAATGGAGAAAGAATCATCATAATGAATGCCTCTGCACAAGATTTAAAAATAAGTAGAAATGAACATATTGGGAATCTAGAACCATATGAAGATACATTAGAATACCTCATACTAAATGAAGTAACAGAAACTAAAAAAGAACGTGTCAAAATACTTAAAGAAAGATGTGGAACAGAAGTATAGAAAATACTTGGAGATTTACTAATAGAACATGTAAATGAGTTTAGAGAAAAGCAAGAACAAGGAACTCATGTAAACAGAAATATCATAGCTGATATTGTATTAGAAACAAATAAACCAGATTCAGATATACCTCTTAATGACAAAAATCAAGGAGTAAGAAAATATACTCCAGAAGAGGAAAAAACTATTAAAGAACTAATGGAAGATTTAGTCAAAAATGATGTAATATATCCAGGAAATAGTGAATGGGCAAGTAATGTACAAATAATAACTAAAAAAGATGGAAGAAAAGCTATAGTAATAGACTATAGAAGGCTTAATAAACATTTACTAAAGTTTAAGCAACCATTACCTAATGTACAACAATTCCTACAAGACATATCTCGACATAAATATTATACAACAATGGATTTAAAATCAGCTTATTGGCAGCTGAATATACACCCTAAGTCGCAGAAATATACTGCAAGTAGATTTGGAAGATTTGGAATCTTCCTATGGAAAAGGTTACCCTTTGGGATAACCACAGCACCAGCATACCTGATAGGGGAAATGAATAAACTATTAGGAGAAAAAGATTGGATAAAAATATACATGGATGACTTAACAGTCGTAGCAAATTCGCCTGAGCAAATGAAAAATTGTCTAAAGTGGACTTTAGCAAAGCTCAAAATTGGGGGCTTGAAGCTAAAACCAAGTAAATGCGAATTTTTGGTCAAAGAAACGACCATACTAAATTTCAAAGTATCATATGGGAAAATCTACAAAAACGCAATGAAATCCGCATTAATAGATCAAAAAGTTGAACCAACCAACAAAAAGGAAGTACAAGCATTTATGGGATTTATGAATTACTTTAGACCATATATCCTAAATTTTGCAGACATAGCAGCACCGTTATATGAATTAACGGGCAACAAAGACTTTAAATGGACTAAAGAATGTCAAAAAGCATTCGATATACTAAAAATAGAGGTAAAACGAAACATATATTTATCATTCCCAGATCCTAACAAACCATTCTTTATGGAATGTGATGCTTCACAATACGGAATTGGAGCAATACTTTATCAAGAAGATGAAGATCGAGAACATTACAAGGTAAAAGATATGTTATCTCGTAAAGAACTCTTAAAGGAGGAACTACAAAAAGACTATTCTAAACCGCCTAAAGCAACAAGACGAATTATAGAAATTGGCTCACATGGATTAAACGCAAGTCAACAAAATTGGCCTGCAACACAAAGAGAAATGTATGCAATCTTTACTTTTCTAGAACAATAGAGACATTATATTGGGAATCAGAAAATACATATTTATACAGATGCAACAGGCATCTCAGCAAACAAGAAAAGTAAGAGTACAAGTAGAATCATTGAAAATTGGATTTATAGAATGTTAGAATTTGATTTCGAAATCCACAGAATTGAAGGAGCTGAAAACAAAGCAGCTGATTTATTATCAAGAATAGCAAATAAACATATAGATATTGGTGATAAGAATAAAACAACAAACGAAATAATACAAGAAGTAATGAAAGAAGAAAAAGAAATTGTAACAATTAATCACTATTGTAATAATCATCATAATCATCATTATCGTTACTACGGGTATAACCTGCCCAACAATTACAAACATAACGATTACAAAATCGACAATTATATTTCTTTAAATAAGAATAATCCAAATGATAAATACCATCATTGAAAGTAGTAGAAACTTCTGAAAAAGAAAATAGGGATTAGCAAAAATTATACATTTATTCAACATGAATGCCCAACGTAAGTAGCTATTTAACTACTCACGCAAGGCATACATGATAAACCAATGAAACCGAAACCCTACCTTGAGTAGAATCTTCAGGAACCAAAGAAGCCTTTTTTAATATAAAAAGAAAAGTAAACACTTTGACCATCGAAATATTCACAAAAAATCTTATTGGATTCAGTAACCATTGAGGCATCAGAATCATCAGATAGATAACCTTTAAGAAAATTAAGAATCTCTACCTCAATAGGACTAAGATTTAGAATAGGGGAAGAATCCCATTCCTGATAACCAGGTTCCTCAGAAAAATTAGAAGAATTATCATCATCACCAGAAGTCTCAAGAGAAATAACTTCTTGTTCAAGAAAAGTCTTGAAAGAAAAATCCTCATGATCAGGATCAAACCCAAAAGCCTGAATAACGGATTTAAAATCCAAATCATTCAAGAAATTATCGCCAAAAATGATCCAAGAAAAAGAATCAGGTTGAACGTCAAAACCATTCTCAATGCAGATAAGACGAACCATATTATTCAAAATAAGAGAATAAATAGAATCAGTCCTGTACCAAGAAACAATATAACGAGCCAAAGAAAGGACAAAAAGACTTTCAAAGAATTAAGATGAACAATAAATGATGTTGGGAATTAAAAAGGAAAAATCAACAAAATCAGAATTAGAAACTTCAGAACATTCTGATCGAACTTCATCATAATCATCATTAAGGGATTCAAGGTAATCACCCGAAATATTATTATTAAATGACATATTAAAAAAGGAAAATGGTAAAGTAGAATGAGAAGGCTAAAAATAACAATAGTCAAAAGGTATAAATAATAAAAAGGATCAAAACAAATGCCAAAAGCATAAGGGAGACACGTAGAAAAACACCTCTTTAAATAATGATTGAAACTCTCACAGCATATGAAGAACTAATACTTTTTAGTATACAATTTCTCACAAGAATTGTAGCAGAATTAGAACTTGAATTACAACAAGGAACACCGCCTTATGATTATATCAATGAAGAAGATAATTAAAAATTCATGAGAAAATGACAACTGAAATAAACATAAAGAATCGCGGAATACCCGCCAGATATGAAATTAAAGGAATCTTAGAAGATGAATTAGAATGTATCAAATATTTACAAGCAACAGGAATAATCTATAATGAGTTAAATTGTCCAAAATGTAATAAGTTAATGAAGATTGATAAGAAAAACACCAAAATGTTTAATTGTAACAACAGGAATTGTAGAAAAACACAGTCAATATTTACCAACTCATGGTTTGAAAACGCCAGATTACCTGTAAACAGAGTAATCGAAATATACTATTTATGGTTACTAAAAGTACCCATGACATCAATATCAATTTACATGGATACCCGTCAAATGTAATCACGTATCACGTCAACAATATTAGAAATCTTGTTGGATTACAAGTTCAACTCTGTAAACAAAAGATAGGAGGATCCGGAATCATTGTAGAATTAGATGAATCCAAAATAGGACGAAACAAATACCACCGCGGAAGACCCGTGAAAGGGCTTGGGTATTTGGAGCTGTTGAAAGAACAAAAGAACGTAGAATATTTGTTACAACAATACCTGATAAAAAAGAATCAACATTGTTACAATTGATCAAAGATAATATTGAAGAATGATCAATTATTTATTCAGATTGTTTCAAATCTTATGTAAACATAACATCAACATTAGGATTTGATCATAAGACTGTAAACTATTTAGAATACTTTGCAGACCCTGAAACAGGAGTTCACACAAATACCATTGAAGCCAATTGGCTCGGAATAAAAATAGGAATACCATTCAGAAACAGAACTGAAGATAAGATTGAATCATATCTTTGGGAATACATTTGGCGTAGACAAAACAATGATCTGTGGGAAGCAATGATTAAAATAATGAAAAATGAATTATTAATTGAAGATTTAGAATAAGTAAACACTCAAGATAAACTTTAAAAGGAAATTGTAAAATCTTAGAATTTAGGGACTAGAACAAAAACTGGTTACAAAGTAAATAACCCTGAAAGTATTTAAAGAACTCCAAAATGATTCGCTTTAACTCACCATTCAATGGAACAACAAAATAATAATAACCAAGAAAGAACTTCTAAACTAAGAAACTTTCTCAAAAAAGTAAAAATTGAAGTAACTCAAGTATTATTAGGACTAGAAGAAATTACTACTGTATTACCAAACCCCACAAGAAACGTCTTATTAGAAACTTTATATCAATACCAAAGAGACCTTCAGGATAACGACTCTACAAAAGAAATAACTTTTCTTGAAAAAACATTAAGAATAACAAATAAAATCAAAAGTGCACAAACTGCACTAGGACTGAATCTACTACTACAAGAAGTTGAAAGACAACTTAAATGAGTCAAGAACAAAGTTACTATATTGAGCATTGGAATAAAAATGTATACCATTCTCTAAGTATTGAAGCAAAAATAGAAGAAGTAGAACAAATATTAGAATACAAACTTCCTAAAGAAATCAGACCAATTAACCATTGGGACCTTTGTGAAACATTAATTAAAATAATCAACAGTTGGAATGAATATTTAGGACCAACTCAAAGTCAAAAAAAAGAAATAAGAGAACTTCTTAAAATTCAAGAAAAACTTGACGGACAAAGACTAATTCAAAAATTAATTGACGAAAACCTAAAATGGCAGCTAATACTGGAACTCCAGAAACCTCAACTGATAAGCGTGAAGGCACAACACCTTCCCAACAAAATGGTATATACAACAGGATACCATTTAAATCTGTTAGAACTATATTTAATTTCAAAAGAACAATATGAATAATTAATCTAGATAATCACTCACAAAATAAACAAGTATTTAAAAGAAGTACACAACAAGATAGAACAACAAACCAAAATAGATCTGACGGATATATTGCAACAAGTGAAGAAGAAGATGACATTCAAAAATGTCCTGTATGCCACAAAAATGGACATACACAATTTGAATGCAAATTCTCAATTTGCAAAGAGTGCAGAGAAACTGGTCATACCAGAAAAGACTGTTCAAACATCATACGCAACAAATGCAACCAATATGGACATCAAACATGGGAACATGATATCCCCTGTCAAGAGTGTAAACAGTACGGATGTTATAGAAAATCATTCAAGAAACTCCAAAAAGAGGAAAAGGAATTTCCAAGATTTGAAAATAGTTATGAAATCAAAAGAAATCAACGAAGATTGGAACGACATAGGCTTTTGGTAACTGAACAAACTAATAAAGAATGTAGACACTGTTTCAAGAAACATGAAATAGGAAACTGTGAAAAAAGAAGGATTGAATGGCAGAATAAGACATTAAAATGTGGATGCGACCAAAATATGGTCAAAAGAAGAAGCTCTGTTAATGGAACACCTACTTCCATCTCCTTTAAAATAAAACATACTTACCACAGTTGTGGATGTAAAACCAATTTTGAAAGGAATGATCTTCAAAAAATCATTACCCAAGAAGGAAACACCTTACTATATTGTAAAAATTGCAGATATAATTTTGCAGAGCAACTTCCAAAAGAGAATAATCAAAAAGAAGAAATAATGGTACAACTTCTAAATGAAGGAGAGATTCGCACCTGTAAAATCTGTGCGACACCAGGAATCCAAAATAGCATGATCAACCAAGATCAACATTTCTTCTGTAATCTAGAAAAAAAATATGTATGGAAGGCATGAATTGATTCAACACATAATGAGAATATGAATCTAGAAACTAGATTATGTCACAATTGTTTCTCAAACAAAAGCGCAGAAAGCTTTTATGATTTAAACCTCACAAAAATAATTAAAATAATTAACTTCTTACGAGGATTAACTCCAATTGAAAAAGCATTGGAAGAAACAGATAATGACGTTTATACACAATATTCAAGAGAAGAAGATTACGAAGAGATCATTTTACAATATTTAGAATTCCCCGATAAAGAAGAACATGTTGAATTAACAAAACAAACAATAGAAGAGTTCAGGAAGAAAGCTGAAGCTTAAGGACTATTCAATATATCAACAAACAAAAGAAAAGAACTATGGAAAGAACCTATTAAAAATGCAAGATATTGTAACGGAGAATGTAACTCCATATTCTTAGAAGATAATCATATTTACTTTGAAACAAACAACCAGGAAGCATACTGCGAATATTGTTACTTTACAGAAGTAAGACAATTCACAAAATGTACCAATTGTCAATCATGGTGTCAATCACCAGAAGAAAAAGAAAATCGAAGATGCCAAGAATGTACACAAACAGGAACATCCAAATTCATTGAAAGGATCGAAGAAATAGAATGGAGACAAGAAATTAAAAATCTCAATAGAAACCTCAATGAAATTAAAGCAGAAATCCTCACTCTACGAAACCTAGTGGAACATTACATATTTAATGAAAGAAATATCTACAGAAATGATATTAAATTTTACGATGAAATATGTAATCTTTACAAAACGAGAGCTGATAATACAGAACATTATCTAGCAAGCACCAGGGTGGCATACTATAACACCCATCTGCAAACAATTGAAGATCAATATATTAATCTCGACAGAAGTGTATTACACCAAAGAGAATTAGAATTACAACAAGAAATTAGTGACATTGAAGAATTACCATTACCCAATGAGGAAGAAGCATTGGAAGCCGCCATTCAACAAAATCAAGAATTATTAACTGTACCACAACTAATTCGAAGTAAATCATCATTGGAACATAGAATTCAAGAACGTGATGAATATACAAAAATCCTAGAATCAGAATTCCAAAAAGCCAAGAAAATTAAAGTAGACTTAATATTTACTACTTATTATTTAAATATTTCATATTACCATATATAGTTTATCTTATATTTTATAACTAGTCGTACTTTATCAAAAATATTTATGTACACATTACAATAAGGACGCTTTAAAGAAACAGAGTAATGAAACTATAACTAGTCTAAACGCTTTAGAGAGATAGGATAATGAAAAGTAATTATATCTGTTCTGGAAAGAAAGCGACTGTACTATGCGATAGAAGGGGCATAGCACAAAGGAAAACAAAAATATTTACAAGCAGTGCCTTATGAAGCACATAAGACTTAATATCAACTTATTGGGAAAAATACTTATCAACGCCATTGAAAAAGAATTAGTCATAAAATTTACGCATTAATACACTATTAAGTGTAAACAAATGTTAAAATGTGGCTAGGGTACACAATGAGGTTTAAAGCTCGAATAAGTCAATACTTTGTAAACTTATCTCATGCCCATCAGAATGCAATAGCTGACATATAAACACTATTAGTCATGGAAATTGGGGCATGACCAACGCGAAGGAAGTTATATTACTATATTTAGAAAGAATAAGGCATGTGGCACACGGAATCACATGGACACGCGACAAATATAAGACGCGTATAACTCAAAATATTTACACACTTTACTAATATTTCATTTGATAATGAAATATCCAAGCAAACAATTTCATTGAAATAATGAAATTACACGAAGAAATTCTCAAATTCCAAAAGAATTTAAGAATATTCATAATTGTCCCATAATGATTGAACAACTATAAAAAAGACGAATTAAAACCCACTACCAAAATGGTCAATGATATATACAAAAAGAACTTCTGAAGCTCATTGAAAGAAGCAACCGAAAACTATTTGAACATTCAAACGACTTAGAATTAGAGTCATTCAACAGGCACTTAGCCAACAAACAGAATACTGTTATAACCAAAATTGAATTAAAACAAACAAAGAAACTGTATCAAAAAATACAATCCAGACTTACTCAACAAAAAATCCAACTAAAAAAGAAATAATTATATGAACACCACTGTAGTCATAGAAGCAGTACAGCAAATATTCAACATCATTAAGGAAAACAACCTTAACGAAACAGAAATAGAACAACTATTCCTATTAATAAATAACAATTGATGGAACAACCACCAACTGAAGTAATAAACAGAGAAGCAAACCTTAAAGCAGTAAAACAATTACTCAAAGGAGTAAACTCAACTATTAAAGCTATTCGAAAAACAGATGATTGTAGGATACTCGAATATATTCATCAACAAATACAAGATTTGCTTATATACATCAGACAGGATTTGACAACTATTGAATTCACAGGAACCTTACCACCACCTGAAGACAATGATAGATTTGATTTCGAAGATAATCAAGAAATTGAAAACTCAGATCCAGATCTTAGTAAAATATACCTAAACTCACCAAGAAACGAAAGCCAATTATCAGTATAAAAATGGCTGAAATATTCAAAGAAATCCCTAACAAATACACCAAACTGGAACAACTAGCATATCAACAGTATTTAGAAATATATCACAAAATGAGAAAAGAATTATTAGAACCAAAAGATCACATTCCAGAATCTCAGAATGAATCGGAAATGAAACAAATGTTACACAGGATCTACATCAATAAAGAAAAAACAGGATTATTAAAGGAACTTGAAAGATATTTAGAAAAATACAAGTACTTAAACCCAGAACTTGAAAAATATATTGAAATATATAAAGAAGAATCTTTATCATTACGAAAAGTAGAACGGGAACTACTTGAAGAATATAAAAACCAAATAATAAAAGATGAAGCTAGAGAAACGAGAGAACTTCTGAAAGAAAACGAATTCATAAACACGTGGCAAATAATCAAAGAACCAAATATGAAAGAACTATGGAAAAATTATATCTTTTATGAAGAATATATTTTAACAAACCCAAAACCAGTACAAAAAGACTTGAAGAAAGCTCAAAATTATTTCGCTCAAAAACGAATAACTGCAATAATTAATAAATGGAAAAATGAACAAACAATGAATAAATTTCAAAAATTAAAAGAACAAGAAGTAATGGAAAAACTCCTGAAAGAACCTAATACTGAAGAGTTCAAAGAATTAAAAGAAAAGCTAATCAAACTTAGAAAGGTTGATAAGAATATAGACCAATATCTTTTACAAAAAGAATTGGAAGAAGAAGGATTCACCATACTAAACTCATTTAATAACAATGAAATAATAAACTCCAAAAAGTAAAGCAAACTACAAATACCTAAACACTTTACAGAACTAAGGTTTAGCAGGAAACCACCACCCTTTTATTTCAACAAAAGACAAAAAAGATTTGAATCTATTGACGACCAAAGATCAACAAACTATTCACAAGAATTTATAAAAAATTGTAACAACCTAGGAATAAACCTTGGAGAAAACTTATTAACATATAAAGGAGAAACCACCTCCGCAAAACAACTAGAATGATATCAAATTTGGAGAAATCAGATTGAAAAGTCACCACTCTTTAATCACACACCAATACCAGGATTAACACATCAAAGCATGATGAAAGAGATTGATAACCTCAATGACAAAGACGAACAGGCCTTATTTTCAAACTTTGAACATCTTGATAATGAAAAACAAGATATTCAAGGAATACAAAAAGTTGTGGAAGAAATAAGACCACAAGCAGCATTGAACAGAATCTTAAAAAATTCAACAACAATAGTACAATGTGTAGAAGAAAATCTATTCATAAAAATAGCCGCATCAAAGATGCAAGAACTACAACCAGAACAATATATTAAATGGAAAGAACATATGGATCAAGAAATCCAATATTATTATAATCAAAACCTAAAAAAGAATCGACACTTCTCATTAAAGAATATTCTAACAAATCAAATTAAAAAAGGATATGATATTCTATATGAGATGTTAAATCATGACACCTTAAAACTCAACTTTATAGTAATCGATAGAGCAATAGCAGTAGGAAAAACTACACTATGCCACTGGCTCAAAGAATGGCTACAAAAATTAGGACAAACCGTAATCCTACGAGAAGAAATCACTTTACAACATAAAGATTTATTAAAAATGTTTTATAAAGACCCAGAAAGATACAACTTTGCATTACAATTAATCATTATCAATGAATAGAACATGATGTATCAACAATTACATCGACTGCAACTTGAAGAAAAAATTCCTGATAACACTTATATCATCGTAGATAGAACAGTATACAGTACACAATTCTTCACAGCAGAAAATATTAAAGATAAATTTGAAATAACAAAATTACTACAAATGCTTGAATATTCAACATTCAATTTATTACCAAATAAATTAAATTATACCATATTCTGCGAACCAGGAATTGAACAAATGATAAAATGGTTTAACAAAGAGAAATCGAAGGAGACAAAGGAACTGATAACGATATTCCAAAAGACTATCTTATTCAAATCTATAACAGATATCTTAAAATGATTAAACAAGTTCACCCTCAATACATCAGAATTGATAATAAAATTCCAAACCTAGAACACATGTTCAGAACTCTATTCGTACACGAAATGCATAAAACAGAAGGATATAATCGAGAAAAGATTTACCAACTACAAGAATATTGGGACGAATATCCAGAACCTAAATTATCAAAAATTCCTACCAATTCATACACCATATTAATACCATTTACCAAAAAAGACCAAAAATGGCAAATACTTACAGCACAAAGACTGAATGTAACTATTTACCCCAATCAATATGAAACAATGAGAGGAAGCATCGAAGAAACAGACAAACGAATATTCACCACAGCAATAAGAGAATGCAAAGAAGAAACTGGATACACACCAGAAGAAATAAGAATGCAACTCATTCTAAACCATCAATACCTTTCAATCAATAAAAATGGAACTCAAACATTTGTAAAAGGAATTCACGATATTGCTCAAGTGGAAAAAAGAATACAAATCTTTACATTTATATATTACGTATATCCAAAAGAATTCGAAAAATTCACCAACAAAGAACCTGAAAAAGCCTCACCAAGAAAATGGATGACGCTCGAAGAAGTACAACATGAATTATTTACACCAACAATTCATTATTACAAAGAAGAAATCTTTGATAAACATATACCCACATATTGGGAAGAATTTACCTTAAAAGGAAGAGTGTGTACAAAAGGCACACATTGTAAAATAGAAATGATCAACAGATATTTCTAAGTGATGATTAATACTGACCTTCAACAAAATTGAAGAAACCTGCACAGGTTAGAAGCTGAATCACCCTCAAGGGACCAACAAGCGATCAACGCGTACAGGGTACCACACCCATAACATTTTCCGATCACACCCATGTCACCCAGAATGTAACACACCTATACAGAAATCGAAATTACCATACACGGAAATCTTATACTTGATATACAATTACTATTAACGATAAAATTATTCATAGCGATAGTAAACATTAGTCATAGCGTAAACATTACCAAATAATTAGTCATAGTATTTACAATGTATTTTTAGCAAATAGCATATTATTCTAGCTATAGACTTCTCGAATGTATAAATACGATAGCTTTTTACACTTTTAAACTTTAGTCGTGTGTAAAATCACACTTGAACTCACCCTTATAACGTTGCATACTGCAACTTGACAAATATTACCCTTATAATTAACGGGATAAGTCCATAAAGGTGCCCAACACCTTTATACAATTACCCTTAGTATAATACATGTAATAGAAACATGTTATAGTGCCCAAACGTGCATAAAATTTAGCACCCAACTGGTAAAAATTAACTACCAACTATCAAAAGAGAGTATCATTAACTTGACCCACTCTCCTTTCAAATGAAAAACACTAAGCCGTTGGCATACCACAATGACAACCCAACGTGCAAAACAATACTTAACAAGTATTAACAAGGCGCCCAAGTACAATATGTACACTACAATACATTCTTACTTCACATTATTATAAATGTTATTTAAAGTCTAAAGAAAAGACTTACTGTATTAAATTAACAAAGAAACATATTTATTAAATAAAGATTATATTTTACTAAACATAAACTCTATTGTGCAAATAACTTTACAAATTATCCTTCTACATAAAACTGAATCAACTATTGAATAAAAACCTTCTATAACTAATAAACGAATATACCAAAGAATAAATAACCTGTATACACAAAAGAGAAAGGAAGCCCAACTTTTGAAAACAAACCAAGTAATACCTCAGAGAACTTATCCAACTCTGCAAACAGTAGGCATAGCCAACTTACGAACCTCAAGTAACCATTCCAACTTGAAACCATACTCAACTTATTAAATACACTACAAGAAAGTAGAAGAAACCAGAGAAATGGAAAATAAAAAAATATATGATTATATTAAAGTAAAGCCGAAAAAGAAGAAGCCACAAATTGGCATACTAAAAAGAAAAGCAAAATCCGCCGTTGACACAACTAAAAGGAATACAAGCACGAAATTATCTATATAAAATCTATTCAAGCAAAAGAATAATTGTCATAGAGCAATTGAAGCTTAAACAACTCATACAAGTACCAAGATGAGGGAAAGTACCATAGTGAAGTTAGCAAGAAATCTACAGGATAGATACCAACTAACCTGATCTGACAACCAACTGAACTAAGGCTATAAAGGCTAATACAAAACCTTACGTTGACACTATTAGGCCGATCACCTGACAAGACAACCATATTTAAAACTCAGACACTAAGGATTGAACTATTGAACGAATGCGATACATATTACAAATCACGATAACCAAATTAATGAAGAATATAACTGCAATAACCATTATACTATTAACAGCTGCAATACAACAAATAGTCAAAGCTCAAAACATTAACGTCACAGTACCAGTCATAACTGTTACTCAAACTCCAACAAACATACCATCTCCAACAACTATAATCACAACTCAAACTGTAATACAATCTCCATCAACAAACTACTTTAATGACACAAATGCTGTAAACACACTTATTGCTGAACTCGTAACAATAGCTATATCAACAATAGTAATTACAATCATAATCTGTATAAAGAAAAGGAATACAAAAGTCCTGAAACAACAAATACAACGTTTGGCCACAACCCAAACATCTAGACCACCGGATTACCAAGGATATCCATAAACAACACGTAATTTAAATTACAAAGTTTATAAACAAAAGTATAAAAATAGCTGCAAAACTCATACCACGAATAACATATCTACATTTGGACATAAACGACATTAAACATTACGACATACCAACATTAATATCATTCATAGTACTCATAGCAACAATAATATTTGGAATATTATTCACGATATACACCTGTTTAAGGAAAGAAACACATACTGGAATAATAGAAATATCTAGGACAACTGATGCTAACAACAATAATATTAATAATTAGTACAACATTACTACTTATAGCAATACTTATATCCACTATAACAATATCTATAATTATTCACCATCAACAATACAAGAAGCTTATCAATAATTAATGACTCACAATAACTAATGACTGAAACTAACTCAACAACTCTTTACTGTACAACATTTGACAACAATCCACTAGCGACACAACTATTATACATAGAACTTATTACTATATTCATAGCACTACTATTTATAGTATCACTATACTGCTGTTGTAAACACCAACGCTATAAAAAGAAGGTCAACAAGACCATACCTGGAGCAGATCAATACCTTAACACTGACTCAACTTGCTGTTGTTAACTAAAAATAACTCAACAATATATGTTTGGACAAAAGAAAAAGAAACCACAATATAATTACCAATATAGGACACCCACCTTACCAAAACAACCTATTAATAATCCACCAGCTATACCATACGTCAGACCACCTGTGAACCTACACCGGTCACCACAACAAATAATCATTGACAGACAAGTGCAACATAGATTAAACTTGGGATATATACTACCCAACATTGCACCACAAAGGCCGCCCATTAAAGAAATACATACCTAAAAGAAAATAATTAATGTCTGAAAAAGATCCTAATCAACTATGATTATTGGGAATATACGGAACCATAACCATAGTCACAATAATATTCGAAGGATTAGTATTAATATACATAATCCATGTGATCAAAGTCCAAAAGAAACAAAAAGAAAAGTTAAGGAAAAGACAACCTATCATAGCTACCGATACTGACCAACTATTATACGGAACAAACCTAAATAACCTAAAGAATACCGGAATATTCTAAGATACATGTCAGTAATACAAATATCTATAACACCAAGTACAATAGTATCAACAATATTATCAACAGTCATATCAATATCAACATCATTGATAACTCAAACATCAACACCAACCTCAACACCTACAATTACTCAAACAATACAATACTTTCAAGATAATAACGTAATTGAAACACTAGCAATATTGGGAACACTAATAATCACCTTAGCTATAGCAATAATATATAAAGCTAAACAACTCAAAAACAAAAATAACGAATTCAAAATACAGAAACAACAAGCTGATGATGCTAGAATTGCTGAACAAGTTAGACAAATCAGAACAGAATTATAAAAAGTGGATAAACAACAAGAAAACAAAATAACTGTCATAACCACTGACAATAGCATAGCATCAATAAACGCATCTATAACTTGGATGAACAACATCATCATAATACTATCAGCATCTAACAAACCATTTGAATACCTAATACAAACTATACAACTATTAATTGTAACCATAACCATAGTATACATACAGTGCCCGCCGTAAGTATCTGACCCCCTATAACACAAAGAGAGGCAAGATAAAACTTTATTTTTTTTTTTTATTAAAAAATACATGATTCGTTTAGACTACTAATACATTGTGTAATCCCCATTGGCTTCAATTAAAGCCTCAACCCGCCTTTCCATACTACGGACTAATTTAGTAGCAAGTTTACAGGTTAATGCATTCCACTCTTTTACCAAACATGATTTTAATCCTGCAAGAGTTCTAATTTTTTTTCTTGCTATTTTAATTTTTAACAATCTCCAAACATTTTCAATAGGATTTTGGTCGGGGGAAACAGATGGCCATGGAAGAACCTTGATGTTGTTTTCTTCCTTCCAATCCTTTGACAAAGTTGCACAATGCTTCGAGTCGTTGTCTTCTTGCAAAATCCATTTATCCGAATTGGCCCCAAAAAGAAGCTCAACGGACGGGAGGAGACCTTGTTCATATATCTTAACCATATATTTGGCATTCAAGTTGTGCTGAAAGTAAATCAGCTTGCCAAAGCCCGAAGACGAAAAACAACCCCACACATTGAGCTTCAACGGATGCTTCACGGACCGCCATAATTTACGCCGCCCAGACCACTGCCAGGTTCTTGGATACGGTTGATTCAAACGGAATGTACTTTCATCTGTAAATATTACCTGGTCCCAGTCGAAATCCTGATGATCTTTTGCCCATTTTAGCCGTTTCTCTTTGTGCTTCTCTGTGAGAAGTGGTTTGGAAAGTTTCGCCATATATTTTGCCCACCTTCACGTAGACGCTTTTGAATAGTGAGTACACTAATGCTAACATTCCGTTTTTCCATTTTCTGTTGTATTTCAACAGCAGTTACATTTTCTTTGTCACTTGCAAGCTTAAGGATCTTTGCATCTTGCCGCGGAGTGGTGATCTGATTTCGACCAGGTTTTTGTTCATCATTTAAATTTTTTGTTTCCCCCCATTTCTTTACCCAATAAAGCGCAGTAGACTTACTACAGCCTACAATCTTTGCTGTAGCACCAAGCCCAAGCTTCGGACCTTTGGAATGATAGTGCAAAAAAATAATTTCATATCGCTTATGCAGCGGAAGAGGCATTTTAAAGGTTCAGAATTTGGGCGGAGAACATTGCTCTGGTAAATGGATAAATTGCCTGCAAATGGTAAGAATGATCAGCGTTTGCATCATTGTTTGTCGTTAGAAAATTTTAAGGTTGTATGTACAATGCACGTGAAGTTACACCGGGTCGGATACTTACGGCAGGCACTGTAGCATCAATAATATCATATACAATTGTACAAGTCAAGAAAGAAAATATCAGAAAAATTAATGAACTTTCTAGATAAAGAAAAGATTGAAGAAATCAAGAAACAAATAATAAAAGCACCTTACCAAGAAATAGTAACTAAAATATTAGAAAATAACTTAAAAACAACTGAAGTTATAGTTGAAAAAGAAGTCATAAAAGAAATTATTGTCCAAAAAGAAGAACCAAACCAAATCATAATTAAAACTGACATATCACCAACAAAAAGAAAAGCACTAATCAATACTAACGAAGCAGCAGAATACTTTGTATACAATGAATTGAAAACACAATTCTTACAAGGAATCTTACCAACATTTAGATATCCATTACTATTATTAAAAGCAAGAAAATTTAAAGAACTGAAAGAATTTCTAGAAGAAATCTTAGATAAAGCACCTTACTTAAAGAAAGAATATTTTCTAAAAGAAAATAAATGAATATAGCAGTAAAAGGAAATAATACCTTTATACAAGTATTCCAACAATTCTTTAAAAAATATCCAAATCCATTAAATTACGATCAAAAAGAAAAACTACAAGAATACGTAAAACATCGCGAATACAGATTAACCAGAATAGGAAAAACTGAGTACATTACTGAAACAACAGAACATAGATTCATAGTAACAAAAAATGGAAAACACGTAACACTAAGGCAACCAGCAACAATAAGATCTCAAAAAAGAACTGTAATAACAGAAGAAGATACAGCAATATATTTATTATACGTACTAGTCTTACAAGACACACCAAGAATTATTACAGCATTACAGTTAGCTAATAGAACATCTAGAAATCTAGAAAATTGGCTAAAATTTACAAGGTGTAACTACCATATACCATTACCACAGTAAAAAATGGCACAACCTGGACTAGAGCCCGGATGGCCAAAACTAACAGCATTCAGAGAACACATAGGAGAATTCGACGGAGACGTCAAAGCATACAGGCCATGGAGAAATCAATTAGAAAATGCATTCACAATATTCGGAATAAAAGACATTATGATATTTGGAAGATTCTCAGGAAATCCGAAAGTAGGATATACACAAGTAGACGAAACAGTAAATACCACTGGACTAGCAGCAGCACCACATACAAGATGGTCGACAGAATTTATAATGCAAGTACTAGCAATCGTAAGAACAAAATTAAAAGGAACAGCATTAGAAATATTCGATGCAGAATTGGAAATATAAACTGCTATTGGAGAAGTGATATTAACAACAGACAGGCTATAGTAGCAGCACTAAAAGATGTTAACAACTATCCAATTGATTCAAATCATGCATATGCAGGACCATTTCATCAAACAGCAACTGATGCAGCAGCAAGATGTACACCTGCTATACATGCTGGAACCGAACAAAAAGGATTCAGTGAAGTATTCGATAATGCATTCCTAGTCGATTCAATACAACAAACAAGTCAAAAAGACTTATGAAATTTCGACTTTAGCAAAAATCTTGATTACAACAATGATAATGGAATGAGAAACCAAATCAATAAATATAAAAAATTACTGGAAATATCAAATTGGCAATGGGCAAATAACTTCTATGGAGGAGAATATATGTTCTTATTATCAAAAATGCCACCAAAAATAATGCAACTCATTGCATTTATGGAACCAAAACCAAGAAATAGAACCGAATTCTTTAAAGCAGCAGATGCTCAATTCTTATCAGAAAGACTAACCAAATCGATAACAGGAAACCTAAAAATATCTCATTATAAAGATCCAAAAAGATCTATTAAATTTAACAACGTGCAAACTTCAAATGAAACTACATTTAAATGCTACTTATGCAACCAACCTGGTCATTACAAAAGAAACTGTCCAAAACTCAAAGGACATAATAACTTCAACAGAATTAAAACAGAAAGAGGAAGAAATGGTCAAATTGTATTCAAAGTACAATACTGCAAATGGTGTGGAAGAGAAAGACCTTATCACACTAAAAACTGCAAGGAAAGTAACAGATACAGTTACGGAGGAAAGTTTGCAAAAGGACCAACACCAATGATACATAATACTAAAGAAAACTATAATAAATTTTCAAGGAATAACAACAATTTCAGAAGAAATAATAACAAAGGAAATTTCCGAAGAAATAACAACTCCAGAGGAAACTTCAGGAGAAATAACAACAACCAAAGAAGAAGATTCAACAATGTCAAAGAAAACAAAAGAGAAGAAAAATCTGAAAGAAAAGAAAAAGTAATTATCAAAACAACAAAAACAACGCCAAAGGAAAACAAGTCAATAATATCAGAAATGACGATAACTATGAAAGTTATGAAAGTGAAGAAGACACCAGAGTAAACTCTGTAAACATCAAACAAAATATTAATAAAATTCATAAAAATTATTTCTAAAAGGGAACCTGCAAGGTACTCAGGAACCAAATCCCAAAACAAAAGGCTGTAGAAATAATCTAAGTACCAAAGAGTATTATCACAATGTTAAAACTGTTACCAAAAGTAATAAAATATCATTAAATGAAATTAAATGTATTAATAACAAAATTATTAATAAAGAAAATATTAAAAACCAATACGAAAAATACTCTGCCAAAGAAATGTTATCAAATGAAATGTACCAAAAAGCACAATTAGACTCGGACTATAAATATCTTCTCAAAACATATCATTTTCCAAGCAAACCACAATGGTTAATACCAAATGAAAAAGGCAAAAAAGCATATGAATTTATAGGACTAATGAATGGAAAACCTATTAAAATACTTCTTGACGAAGGAGCAAACTCAAGCGTAATGACATACAATGTTGCAAAAGAATGGAACCTCTTACATCTAATACCAAAAGAAGCAGAATTCTCTGCAATAACACCAGGAGGAATTAGCATAGCAAATTACGGGAAAATACCTGTAACATTTCAACTAGAAAACTATCTAATGACTATTAAAGTAGCAATAATAGAAGGAGAACAATCCTACATATTAATGTCAGAAGTAGACCAAGCACGATATGATATAACTAAAGACAGAAAAAGTCAAATAGTACTCATAAAAGGCAAACCAATATCATACCAAGACATCACACCAAAACAATATTCGAACCTATCACACCGGTTATACGACAGGAACCCGGATCGCACCTTGAACCTCAAATTAAAAAATATCGGGACAGAGGATGAGTCTCATATGTCAGCACAAAATTATAAAAATATCATCTAACAAAAGGTTGTGAAAGACCAAAATGCATTAAAATCACGTGCAGCTAGTTACCTTGCTCGAAAAACTAGTGACTTAGTCGAAAGCGAAAAAAACCTGCCATTGGCGCCCAACGTGGTAACTAAAAACAGTTACTCCGAACCCAAACACCTAACTAAATTACAAAAAGGTTTGAGTAAAGCACATGTTGGCGCAACTCGTAATGTTGAACATTCCTTGTTGGCACCCAACATGGTAACCGAAAAAGATTACCCGAACCCATATACCCAAACCAATCAAACAAGATGTCTTGACAACAATATTGCCCAAAGTAATGAGATACTATTATCATTGACAAACCAACGCATTAACAAAATAAAAATTAGGAATTTGCCCGAAAAGAAAAAGAAAGTACAATTTACGATTGTAAAAACAAAAGAAAATACCATGAATACAAATAAATGGGTAGAAACCAAATATTCACCAAAATGGAATTCACATTTTGTGCAAAATTTATTACCACGAGCTTATGACAAACAACTGAAAAGACTAAAAGAAATAGTCAAAGAAAATGAAAAGAGAAACAAACTAATAGGAGTAACTATTGAAGAAGTAGAAAAACATGAATCTTCTCAATGGAATAAAATTGTATGAACTGCAATAATCACACAGTCTAATATAGTACAAATATTTCTCAAATATGAAAATAATTCAGTAAAAGAAGGGGAACCAGATCAGATAGAAGACATGAATATTATAGAAGGTAACAAAGAAATAAGACTAAAAATGGTATTACATTTTAATATGGGATTATTCGTAAATGATCCATTATACAAACATGATAATGGAGAAAAGAAAATCAATTGGAAAATAACCAGAATATTACAAAAATTAAAACGCGCTGAAAAAATGAATATAAAATGGGCAGTACTACATTTAGGAACAAAACTCGATCGAGAAAGAAAGGATGTAATAGCAAACATCAACTACATACTAAAAAAGATACAGGAAAAAGACCTGGATATAGGCATATTAATAGAAAATAGTGCAAATACAAATTGCTTTGGATCATCATTGGCTGACCTCATGGATATCTTGAATAGTATAAACCAAGTGTTACGGTATAGAAATAAGAATAAAACAAGGAAAAGAATAGAAATCTGCTGGGATACCCAACATTATTGGGCAGCAGGACAAGGAAAAAGTGTACACGAATTTCAGAATACATTAGATATGTATGGACAGAAATAATGCTAGCACATATAAATAACAATCCCCAAGAATCAATATTTGGGAGAGGAATAGATAAACATGCGCATATACTAGATCCAACAGCTACCTTAACGCAAGACATATTTAAAGCCATAATGCAGCATAAAGAGGTCTGTGCTGTAGTACTTGAAACACCAAATATAGAATTATCTGATCAAATTGCACAAAAACATGAAGTAATGAAACTAAGGGAATACGCGGATGATCTCCTAGAAGGAGATAAACATTAAAAGAATGGTCTAAAGAAAAAGACAAAGAACAATTTAAAGATTTGCAAAAGCAAAGAGAAGAATATATACCTGCAATACCTATGGGATACAAATTTGAAGATGAAGACATTGTCGAACTTGCAGAACAATTACAAAGAACAACTTTTAAAGCAGAAAATGAAAGACCTGCTAATCAAGGAAAGAAAAATTAAACAAAATCCATAAAGAAAACGTATTCAAACAAATGGGTGAAACGCTTAATCAAATATTACCAACGAAAAAAGGAAGTAAAAAAGGTAAAGAACCTGAAAAACTAGAAGAAAATAAACTCAATAAACAACTAATGGGACAAACAGTAAGATCGAAATTAAAAAGATTAGACATAGCCATATCCTCAGGAAACATTGTAAAAGATGAGAAAATTGATAGAGCATTCAGAAAGCTTAAGGAAAGGGTTGAAATGCTCAACAACAAATATGGATATGTAGATGGGTTAACTGAGGAACAAATTGAAGAAAAACTAAAGAAATTTGCAGATGTAAAACCTATAGAAAATGATGCAGAACTTGCAGAAAATAGACGAGAATATATATATAAATATCTATTAGAAATGGATAAAGCAAATAATGCAACATTCTATGCAAATCGAAAAGAATTAGAAGAATTGCATGAAGCATACACAACAGATATTGAAGGAACACTAGGAATTCAAGAAATAGAATTCAAAAGTATGGAAGAAATAGAACAAAGAGAAATAATGGCAAAACTTGCCGAAGCAGAAACTTACTGTGAAAATGATAAAACAAAACAAAAGATACGTAATAAAAGGGTAGAATTTTATAATATACTTTGTGCAGATACCATGTATGATGCCAAAGATATTGATAAAATGCTTCAACAACAAACATCCAATCAGAGAGAAAAAGTAAAACCAATACGATTAGAACCAGATGTAACTGGAAGAGTTACATACCAACCATACGATAAATACAATATATCAAGAGATCCTCAGTTTAAAAAAGAAAATGAGGCAGTAGGAATACCCATATCACCAACAGAAAATGATGACATTTATGATGATAAAAGACTATCACAAATGTCTAAACGGAATAATCAAATACCAAAAACCACATCACCTCAAAAGAACCCAATAATCAAAGCATTAGGGAATGCTTATGAAACAGGGAAAAGCTTAATACCATGGGGAAGAAGATGCTCAGTACAAAGCTCAAGACCAACAACACCATCACATCTTAATTCAGACTGGAAACAAGAAAATGAAAGACCACATACTCCAATAAATTATGATGAAAACCCAAACTATTATAACAGAAAACATAGTAGATCATCTACACCAGAAATACCAAAATCATTCAGATGGGAAATTCTAGATGAAATTGAAGATTTCAGTAATAATAAACACAGAAGAACTCAAAACTATGATTATAATACACCAAGTATTAAAACTACAAGCTCAAAAAGAAGTCAAAAAGAAGAAGAAGATGCTATCAATCAAGTAAACAGACAAATAGAAGAAGAGCAAGGAGGATTTGGAGAAAATAGTAATAATCCAACAACTTCTATGACCAAAATGGAAGATAATCAACTATATCGAAAAATACCAGTAACAGATACCTGGGAAGGAAAAACAAGGACAACATATACTTGGGTACCAGATAGACTACCATCATTTAATGAAATATATGAAAATGATGATCATTATTCCATAAACGAATCAATAAATGAAGAAGAACTTGATGAAGCAATAGAACAAGCTAATAAAGAAAATCTAGAAAATCAAGAAAGCTATAGATATACTGAAGATGAATATCAAACAAAAAATGATCAAGACGATGCTAAATCAGAAAATACTTTACATATTCGACTCAATCACTTACATAAACTACAAAAGAAAAGAATAATACCAACTATTATTCAAGAAAATAAAAAAGGAAAAATATATAGTAATGAAAAGATTACTATACCCGCATATACTATGCAAAGTGTACAGATACAACCATGTAATCAAACAAAAGTAATAGTAGGAACCCCACTACGAATGGCTGAAAAAGGAATAGCAATTCAACCAGGATTACCAAATGGGGAAAGAATCATCATAATGAATGTCTCTGCACGAGATTTAAAAATAAGTAAAAATGAACATATTGGGAATCTAGAACCATATGAGGATATATCAGAATACCTCACACTAAATGAAATAACAGAAACTGAAAAAGAACGTATCAAAATACTTAAAGAAAGATGTGGAACAGAAGTATGGAAAATACTTGGAGATTTACTAACAGAACATGTAAATGAGTTTAGAGAAAAGCAAGAACAAGGAACTCATGTAAATAGAAATATCATAGCTGATATTGTATTAGAAACAAATAAATCAGATTCAGATATACCTCTTAATGATAAAAATCAAGGGGTAAGAAAATATACTCCAGAAGAGGAAAAAACTATTAAAGAATTAATGGAAGATTTAGTCAAAAATGACGTAATATATCCAGGAAATAGTGAATGTGCAAGTAATGTACAGATAATAACTAAAAAAGATGGAAGAAAAGCTATAGTAATAGACTATAGAAGGCTTAATAAGCATTTACTAAAGTTTAAACAACCATTACCTAATGTACAACAATTCCTACAAGACATATCTCGACACAAGTATTATACAACAATGGATTTAAAATCAGGTTATTGGCAGCTGAATATACACCCTAAGTCGCAGAAATATACTGCAAGCAGATTTGGAAGATTTGGAATCTTCCTATGGAAAAGGTTACCCTTTGGGATAACTACAGCACCAGCATACCTGATAGGAGAAATGAATAAACTATTGGGAGAAAAAGAATAGATAAAAATATATATGGATGACTTAACAGTCGTAGCAAATTCGCCCGAACAAATGAAAAATCGTCTAAAGTGGACTTTAGCAAAGCTCAAAATTGGGGGCTTGAAGCTAAAACCAAGTAAATGCGAATTTTTGGTCAAAGAAACAACTATACTAAATTTCAAAGTATCATATGGGAAAATCTACAAAAACGCAATGAAATCCGCATTGTTAGATCAAAAAGTTGAACCAACCAACAAAAAGGAAGTACAAGTATTTATGGGATTTATGAATTATTTTAGACCATATATCCTAAATTTTGCAGACATAGCAGCACCATTATATGAATTAACGGGTAACAAAGATTTTAAATGGACTAAAGAATGTCAAAAAGCATTCGATACACTAAAAATAGAGGTAAAACGAAACATATTTATCATTCCCAGATCCTAACAAACCATTCTTTATGGAATGTGACGCTTCACAATACGTAATTGGAGCAATACTTTATCAAGAAGATGAAGATCAAGAACATTATAAAGTAAAAGATATGTTATCTCGAAAAGAACTCTTAAAAGAGGAACTACAAGAATACTATTCTAAACTGACTAAAGCAACAAGACGAATTATAGAAATCAGTTCACATGGATTAAACGCAAGTCAACAAAATTGGCTTGCAACACAAAGAGAAATGTATGCAATCTATACTTTTCTAGAACAATGGGGACATTATATTGGAAATCAGAAAATACATATTTATACAGATGCAACAGGCATCTCAGCAAACAAAAAAAGTAAGAGTACAAGTAGAATCATTGAAAATTGGATTTATAGAATGTTAGAATTTGATTTCGAAATCCACAGAATTGAAGGNTGAAAATTGGATTTATAGAATGTTAGAATTTGATTTCGAAATCCACAGAATTGAAGGAGCTGAAAACAAAGCAGCTGATTTATTAACAAGAATAGCAAATAAACATATAGATATTGGTGATAAGAATAAAACAACAGACGAAATAATACAAGAAGTAATAAAAGAAGAAAAAGAAATTGTAACAATTAATCACTATTATAATAATCATTATAATCATCGTTATCGTCACTACGGGTGTAACCTGCCCAACAATTACAAACATAACGATTACAAAATCGACAATTATATTTCTTTAAATAAGAATAATCCAAATGATAAATACCATCATTAGAAGAAGTAGAAACTTCTGAAAAAGAAAATAGGGATTAGCAAAAATTATACATTTATTCAACATACATGCCCAACGTAAGTAGCTATCTAACTACTCACGCTCGGCATACATAATAAACCAATGAAACCCTACCTTGAGTAGAATCCTCAGGAATCAAAGAAGCCTTTTAATATAAAAAGAAAAGTAAACACTTTGACCATCGAAATATTCACAAGAAATCTCATCGGATTCAGTAACCATTGAGGCATCAGAATCATCATATAAAAAACCTTTAAGATAATTAAGAACTCTACCTCAATAGGACTAAGATTTAGAAAAGGGGAAGAATCCCATTCTTGATAACCAGGTTCCTCAGAAAAATTAGAAGTATTATCATCATCACCAGAAGTCTCAAGGGAAATAGCTTCTTGTTCAAGAAAAGTCTTGAAAGAAAAATCCTCATGATCAGGATCAAACCCAAAAGCCTGAATAACGGATTTAAAATTCAAATCATTCAAGAAATTATCGCCAAAAATAATCCAAGAAAAAGAATCGGGTTGAATGTTAAAACCATTCTCAATACAGATAAGACGAACCATGTTATTCAAAATAAGAGAATAAATGGAATCGGTCCTATACCAAGAAACAATATAACGAGCCAAAGAAAGGAACATAGAGACTTTCAAAGAATCAAGATGAACAATAAAATGATGTTGAGAAAGTAAAAAGGAAAAATCAACAAAATCAGAATTAGAAACTTCAGAACATTCTGATCGAACTTCTGAATAATCATCATTAAGAGATTCAAGATAATCACCCGAAATATTATTATTAGATGACATATTAAAAAAGGAAAATGGTAAAGTAGAATGAAAAGGCTAAAAATAACAATAGTCAAAAGGTATAAATATATGATAAAAAGGACAAAACAAATGCAAAAAGCATAAGGAAAACACGTAGAAAAACACCTCTTTAAATAATGATTGAAACTTTCACAGTGTATGAAGAATTAATACTTTTTAGTATACAATTACTCACAAGAATTGTAGCAGAATTAGAACTTGAATTACAACAAGGAACACCACCTTATGATTATATCAATGAAGAAGATAATTAAAAATTTATGAGAAAATGACAACTGAAATAAACATAAAGTATCGCGGAATACCCGCCAGATACGAAATTAAAGGAATCTTAGAAGATGAATTGGAATGTATCAAATATTTACAAGCAGCAGGGATAATCTATAATGAGTTGAATTGTCCAAAATGTAATAAGTTAATGAAGATTGATATGAAAAACGCCAAAATGTTTATTTGTAACAACAGGAATTGTAGAAAACACAGTCAATATTTACCAACTCATGGTTTGAAAACGCCAGATTACCCGTAAACAGAGTAATCGAAATATACTATTTATGGTTACTAAAAGTACCCATGACATCAATATCAATTTACACTGATACCGCGTCAAACGTAATCACGTATCACGTCAACAATATTAGAAATCTTGTTGGATCACAAGTTCAACTCTGTAAACAAAAGATAGGAGGACCCAGAATCATTGTAGAGTTAGATGAATCCAAAATAGGACGAAACAAATACCACTGTGGAAGACCCGCGAAAGGGCTTGGGTATTTGGAGCTGTTGAAAGAACAAAAGAACGTAGAATATTTGTTACAACAATACCTGATAAAAAAGAATCAACATTGTTACAATTGATCAAAGATAATATTGAAAAAGGATCAATTATTTATTCATATTGTTTCAAATCTTATGTAAACATAACATCAACGTTAGGATTTGATCATAAGACTGTAAACCATTCAGAATACTTTGTAGACCATGAAACAGAAGTTCACACAAATACCATTGAAGCCAACTGGCTCGGAATAAAAATAGGAATACCATTCAGTATTAGAACTGAAGATAAGATTGAATCATATCTTTGGGAATACATTTGGCGTAGACAAAACAAGATCTGTGGGAAGCAATGATTGAAATAATGAAAAATGAATTATTAATTGAAGATTTAGAAGAAGTAAATACTCAAGATAAACTTCAAAAGGAAATTGTAGAATCTTAGATTTAGGGACGAGAACAAAAACTGGTTACAAAGCAAATAACCCTGAAAGTATTTAAAGAACCCCAAAATGATTCGCTTTAACTCACCATTCAATGGAACAACAAAATAATAATAACCAAGAAAGAACTTCTAAACTAAGAAACTTTCTCAAAAAAGTAAAAATTTAAGTAACTCAAGTATTATTAGGACTAGAAGAAATTACTACTGTATTACCAAACCCCACAAGAAATGTCTTATTAGAAACTTTATATCAATACCAAAGAGACCTTCAGGATAACGACTCTACAAATGAAATAACTTTTCTTGAATAAACATTAAGAATAACAAATAAAATCAAAAGTGCACAAACTGCACTAGGACTGAATCTACTACTACAAGAAGTTGAAAGACAACTTAAATGAGTCAAGAACAAAGTTACTATATTGAACATTGGAATAAAAACGTATACCATTCTCTAAGTATTGAAGCAAAAATAGAAGAAGTAGAACAAATATTAGGATACAAACTTCCTAAAGAAATCAGACCAATTAACCATTGGGACCTTTGTGAAACATTAATTAAAATAATCAACAGTTGGAAAGAATATTTGGGACCAACTCAAAGTCAAAGAAAAGAAATAAAAGAACTTCTTAAAATTCAAGAAAAACTTGACGGACAAAGACTAATTCAAAAACTAATTGACGAAAACTTAAAATGGCAACTAACACTGGAACTCCAGAAACCTCAACTGATAAGCGTGAAGGCACAACACCTTCCCAACAAAATGGTATATATAACAGGATACCACGTAAATCTGTTAGAACCATACTTAATGACAAAAGAACAACACGAAGAATTAATCGAGAAAACCACTCACAAAATAAACAAGTATTTAAAAGAAGTACACAACAAGATAGAACAACAAACCAAAATAGATCTGACGGATATATTGCAACAAGTGAAGAAGAAGATGTCATTCAAAAATGTCCTGTATGCCACAAAAATGGACATACACAATTTGAATGTAGATTCTCAATTTGCAAAGAATGCAGAGAAACTGGACATACCAGAAAAAACTGTCCAAACTTCATATGCAACAAATACAACCAATATGGACATTAAACATGGGAACATGATATCCCCTGTCAAGAATGTAAACAGTACGGATGTTATAGAAAATCATGCAGAAAACTCCAGAAAGAGAAAAAGGAATTTCCAAAATTTGAAAATAGTTACAAGATCAAAAGAAATCAACGAAGATTGGAACAACATAAGCTTTTGGTAACTGAGCAAACTAATAAAGAATGTAAACACTGTTTCAAGAAACATGAAATAGGAAACTGTGAAAAAAGAAGGATTGAATGGCAGAATAAGACATTCAAATGTGGATGCGACCAAAATATGGTCAAAAGAAGAAGCTCCGGTAACGGAACGCCTACTTCCATCTCCTTTAAAATAAAACATACTTACCACTGTTGTGGATGTAAAACCAATTTTGAAAGGAATAATCTTCAAGAAATCATTCCCAAGAAGGAAACATCTTACTATATTGTAAAAATTGCAGATATAATTTTGCAGAGCAACTTCCAAAAGGGAATAATCAAAAAGAAGAAATAATGGTACAACTTCTAAATGAAGGAGATATTCGCACCTGTAAAATCTGTGCGACACCAGGAATCCGAAATAGCATGATCAACCAAGATCAACATTTCTTCTGTAATCTAGAAGAAAAATATGCATGGAAGGCATGGATTGATTCAACACATAATGAGAATATGAATCTAGAAACTAGATTACATCACTATTGTTTCTTAAACAAAAGCGCAGGAAGCTTTTACGATTTAAACCTCACAAAGATGATTAAAAATAATTAACTTCTTAAGAGGGTTAACTCCAATTGAAAAAGCATTGGAAGAAACAGATAATGATGTTTATACACAATATTCAAGAGAAGAAGATTACGAAGAGATCATTTTACAATATTTAGAATTCTCCAATAAAGAAGAATACGTTGAATTAACAAAACAAACAATAGAAGAGTTCAGGAAGAAAGCTGAAGCTCAAGGTCTATTCAATATATCAACAAACAAAGGAAAAGAACTATGGAAAGAACCTATTAAAAACGCAAGATATTGTAACGGAGAATGTAACTCCATATTCTCGGAAGATAATCTTATTTACTTTGAAACAAACAACCAAGAAGCATATTGCGAATATTGTTACTTTACAGAAGTAAGACGATTCAAAAAATGTACCACTTGTCAATCATGGTGTCAATCACCAGAAGAAAAAGAAAATCAAAGATGCCAAGAATGTGCACAAACAGGAACATCCAAATTCATTGAAAGGATCGAAGAAATAGAATGGAGGCAAGAGATTAAAAATCTCAATAGAAACCTCAATGAAATTAAAGCAGAAATCCTCACTCTACAAAACCTATTGGAACATTACATATTTAATGAAAGAAATATCTACAGAAATGATATTAAATTTTATGATGAAATATGTAATCTTTATAAAACGAGAGCTGATAACACAGAACATTATCTAGCAAGCACCAGGGTGGCATACTACAACACCCATCTGCAAACAATTGAAGAACAATATATTAATCTCGATAGAAGTGTTCTACACCAAAGAGAATTAGAATTACAACAAGAAATTAGTGACATTGAAGAATTACCATTACCCAATGAAGAAAAAGCATTGGAAAACGTTATTCAACAAAAACAAGAGTTACTAACTGTACCACAGCTAATTCAAAGTAAATCATCATTGGAACATAGAATTCAAGAACGTGATGAATGTACAGAAATCCTAGAATCAGAATTCCAAAAAGCCAAGAAAATTAAAGTAGATTTAACTACTGATTATGTCAACAAAATTGACAAAAGATTATCCGTACTAAACTTGCCAAGCTTGATAATTACCCTTATCAAATAACTTAATATTTATTACTTATTATTTAAATATTTCATAATTACCATATATAGTTTATCTTATATTTTATAACTTTCGTACTTTATCAAAAATATTTATGTACACATTACAATAAGGACGCTTTAAAGAAACAGGGTAATGAAACCATAACTAGCCTAGACGCTTTAGAAAAATAAGATAATGAAAAGTAATTATACCTGATCTGGAAAGAAAGCGACTGTACTATGCGATGGAAGGGGCATAGCACAAAAGGAAAACAAAAATATTTACAAGCAGTGCCTTATGAAGCACATAAGACTTAATATCAACTTATTGGGAAAA